>CM018698.1:45507087-45984267 GCA_009363875.1 Mikania micrantha
CATGTCTCTAATTATGTTCTCGACTAGATGAGTATCATGGATGTGCAATCTTGGATACATCAATCTAAGAATTGAGATCAAGATTGCCCCACTTTGCAAGTTCTTTGACAGAAAACACCTCAAGTTGTATGCCTGGCTGATCTTAGGTCTGATGTTTTAGAGGTTGTGGGTTGAACCTACACCGTCTATGACTGTACTTGTTTTGTTATTTTCGAAGAGAAGGTCTTCATTTCCATATTGACGTTGAAATGAGATTGAAGTCACTAAAGATCGATGGATGCTTATGGTGTAATGATGGTTTCAAACTGTGAAGCTGAGTGTTGAGTTGTGGAATTTCTGCCAAGGATTGTCCTAAAGCTATTGGCAGCTCAACACGATAGCCTTCCTCTATCCTGGGATGAGTTGATAATGAATCAACTGTCTAGACACCTGCAAACATACTCTTTTTTAAGACTAAAAGAAATGTGAACCCATTCAGATGACATTGCCAATCATGGCCAATTCTAGCTTATTAATAGTATGTTCATTGAATTAAACATTTGCATATTTTTAATAATCCTAAACTTTTGATGCATACTTATATGCTTCAGCATTAGTAGAGTATCTAACAAAGAAGCATTCTGTTGATTTCACAACAAATTTGGCTAGATGGTTTTGGTATTTAAAATGGTGCAATGTGCAATGATGGCCAAATGATTTGAGAAATCCAATGAATAGCTTTCTTTTGTTCCAATATCATAAAGTGTCATTCCATGAGTCCTAATTACCAATATCATAAAGGTCATCGGCACCTTATGGTTCTTGCAGCCTCAATAGCGTCCTACTCCTTCTCTTAGCAACCCATTCTGTTGCGGAGTTTTAGGAGCATTAAACTGTCTTGTGATACCTTTGGATTTACAAATAGAATTTAGAGTATGGTTCTTGAATTCTGTTCCTTGATCAGACCTAATGATTTTTTCTTTATGGTCACTGTCATTCTCAATTCTAAGAATGAATGATTCAAGATTTCAGCAGTTTCATCCTTGGAACTCAGAAAGATTACAAAAGTATATCTTGATAAATCATCTATGACCTCCAAGCAATAAGGCTTTCTTTAGACTTTTCACACTTGTTGGCCAAACAATCCATATGCAACAGGTGCATAAATGTTGTGATTGAATTCAAATCCTTAGCATGGTGAGATGACTTATGTTAACTACCCTTTAGGTAGGAAACATATTTGTCAACACATATAAATTATTTGAACGACAAACCTGGTATTAGTTGATTCTTAATAACTTTATTCATATTCTTAAATTTTACATGGATGAGTCTTTTGTGCCAAGGAGATGATTCATCAAGTTTAGCCTTCGAAATAAAGTAACTTATATTGCTAAGTGGTGAAGCTGTGCTCATATTTAACATATGCATGTTTTCATCTTGGGAGCTTTGAGGAGAATGCGATCATTTGGAACCATAAACCCAAACTTTAATACAATACATTCACTTGCAGTGAACAACATGTTATGCTTCTGATCACACGCTTGTGAAACACCTAGCAAATTTTAATTCAATTCATTAACAAATTGACATTTCAAAGCTTACACACTCATTTGTGATTGTTCCCCTTGCCTGTGATTTATCCTCCCTCTAGATCACTTCCATATGCAACAGATCCTCCATCATATGGTTCAAATTTGTGAAAATAGGTCTTGTTTCCAGTCATGTGCCTGTAGCAACCATTGTCAACTATCTAGAGATTATTTTGAGCCTTGCTGCTCTTGCTCACATAAAAAACTGAGTTACTATCTGATGGGAATCCCAAGCCAATGTGGTCTGAGTTGGTCATTTCTATTGTATTTAAATTTCTTTAATATCATCTTTGGTTGGGCAGCTGATGCATTGACTACTGACATTGAGGGAGGATCTGATTCTTTCTCGTCTACACCATTTTAGCCTTCTAGGTTAATTGGAGGTTGTTTTCCTTCCCGATGATGCATGGAGTTCAGGTTTGATTTTTGTGTGCTTCACAGATTTATCATCGGATGCAGCAGGTTGTCTGCCATCCTATGATATAGCCAAATGAGGTTTTAATGGAACCTTTGATTTGTTGCTAGATTTTCTTTGTAAGTATCTTCTTCCGTTTTATGAAGACTTTTCTTTATTGGAAGCACTTTTAATTTTTGCTTTCGATGGTTCTTTTACTTTTGAAGCCATTTCTGCGGCTAGTTTTTTTATTTTGAAAGAGGTGGGTGGCTTTAGTTTTCTTCTATGGGAAGTTGGCTTGTGTCCTTTCAATGAAGAAGAGTGGTTACTACTTGAGGATCTCATTTGTCTTCCAGTTCCTTTATTGTTGTGGTGGAAACAATTTCTGCTTTCAGGATTATAGAAGCAATCAGCTGCTAAATAGTCAAATTCATCACAAATAAGACACTCAAATTGAACTTTTCTTGGAACTTCACTCTTGTAGAACGAAAGAGCTCACATTTTGATGCTTTTTTTATTGAAATATGAAAATTTGAATTTTTGTAGAAGTTGATGTGGTTTGAACTTTTATTGTCCATCACAACATTTGCTTGTGTGGATTTTCTGCTTGCATTGTTGCTCCCTAGGAAGCTCTGAATTTGGACTTGTGACTGTTAGATGGACATGTAACATACACATCAGAAGAAGACTTACTGTTAGATGTTTTAGTTTTAACATTAACAAAAATAGTTTTTCTTTTAAATTTTTGTTATTTCTTTTCAAAGATGATTTGGATGTTCTTTGATGCACTAAATTTACATCTTCCAACGAGTTATCATCTAGAGTGGAGCAACAATCAGGTTAGTCAATTTCACTGACCAACTTGTGTATGTCAAGCTCTTCATTATATTCAAGTTTCGATTCTGGCTTACACTTAACTTCCACCTTAGGAGTGCATACAGTTGGTGGTTCAACTTCATTATAACCCAAACAGCCTTATGCTTATACCCATCTTGTGATTCCTCACTCAGTTTTAAAAGTCTTTTAAACTTGTCCCTTTACTGAGGAACTTGTCTCTATATGATTGCACCGATACAAATTCAGTCTCAACAGTTTTTAAACATCTACAAAAGATGATTTGACATTTATAGTTGGTCTCTTCTTGTTTGAGACTTGAAACAGTTTTTCATGGGTTTCAATGGGTTTCTTTATAGGTTCTTTATTCTGTATAAAACTCTATTAGATAACACGTATTGAATCAAGTTCCTCACATGCTTGTGTTCTAAAATGTTTATAAGCATTTAACTTTTAAAAAGCATTCATAAGTACACATATAATCTATTACCTTAAATGAAGAGTTTAAGTCATTTTCCATAAATGGATTGTGTTTGAGGTAGGTAGATGTTCCTTTGCTTAAAAATTCAATTCTGTAAAATCACAAGGCTCAGCAACATTTTCATTGTTAATATGGTTTGCAGTTTTGGGTTGCTGGGTTGATTGTTTGGCATGCCTTTGATGGCTAACTCCTTGGAGACTTGCACAATCTAACAAAGTATCCGTGCTGTTGGTAGTTGAAACAGTTCAGCTTTGTTTTGTCTAACACAAACCAAGTTTTCATATCGTGTTTCTTGAATTGTCTACGAGCGTCTGTAGGATATCATGGTCGTTTGATAGTTGATATCCATCTTTTCCAAATCATCAGCTAGGATTTCATCTAAATCCTCCTAGCACAGCTGAAAGTACTTTGTTTCTTTAGCAAAGAAGGTCTCCTTGGCCAGAGGTAATTTGAGGAACAAGATTGGATAAATGAGTGGAATGAGATGTGGATGGTATAGGAGTTTGTGGCCAGTTGATGATTGATGCTGTGACACCTGACAATTTCAGGTAAATTCAAACTCTTACAACTTTGTATTTCACATTTTATACTTGTATTTCATTTAATTATGTTTAATTAGATGTGTTAAACACAAACAACTGCGAACCGATAGTTCGAGAACTATCGAATCGTATAGTGCACATTGGTTTTGGAAACCAAGTGTGGCAAACACATACACAAACTATCGTCGATAATTCGAGAAATTATCGAAACACACACAAGTCTCGCGAACGTTGATGAACGTTCAAAAAACAAACAATTGGAAGACAATTGAGTCACACATGACCGAACATTAATAATTAAAGTTCAAACGATGATAAACGATGAGTATAAACGAAAAATAATCGAAAAACGAGTTGAAACAATTAAATTGGGCCAATTGGGCTCATCCGCCAGCCAGGCGGTAAGCCACGGGCCATGGTTTGGGTCTTGGAGGTACACGAGCCTTGGGATTGAACAATATGAATTCTCCGAATCACCAGGCGGTACGCCCAAGACGCTTCAGCCTCTCTGGGTGGTACGCGCGAGTTTTGTGGAGCCATCCGATTAAAATATTCTAGGCGGTACCCCTAGCCTCGATGATGCTGTCTAGGCAGTACGCGAGGGAGGCCAGATCGTAAAATTTTTATAATAACAATCCCAATCTCTTTCATTTGTTTTCTCTTACATTTTCACCGAGTTTATACACCTTCTCTCAACCCAAACCCCTATTAATCAGCTTTCAAGCCTTTGTGGATAACACTTGGAGCAATTCCTAGCATCCTTGATGTTGGTGGATCATTAGGAGTGCAAGAGGGAATGTTGGCACCATCCACAAGCAAGAACCAACATCATCAGCCACTTGTGGAGACACTAACAGCTGTTCCTGCTCGAATCCTAGCTTCTAAGGTAGTTTTATATGTTTTTCTATGGTTAGATCGTACATGCAAAGTGTAAAAACACAAATGAAAGTGTGTTTGAACACATGCAACTCCTTGTGGCTCACATGCAAGAATTTGTTGGTGTCGTTGTGTGAGTTTTGATTTGAGGATACTGATTTTAGTGTACAAGAATGTTTGGATCAAGTTTAGATAGGATTTGATGATCAGTTGTAGTACTTGCCATAATAGGAAACTTTTACGTTGCTTGTAGTTGATTTGTGATGATCTAGACATGTTAGACATGTCTAGATGTTGTCAAATGTATATTAAGGTGTTTAGAAACACATTTGGATAGTTGGATTTGTGAAAATATCATTTTTTGACAAATATACTATATTTAGAAACTTTGGTAAATCAAAGGAGTGACTTTTATGTTTTAACATGATTTGATGAATTTGAATTATTGAAATATGTTTAAAAATTGTTTTCAACATATTTGGAACCTTGATTTTGTGAAAACGGATCTTTAAACGGGTACTTACTATTTAAGGAAACTTTATTTGGGCAAAATAACATAAATAGTGATTTATACACAAACGATATGTTTTTAGTGTTTTAATATGTTTATACAAACATACTAGAGTCATTAGTTTTATGAAATGGGATTTCATAACTACACTTTCCAAAAATGGAAACTTTACAAAAATAGTAACTTTTATGATTTAATAACATGACTTATGTGAAAGCGTTACGATTAGGATAGTAGGGTGCATGTCGATGTCCTACTTGCAATTATGACACATAAACAAACTAAACACAACAAATGTGTCACCAACGAGTTGTAGAGTCAACACAAGACAACACAAACACTCGGTTGAGCACACCGACACTTGGAGTTGTATGGGATACAACACACCACAAACCACATACTCATGACCTATATGATTATAGGCGCTTACTAGCAGGTGCTAGCACTCGCAGTTGCAAAGACACTTAAACCGGAATTGCTTTATCAGGTGAGTTCACGGCCCCTTTTTATCTTTTCTACCTTTGGGGAGAAAACATTGCATGATAAACTGTTTTGAAACAACAAAGTTATTTTGGTTACATATGGATATGCATTATCACTATATGTATATGTGCGGCAAACATAACAACTCAAAGTCCTCCTAAATACATCTCGGACCGTTAGTAGTGCGGGGCGTCTAGCGTGAAAATCTTGGATAGTGCTATTTGGGCATGACAAGCCACACCCATCGCGCCTGGGAGGCCAACCCGACTGGAGGTCGGAATGGGTGCAAAATTGACCAAAGACTTCGCCATAGTCTTGTGTGATGGACATGGCAGGAGGCACACAGTCAGCTTCGGTTTCGAACCCACATATAATATAATTGTATTGACTAGGTATCAATCGGTATTGCATTGTAATGATATGTATTCCTGCAAATACTTACTTTAAACATTTGATGTTTACTGCTTATGTAAAACCTGTGCTCTCACCCACCTTTGTTTTGACCTTTTACTTGCATGTTTTCTCATGTAACTAAGGCATGCACACGAGGAACTAGGATGCTAGGAGTGGAGTCCCGTGCATTTGTTTTAGTGTCTTAGGCTAATGAACATTTAATATCAGTCTGTTATATATTATTGAGAAACTTTAATCGCTTCCGCAAACAATATTTTGTTCTGATTTGAAAACTATCTTAACAACTTCCACAACTTATGATTTCAATTCTATTTTGATAACTCATACATTTACCTACGCAAATTTGATTTTTAAAAACATGTTTTATCCAAGTTATAGGATATACGTATGCAACTAGACATGTAGGTCTCTGTCACACCCCGAGCCGGCGGGCTAGATCGACTTTCCCTGTCGGGCAGAAGGTTCTCGGGGCGCGATATCGTTTGATAATCATAATGATCAGATTGTTTACATAGCACATGAGATATAAATGAGAAATGCTAACATGACAATGATATAGAATTACAAAGTTAAATTACAATATTTCGTTCATAATTTAACTAAGTAAATCTATCCAAAAGAATCAATGAGTTTCTCTCTTGTAACTATACAAGATCTACAAAAGATGATTCAGTGTTTTGTCATTCAAAAGTATGCTCAACACAAAATGTAGCTAGGTCTTCTAAAAGTCTACTAGCTAAATTCCTGATGTCTGGTGACTAAACATGCTCGTCACCTGAGAAAACATGCATTTAAACAAAGTCAACACTAGGTTGGTGAGTTCATAAGTTTAGTAATTGAAAACATTGATTTGTTCACATTCACAATCTCCAAATCATATAAGAGTCTTGTTAATGTTTGATACAACCGTCTCACACAATGGCCTCTCCATAGTTATTTTTACAAGTAGTATCTCATCCTATTAGATATGGTTATATATAGGGCATACATAGGGGAACAAGCCCCAGCCACATCCCACCACATACCGAATAGAACTCCACACCACTTGCTATACAACTGTGGATACCCATTTTCATCTCACATGTGTTCACCCCATTTGATGTTCACCCGTAGATCATGTTCGTCACCCTGTGTCTTATATGTAGAATAATATAGTAAGATGGATTTAGTTATCAAACCAAAACGTTGATGAACCCTCAATGTTTGAGGAAAATAGATTAATTTAATCTTATCCTTGTTATTATTCTCTTGCTTGTGGGGTTAACTGTTAGTCACTACTTATAATAGTAGTGTTAGTTAATCAATTGATATCTGTTCTCCGTTTGAAGTGCATAGAGCCTAAAAGGAATCCATTGTTATTCTCACGTAATTAGATCACAATGCATCCGATTTACCTCTACCACTTTGATGTTCTCATAGCCTTCAACGAAACTACTACCAATAATGTGACACATGAGAGAAAATCAATTTCCCCAGTCTACCAGTCAATAGAATCGAAGGATTAATTACAATTATCACTGTAGATTAATATCACCATGTGTCGCTTACCGGAACCTGACTGTTGTCGCCCTGTCACCGGTCATACGTTACCGGCCAAATGGTAATACGATCACCATACCGGCCCTACCCGCCGGAGGTTTGTCAAACCTATGGAACCACTATGCTATCGTTTGTTTAGTCATGTCAAACTAACTGGTAAACAATTCGAGGATGAGGGACTTACAATGTTAAACTTGAATACATGGCACATGATTGATATGATATAATACAGACAGTTTAATTGTAACCAATTGTTGTTGTGTTCACCAATGTTGTTTGTTCACAGTGTTATGCGTTCTCGTAGTTTTCAAGAAAGTTATATAAGAACTTGTCTTATTATACAATGTTAGTTGTTGTGTGAATGATGTTGTTATCATGAAGTTACATTATCATGATTATCATTCTTGTTATCCCATAGCCTTCACCCGGTTGGAACTACAGTATTGTAAGAACTAGTCTTACTACACTTAGTTAGCTCAAGTGGTGAATGATGTCATGAAGTCATGTGGACATGATCATCATTCCTGTTCTCATTTATGTTTGTTTCGTGTTATCCCATAGTCTTAACCGAGTGGTAAGCATCGTGTTATAAGAACTTGTCTTATTTCACTTAACTAACTCCAGTGGTGAATGATATTGTGACGATATGTTATCTTCATATCATTCTTGTTTGTTGTTGTCATTATCAGCGTGTTACCTCGTGATTATCTCATTGTTCGTTCATGTAAGAATAATAAAGTGTTATAAGATATAATCTTATAACTAGCATTATTCTGTTGTGTTGATGATTCATGAAACTACATTATCATGTTTCATCCTAGTTATCTCAGTGTGTTTTGATCAGACAAGCATGCATACAATGGTAAACGATAATAAGTCAAACAATATTGTCTAAATCATAGTATAATCAGTATGTTGCACTAAAACTTTTAAGTAAATAAAATATTTAGCATGGTTCTCAGCCCCGAGTTTTTAAGTTAGTTAGATTAGAACAAGGGCGTATGAACTCACCTTATAGTTGTTATGGTTGACTAAGTATAAACAATAAATGCACGCGCTCTTTGTTGTTCTTGATGTTGTTTCACGCTCCTGTATTGATTTCACGATGTTTGTAACTTATGAGTATAAGTTATAGATGTTTGTGTGTTAGCCCTAAATTGGCTAACACTCGTAGGTCTTTGTTGTCATTCGGCCTTGGTTCGCTTGTGATGGATTATACTAACACTTAACCAAGTTAAGTTATTAACATGACATGTCTTTATGTGGTATGTTTAGTTTGACATGTTAACATAATAAGTTGTGAAAATGTCAAACTCATTATAGTTTTCGAAGTATGAAACTTAGATCTATAGTTTAGAGTTTTCCATGTTATCCTTGTTAAACTTGAATTGGTTGTTACATAGTTAACAAATAACCATGTCACCATCTTTGTAGTAATTTAAGGTTTTAGGATTCGTTAGGTTCATTAAACCAAACCCATTACCACCTTTGTAGTAATTTAGTATTTCCCATGCTTGTTGTCCATAAATGTTGGTTTCATGTGTTTGTGTTCGACTAGACCCTACAACCGAATGATTGTTAGACCAAACCAGGAGCTAGGCCGAATGAGTAGCATGGGTCGAATGAGGATCATGGGCTTGACATTCGGCTGAATGAGACCATAGCCCGAATGAACACCTTTCTTGACCGGACGAATGAGCAGCAAGCCGAGAGTATCAATCCCTTCGGTCGCCAGTTCTTCGGCCCTGGGCCTTTCGGCCGGCTGGGTAAATGCTCATTCAGCAGCAGCAGCCCCAGTCGATCCCAACTCCATTTTTCGAGCCTCATGGTCCAGTAACAAAGTGGTGCCCATTCACACTTCCCCTGATGTTTTTTCGTGTAAGGTTGGGGGGGGGGGGTTTGAGGTGGTTTTAGCCGGTTAGGTTTAGGGATCGAACAAAAGGGTTGAAAACCCTAATTTTTCGTGACTTTCAAGCTCATCTTACCTCGGATTCGGCTGATTCTACCCCCGATCGGTTGTACTTTCTTGTAGAGGGTGATTGTAGCTTCGTTTAGACACCAAGAACACAAGATTTCGTCAAGAAACGAGTGAGATCCAAGGGTTTGAAGTTTGAATTTTCTAGAGAGAGAGTTCCGGGAAATGGGTTTTAGAGCGAGAAAGAAGAAGAAATAAATGAGGTTGTTGGTTCATTTAGGGTATTTATACCCCAGGTGTGTTCGGGTTCGTTTCGTTTGCTCGGTTTTCATTTTCGTTGCGTTTCCGGCACGTTACGCGCGTAATTTACGAATTTTAAATAAACGGTTTTAATTTAACAGTTTGAGAGTGGTTATTCCAAGTAAATATTTTAAATTCATTTTTCTTAATTTGTTTCATTGTAACCGTTAATTTTGAATGTTTCGTCAGATCGCGTCAACTTCGCGCATATTCATTCGAATCGTCACCCGAACGAACACGACGATGCTTTTACTTTCTGATTTTTGTTTTCTACTTTTCAGTCATCATTTCAGAAAGTTAAACTCACAGATATGCTTGTGTGAATTGTCACCCACTCAAACACACTGTCAGTTTGTTATTCTGAAACGACACCGAACTTATGTTTTGAATTGTGTTTCCTCACAAACTGAATCAATTAAACATGCCTGTTTTCACATTTTTAACCTTGAATTCACATTGTTTTCATATTGAGTTGTCGGCCATCTGATTCCTGTCATCTATGGATATCAGATCGCAACCGATATGTTCTTGTCATGTGTTTGAACACTGTTGTTTATCATGAGTTGTTGTACTTACTGTATTTAAGTTTTCACTTAAACACTTACATCTGTTGTTTGTTATCCGAGTTCTGTTGTCACACACCTTTTACACATTGTATTTACACATAGTAAATAGTAAAAGTACACATACCGTACAGACTTGCCGGACGATCAGGTACTGGATGTCACAGTCTCACCTTGTTAAAGGGATTTTGTCCCAAAATTTAAACATCATTGTCGGGTACTACTTCTTCAAATAGGTGGGGATACTTTGTCTTCATGTTTCCTCTCGCTCCCAGGTAAATTCTGGTCCGTGCTTGGAGTTTCAACGAACCTTAACAATAGGAATACGGCTTCGTTTCAGTCTCTTGACTTCATGATCCATAATCTCTACAGGTTCTTCAATGAAATGTAGTTGTTCATCCACTTTTATCTCTTCTAGAGGTATGATTAATGATTCATCAGCGAGACATGTCTTGAGATTTGATACATGAAATACATCGTGTACTCCGCTGAGTTCATCAGGGAGTCTGAGTCTGTATGCCACAGGACCTATACGTTAAGTTATCTCAAACGGTCCAACATACCTTGGTGCTAGTTTGCCTTTAGCCCCAAAACAAACTACGCCCTTCCATGGGGACACTTTCAACATGACTCGGTCACCCACTTGGAATTCCAAAGGCTTTCGCCTTTTGTCTGCGTAACTCTTTTGGCGGCTACGTGTTGCTTGTAGTCTCTGTTGAATCTGGGCTATCTTATCGGTAGTCTCCTAAATAATTTTAGGCCCAGTGATTCTGTTGTCTCCCACTTCGGTCCAACAAATTGGAGACCGACATTTTTTACCGTAGAGTGCTTCGAACGGAGCACATCCAATACTGATGTGGTAGCTGTTATTGTAGGAGAACTCGATGAGTGGTAAATGTTTATCCAAACTTCCGCCGAAGTCTAGGATGCATGTTCTCAACATATCCTCTAGGGTTTGAATTGTTCGCTGCTTTGTCCATCTGTTTGTGGATGATAAGCGGTGCTCAAGTTGACACTTGTCCCTAAGGATTGTTGCAAAGATTGTCAGAATCGCGATGTAAATCGACTGTCCCGGTCAGAAATAACAGATAAAGGCACACCGTGCCATACTACTGTTTCATCGACATAAAGTCTTGCTAGTTTTCCATCTTGTAGTTTTCTCTGATCGGTAAGAAGTGAGCGGACTTGGTCAATCGAGCAATGACGACCCGTATGGAATCGTGTCTGCTGGAAGTACGGGGTAGCTTGGTAATAAAATCCATAGCTATTTGTTCCCACTTCGATCGTGGTATCTCTCGTTGTTCCAGCAAACCTGACAGTTTCTGGTGTTCAGCTTTGATCTTGGCACATGTTAGGCATCTGCCAACGTATGTAGCCACATCCTTCTTCATACCCGGCCACCAATAAAATGACCTAAGATCTTAGTACATCTTATTTGCACCAGGATGAATAGAATAACGTGTCTTGTGTGCCTCGTCAAGAATGAGTGTTCGAAGTTCATCTACTGCCGGGATCCAAACACGATCCTGAAAATAGATAACTCCATCTTTTCTCGTCTCAAAATGTTTCTCGGCTCCACAATCGAGCTCGTTCTTCAAGTTGTTTCTTGTCATTGCCTCTTGTTGTGCTTGTATGATTTGATCTCCCAGACTGGCTTGCACAGTCATTCCCATTGCTCTAACGTGCAAGGGTTTGACTCTTTCTGTCACACCCCGAGCCGGCGGGCTGGATCGAGTTTCCCGTCGGGCGGAAAGTTCTCGGGGCGCGATATCGTTGTGATAATCGAAATGATCAGATTGTTTACATAGCACATGATAAATAAATGAGAAATGTGTCACACCCCGGGCCGGCGGGAACGGATCGGGTTTTCCCGTCGGGCGGAAGGTTCCCGGGGCGCGATATCTTGAATGATAATCGAAATGATCAGACTGTTTACATGGCACATGATAAATAATGAGAAATGGTAATCATGACATTTAGTACGCAGAATTACAAAGTTAAATTACACCGATCGTGTTCATAATTTAACTAAGTAAATCTACTCAAAAGAATCGTGTAGTTTCTATCTTGTAACTGTACAAGATATGCAAAATAGATTCACAATGCCATCAAAATGTATGCATCCAAAAGTAAGCTAGGTCTCATAATAGTCCTCTAGCTTAATCACCGATGCTTGTTAACTAGACCTGTCCGTCACTTGAGAAAACATGCATTTAAACAAAGTCAACACTAGGTTGGTGAGTTCATAAGTTTAGTAATTGAAAACCATTGAATTATATCAGTCATGTTCACAGCGTTTCACACAAGTTGTATTGATAATTGAATCCCATGTTTCACACAATGTCCTCTCCATGGTTATATGTACAGATAATGTCTCATCCAGTCAAGCATGCTTATATATAGGGGCATACGAAAAGGTCAAGCCCAGACGCCACCCCACCACATGCTTAACTGCACTCGACACTACCTGTAATACAACGATGGATACCCATTTCCTTTCACCCATGATTTCCCGGTATGTTTATCCCCCAAGTATAAAGGAAAGAGACATAATTATCTCTGTTAACCATTCCTTATGGAACAGCCGGTATGTAAAATAACCCAATGAATAAAGTAAGAGATGTAATCATCTCTGCTAACTAATCCTTACGAATTAGCCGGTGTGTAAAATAAACCAATAATTGAATAAAGAGACATAAAATCTCTGTTAGCTATTCCTTACGGATTAGCCTGGCATGTAATATAACCCAATGACATAAGTAAGAAACGAAATCGTTTCTGTTAGCTATTCCTTACGGATTAGCCCGGCATGTAAGATATCATACTCGATATCTAGAATGAAACGTAATAGTTTTAGTAACTAATCATTACTGATTAGTCCGGCGTGTAAGATACCCAAACAATTGAATAAAGAAACATAATAGTCTCTGTTAGCTATTCCTTACGGATTAGCCCGGCATGTAGGATATCATACTCGATATCTAGAGCGAGACCTAGGGATCTCTGTGACTGTCAGTACTAACCAGTCCGGTGTGTAAGATATCATACTCGATACCTAGGTAGGGATATTATAGTCCCAGTAGCTGTCACCCCTTTCCAGCCCCGGTGTGTAAAGTGTCCTGCTCATGATTCCTAGTTAGAGACGTAATAGTCTCAGTAGCTGTCATTCCGATCAGCCCGGTGTGTAAGATATCCTCCCACGATATCTATTGAAATGAATGCGTTCTCTAAGTTTTAGGTATGTTATCAATTAGATTGATAGCACCTCTCGTGCCCGGTATGATTTAATTCGACTACCCCCAAGTTCTAATGATTGATGTTAGTGATTACCCGACTGATCTATGGTTGTGTAACCGACATCCTCTGACGGTTATAAATTGTGCTCTAAATAAAGTTTTAGTAAGTAATGATAGTTTGTGTGGGAAATGCCATCCCAAAAGCGAGTGTATGCGATATCATACTCGATATCACAGGTGAATATCTCAACTGTTATCTCAATGTTGTGTGTTCTAGCGATCTTGAACAAAGTGTCATAAGAACATGTCTTATACACGATGTTAGTGATGTGTGAATGATCTTACTATCATGAAATTACCTTATCATGATGATCATTCTTGTCATTAGTAATCGTTATTGGCATGTTATCGCATGGTTTTCCCCGTTATTCTATCGTGTAAGAATAATAAACAGTTGCAAGATATTTTCTTAACAACTTATATTATTCTAGTGCATACATGTGTCAGGAATCTATAATGACATGTATATTGCTAATTGTCTCACGTATGATAATATTAGACAAGCAAGCATGTAATGATCAATGATAATAAAGATAAACAATATTTATCTAAATCATGAAATAAGCAATATGTGAATAGAAACTTTTAAGTAAATAAAAGTTTTGCATGTTTCTCAGCCCCGAGCTTTGAAATCAGTAATGATTAAGAAAAGGGGCATATGAACTCACCTCGTGTCTGAAATGGTTGACTTAGCTTAAATGAATAATGCACGCGCTCTTGTTGTACTTGTAGTTGTGTTCACGTTCCTGTATTGAATTCATATCGCATTTGAGTTATAAGTGTCGAGTATAATTGTTTGCGCGTGTGTGTTGGTTCTAACTTATTGATCACCAACAAGCCACATTCGTCATTCGGCCCCACGTATTTGTTATGAGTTTTACATGTTCCCTTACTCGTTTGACTTAACACTTGAATTTGTTAGTTAAAACCTTCAACTTAAATGAGTTAGATTTATGGCCTAAGCCCATAACTTTGCCATTTAATCCTAAGGATGATCTTAAGTTTATATCTCAATATTTCACATGTTGCCTTTGTTAGACCCAAAACAAGTTATTACATAACCCTTTAATAATCATTTATCTTGACTTAGTTTACTTTTAGAACTAGTGGGCCGAATATAAATCGCGTGAGTCTCATGTTTAATCGTGGACTACAGTGATGATGTTATTTGACCTTATGACTTTCGTGTGGGCTGAATCAATTTAATGCCTTGGGCCTAGGCAAAATGGATTGGGCCACGAGATTTGGGCCGGTTCATTGGAATTGGGCCGAAGCAATAGTTCAGGCCTAATCTAATTAAAGTGGGCCAATTTCTCATGGTGTTGGGCTGAATGAGAATTGATTCAATATGTGTGTGGGTTGATTGGGCCTATTCGTTGATATTAGGCCAGTCAACTGGGCCAACTACTTGCTGTTGGGCCGAAAGTAATTCAAATAGACCATAGTGCGGGTGTGTCATGGCCTCTTGATTACTATTGAGCCAAGCAGGGTTTTGGGCCTGTGGTCATGGGCCGAAGTAGGCCACATGTGTTTTGGGCCGATACTTAAACGAGGCTGATTAACAATTGCCCAATAGTGCTGCGGCCAGGAGACATCCGAAGGGAAAATCAGCTCGCATGCAGCCTATAGGTTCAGCTTGAAGGCAATAACACAGGTTCGTCTCCACGTAGCATCGTCATGGTTCGTTTGTGACACCTGAGTTTGGCACACCAAGGTTCGTCAGGTGGTGGTTCGGGACTGAGCAGGGTTCGGCTACCTTGAAGTTAGAAGGTTCGGTGGTGATTAGAAGACTCGGTTGACATGGTTCGCCAAAAGGTTCATTCAAGGAGATGGTTCCAGTAGGTTCGGCTAACCAAGTGGCTTCATGGTTCGTCAAAAGCAGGGTTCGGCCATCGAGCATGAAGGTTCGGCCACCTTTCAAAAGGTTCGGCCGATGGTGCAGCCGCGAAACCTGCATATTCCTCTTGCCACCAAGCTCGAACCTTCGATCATCTGGACACTAGTAATGTGTTATGGTGTATCAAAGAAGGTTGTCGAGATGCGTGGTTCAAGATAACATGAGGGTTGATCGGTTAGAAGCTGGGTTAAACAATTACCCATATAAAACCCTATTTTCGTGAACTTTTGAAGCATCATACCTCAAGATTTCGTGGATAACTCTTTAGAACTGTTGTACTTTCGTGTAGAGCTCGTCAAGGGCTTCACGTGGGCGCAAGAATCACTCAAATCGGTGAAGAAATGAGAGAGTTATGGTGTTTTGAAGGTGTTTAATGGTGGTAGAAGGTGGTGGCCGGAAATGGGAGTAGGAGAGAGGATGTGAATGGTAGAAATGAGAGAAAACTCTCATTTTAGAGTTTTTATACTCCACGGGGTGTTCGGGTTCATTTCGGTTGCTCGGTTCGTAATTCGGTCGCGTATCCGGAAAAATACGCGTATTTAACTGTAATAAATAAAAGAAAGTTTATTTTAATTATTTGATGAGTTTCAAAATTGTAAAATGTTTAACACTTTATTTTCATTAAATTATTTTCGATCGATTCGTGTTTTCGTTAACGTTTCGTCAGATCGCGTCACTTACGCGTGTCTTCGTACAGAGCGCTAACTGTACGAACACGATCGTATGTTTCACTCTCTGATTTGGTTTTCTAATTATCAGTTATCGTTCAGAACGTTAAACTCATAGATATGTTTGTGTGAATCGTCACCCACGCAAACACGCTGTTAGTTTATTATTCCGAAGCGACACTGCAATCTGATTTGAACTGTGTTTCCTCACTGTCGGACTCAACTGCACATTCTGTTAACACATTGTTTTCGCATTGAATTGTCGGTCATCTGATTCCTGTCATCTATGGATATCAGATCGCAATCGATTTGTTATTGTAATTCTTTTGAACTCTGTTGTTTCTCTTGAGTTGTTGTAATTACTATATTTAAGTTTTCACTTAAACACATACAATTGTGGTTTGTTTTCTGAGTTCTGTTATCACACGACTGTTTACGCACTGTATTTACACACAGTACATGGTGAAAGTACACACACCATACGGACTTGCCGGACGGTTTGGTACTAGTTGTCACAAAATGCTAACATGACAATGAAATAGAGTTACAAAGTTAAATTACATTGTTTCCTCATAATTTAACTAAGTAACTCTAATCAAAAGAATCAATGAGTTTATATCTTTTCACTGTACAAGATATACAAAAGATGATTCGCTGTATTGTCAATCAAAAGTATGCAACACCAAAAGTAGCCAGGCCTTCTAAAAGTCCACTAGCTATGTCGCTGTAATCCTGGTGACAAACATGTTCATCACCTGAGAAAACATGCATTTAAACAAAGTCAACACTAGATTGGTGAGTTCATATGTATGTTAATTGAAAACCTTGATTCATTCACATGCACAATCACAATGTTATTCTTGTACTTGTATGTTGTTTGAATTCACCCAATCACCCAATGGCATCTCGATAGTTATATTTGCAAATAATATCTCATCTTACTAGTTATGCTTATATATAGGGCATATGTAAGGGAACAAGCCCTGGCCAACATCCCACCACATAACCAATAGGATTCCACATTACTTGCAATACAACTATAGATATCCATTCTCAGTTTACCTGTTTATCCCCAGTTGTAGTTCACCTGTAATATCATATGTAGAATAATAAATTAAGAGAGATTTAGTTATTAAACCGTAGTATTGATAACTCTCAACGTGTTAAGGAATTTAGATTTAATTTAATCTTCTCCTTGTTATTATTCTATTGCTTGTAGGGTTAACTGTTAATCACTTTTAAATTTAAGAGTGTTAGTTAACCAATTGTCCTTTGTTCTCACTTGAAGTGCATAGAGCCTAAATGGGAGTCCATTGTGATCCTCACATAATCAGATTACAATGCACTCCAATTTACCTCTACCACCTTGTATTCTCATAGGCCTCAACGAGAGCTATTACCAGTAGTGGAACATGAGAGAAGATCAATTTCTCAACCTACTAGTCAATAGGATCCCGCTGGATTAATTACAATATTCCTGCAGATTAATATCCCCATGTGACGCCTACCCAGAACCTGACTTGAATTTTGCCCTTTTACCGGTCATACGTTACTGGCCGATTGAAATTACGAGTAATATACCGACCTACACGCCGGAGGTTTGTCAAACCTATGGTACCACTATGCTATCGTCGGTTTAGTCACATCAAACTAACTGGTCAGCGAATTTTAAGGGGCTTACATGATCAACAAATGGCACAGGATTGAAATGATATAATACAACAGTTCAATAGTAATTAATTGTAATTGTGTTCATCAATGTCATGATTCTCAATGTGATGTGTTCTCATTGTTATTAACAAAGTTGAATAAGAACTTGTCTTATTACATTATGTTAATTATTTAGTGAATGATGTTGTTATCATGAAGTTATATTATCATGATTATTATCCCTTGTTCCATGTTCCCCTGTAATATGTGTTAAGTTGTAAACTAAGCGTTACAAGTACTTGTCTTATTACACTTAGTTAACTCTAATGTTGAATGGTATTAAGAAGATGTATTATCTTCAAATCGTTCATGCGTTTTGTTATTGTCATCATGTTTTCCTATGTTTATCCCAATGTTTGTTCATGTATGAATAACTAAGTATTATAAGATAAAATCTTATAACTTAGTTATTCTATTGCGTAGATGAATTATGAAGTTATATTATCATTTTCATCTAAGTAATCCCTGTCATATCATGATCATACAAGCATGCATACAATGATAAATGATAATAAGTTAAGAAATATTATCTAAATCATAGTATAAGCAATATGGGAAACATTAAAACTCTTAAATAAATAAAGTAAGCATGTTTCTCAGCCCCGAGAGTTTGAAATCAGTTAAGATTAAAGAAAAGGGGCATATGAACTCACCTTGTAGTGGAAGTGGTTGACTTAGCTTAAACAAGTAATGCACGTGCTCCTTGATTGTATTTGTTGTATATTCACGATCCTGTATTAATTTCAGGTGATTTTAACTTATAAATGTAAGTTGTAGAAACTCGTGTATGTGTTAGTCCTAATTTGGTTATCATTTGTGAGTCATGGTTTTCATTCGGCCCAATTTGTTTACTAATTAAGGATTTTATTAGCCCTTAGCTTAATCATGTAAGGCTAATGTCCTTGTTAACTTACCTATATCCTTTTGTTTTAATATATAACAAAGAAAATATTAAGTATAAGACTTAGGTTTTAAGTTATAAGTTAGTAACTCTTAACCACTTGCAACTTAGTTTTGTATATAATTCCTGTACCATCTTTGTTCAAAATACCATGTTTTTGTCTTTACGAATCTACTTATTCAAAACTTGTCACTTTAATTCGAATGTTAGATTTCATTTCCACTCGTTGGGCTTATAAAAGAATATTGGACCAAATGTTAGGTATGTGAATCCAACTAAGTAAAGTGGGCCTTGTAGTTCCTTGGGCCGGCTGCTTATTCTCGGGCCTAATAAACCCCAAATGGGCCGAATAATTAAGATTGAGCCGACTGTGTTATGTGGCTTTCGGTTGGGTTTAGGCCGGATTTCACATGGGCCTTGGGCCGAGTGATTATACGGAATTTGTATGTGGGCCGAATGTCACCCATGTAACCATATAACGATGATGGGGTATGGAATGGGTTGGTAACTAGACCACGTGAGACACTGCGTAGATGCAAGGTTCGTTGAAAACAATTGTTTTATGGCTCAAGGTTCGTGAGTTATGTGAAGGATCGGCATATGACTGGTTTCGGCAATAGAGGTTTGCTCGTGGGAGATTCGTGGCTTCACATATGGTTCGGCAATAGAGGTTCGCTCATGGGAGATTCGTGGCTTCACATATGGTTCGGCAACTAGCACAAGGTTCGCCTAGGTAGGCAGTGCAAGGTTCGGCTGGTGTAGGCTGGAAGGTTCGGCTCCCACCTTTCTCATGAGCTCATGGTTCGTGGCCAAAGGGTTCGTCAGTACTCCAAGGGTTCGTCCAGGTCGATGATAGGTTCTCCAGTCCTGAGGGTTTGGCAAAATGACATAGGGTTCACTTCCCATACACGCGTTCGTGGGATTTCTGCATGGGAGGTTCGGAGACCATAGGTTCGTAGCCCACAATGGTTCTTGAGATGATGGTCATAGGGTTAGGCCAAGGAGCTTCTGATTCATTCCAGTCACTCTGATCAGCCAAGGTTCGGCTGATGAGCCCACCCCCTTGGTTCGGCCACTGCTTTTTCCACGAACCTGTTTCAGTAACACCCTACTCCTCGACCCGAATTGGTGGTGGAGCTGTGATTTTGTTAGGATTACACCAATGTGAGTTCCCAATTATGTAGGGCATGGATACGTGCAAGTTCACATCGGTTTGAGGTGTATGTGTATGGCCGAACAAACAATGTGACAAAACCCTAATTTTCACGATTTTTATGGCATCATACCTCGATTTTCAGTGTGTAACACTTCAGATCTGTTGTACTTCTATGTAGCGGAGATCGAGAGCTACGCGTGGACACCAAGAACAAACGATTTGGCCAAGAAACGAGCAAGATATGTGCGTTTGAAGCTTGGATTCTTGTAGTGAGAGAGGAAAACGAGTTTGTAGAGAGAGAAAGGTGTAGGTGAAGATGATAAATGAAATTAATTGCTTGAAATGGGGTTTTTATACCTCGTGTATATCCGGGTTCGTTCCGGTTGCTCGTTTCGCGTTTTCATTGCGTTTCCGGAACGTACGCGTAATTTACGTGTAATAAATAAAAGAAGTTATTTTAATTATTTTGATGAGTTTCAAAATTGTAAAACATTATTTATTTTATTTTGTTAATTTATTTTCGTTCGTGTTGTGTTTCGTTTTCGTTTCGTCATATCGCGTCACCATCACGCGTATTCGTTCAAATCGTCACCCGAACGAACACGACAATGGTTTTGCTTTCCGAATTTGTTTTCTACCCTTCAGTCATCATTTCAGAACGTTAAACTCACGAATATGTTTGTGTGAATCGTCACTCACACAAACACACTGTCAGTTCGTTATTCTGAAACGACACTGAAATATTGTTTTAAATTGTATTTCCTCACTGTCGGAACTAAACATCCTTTTATCACATTGTTTTCACATTGATTTGTCGGCCATCTGATTCCTGTCATCTATGGATATCAGATCGCAACCGATTTGTTCTTGTTATTCACTTGACACTATTGTTTCTCTTGATTCGTTGTGTTAACTGTACTTAGGTTTTCACCTAAATACTAACAACTATTGTTTCAAATGAGTGTTGTACTTACGGTATTTAAGTTTACACAAGAAATACTTACAAATGTTTCTTGTATTTTGAATTCTGCTAATACAAGTATTGTTCACAAACATGTATTTACACATAGTTATTGTTGAAAGTACACATACTGTACAGACTTGCCGGCCGCTCAGGTACTAGTTGTCACACTTTCCTTCCGGCTCAAAGCGTCTAAAACAACATTTGCTTTGCCCGAATGGTATTTGATCACACAATCGTAATCATTCAGGAGCTCAACCCAACGTCTGTGTCTCATGTGAAGCTCCTTTTGATCAAATATGTGATTTAGACTCTTGTGATCTGTGAAGATGGTGCATTTGGTACCATACAATTAATGTCTCCAAATCTTTAAAGCAAAGACAACAGCTCCCAGTTCTAAGTCATGTGTGGTGTAGTTCTTCTCGTGTATCTTCAGCTGTCGGGAGGCGTAAGCAATGACTTTGTCTCGTTGCATTAACACACAACCGAGTCCCTGGTGGGAAGCATCGTAGTATACTACAAAGTCATCATTGCCCTCTGGGAGTGCTAAGATTGGAGCATTGCACAATCTTTGTTTCAGTGTTTGGAATGCCTCTTCCTGTTTCTGTGTCCACACGAATGGTTCACTCTTCTCTGTCAGTTTTTTGAGAAGCAAGGCTATCTTAGAGAAATTCGAAATGAATCTCCTGTAATAACCTGCCAATCCCAGGAATGATCTGATCTCTGTTGGTGTTGTGGGCACATCCCAGTTCTTGATTGCTACAATATTGGCAGGATCCACATGAATACCATTATTGTTAATCCCGTAACCCAAGAACTGAACTTCTCTTAACCAGAATTCACACTTGGAAA
The DNA here is from genome assembly GCA_009363875.1 of Mikania micrantha. Lineage (NCBI taxonomy): Eukaryota > Viridiplantae > Streptophyta > Magnoliopsida > Asterales > Asteraceae > Mikania > Mikania micrantha. The sequence goes on from CM018698.1 coordinate 45,528,952, forward strand.
ATTTGGCATAGAGTTGCTCGTCCTTCAGAAGTTCCAAGATTGTCTTGAGATGTAGTTCATGGTCCTTCTCCCTTCTTGAGTAGATCAGTATATCATCAATAAAGACAATAACTAGCTGATCTAGATACGGCTTGCACACCCGGTTTATAAGATCCATGAACACTACCGGTGCGTTCGTCAGTCCAAATGGCATCACCATGAATTCGTAGTGACCGTATCGGGTACGAAAGGCCGTCTTGGGTATGTCTTCCTCTTGAATCTGGAGCTGGTGATAACCTGAACGCAGGTCTGTCTTTGAGAAGTACTTAGCTCCCTGTAACTGATCAAACAAGTCATCAATCCTCGGTAACGGGTACCGATTCTTGATGGTGAGTTTGTTGAGCTCCCTGTAATCGATACACATTCTGAAAGATCCATCCTTCTTCTTGACAAAGAGAACCGGAGCTCCCCATTGGGAGAAACTTGGGCGAATGAATCCCTTAACGAGTAGCTCTTGTAATTGATTGGACAGTTCCTGCATTTCTGATGGTGCGAATCTATAAGGAGACTTAGCTACAGGAACCGCTCCCGAAATTAAATCAATTCGGAATTGCACAGATCTCTCCGGAGGCAATCCCGGTAAGTCATCCGGAAACACGTCCGTGAAGTCTTTCACAATTGGTACATCTTGAATATGGATTGCTTTCTTGTCTTTTTCCACCACGTGAGCTAGGAATGCGATACACTGCTTCCTTAGAAGCTTTCGCGCCTTCATGCAGGATATTATCTTGACACTGCGATTTGCTTGATCTCCATGAACTTCCAATTGTTCCCCACTGGAATACGTAGTAGCTTTTCGGAACAGACGAACTCAAATATGTTAAGAGATAGCCAATCCATTCCAACGATGATGTCGAAACTGCCCATGTCCATCGGTATCAAATCGATGAAAAATGTGTGATCACCAAGTGTTAGTGGGCAATTCCTAAGTACTGTGTCAACTGTTATCTGCTTGTCGTTTTCTATCTCAATAGTGTAAGGGGAATCCAACGACTCCACGACATGATAAAGATGGCGTGCAAAGTCGGATGAGATAAAAATCTGATCCGCACCAGTGTCAAATAATATAGATGCATAAAAGTCAGATAGGAGTGCCCGTGAACACATTCGGGTCTTGTCGAGCAGCAGCAACTCCAATATGAAAGGCTCTACCCCTAGCTACTTGAGCCCTTGGTTGGTTCTTCTTGGGACAATCCCGAGAGAAGTGTCCAGGCTCGCCACAGTTGTAGCAAGACCTGTTGTTAGCAGCAGCGGTAGTAGCTGCATTGTTGTTTCTGTTCTGGGTTCCCGTGCCCCTGCAGTGAGCGGCCTAATGACCAAGCTTCCCACAGTTGTTGCATTGTCGGCACTGGGAAGTTGGTGGATGATGATACTGACAGCTGTTGCACAAAGGTGCTATGCCAGTGTAAGGTCGCTTGATCTGTAGCGGTGGTGGTTGGTTAGCCATCGGTGTTTGAGTGGTCGCATCAAAGTTCTTGACCACCTTTTGTTTCTTAGCCGGGCGTTTATCCAGCTTTCTTGAAGTTCCAACCTTCTGTTTTAGTTTCTTTTTTCAGTGCCCCAGAGGCAACCATCACGTCTGTCAGTGTTGATGACAGTGTAACAGCCATCTCTAGGGTAGTTGGATTAGCAGCGATCACATTCCCTTGAATACATGCCGGTAGTCCACCTACGTACCGCTCAATTCTTTTCTCCAGTGTTGGCACTATATCCGGTGTCAATGTTGCCAGCTCATGAAATCTTGTGGTGTAGGCCAGATGCCCAGCACCCATCATGACGAGATTGAGCAGCTCAGTTTCAACCTTTTTCAGTTCATTCCTCGGGCAAAACTCTGCCCTCAGCATGGTCTTGAAATCCTGCCAAGGCATAGACAATGCCTCGTCTCTTCCCTTACTTGGACTTGTGTGTTCCACCAAGTCAGTGCTCGTTTGTTGAACGACCCAGCAGCATACTTGACTTTGTACTGATCAGGACAACCACTGATATGAAGAGTTGTTTCCATATTTTCGATCCATTGGATCAATCCGACGGCTCCCTCATTGCCACTGAAGGTCGGTGGCTTGCATCCTACAAAGCTCTTGTAGGAGTAATCTTGCTGGTGTTTGGTGTTGCCACTGCCTTCACCAGATGAGTGGTCAGTGTGGTTGCCACTGTTGGAGTTAATCCTATTCATCATATCGGGAATTACTTCCCTCAGTTGACTAGTCAGCAACGTGGCCAGTGCAATGGTGGCAGGATCCAACTCCTGGTTGGGTGGTGGCAGAGATGGAGGAGGTAGATGAGGAGATGAAGCTGGTGTAGGTGTTGAGGAGTGAGGGGATTGCCGTGGTAGTTGTAGCAAAGGAGGTTGTCTTCTAGGCGGCATTCTGATCAAAACCGAAAGAAAATCGGTTAGTGCAGTGATCAAATGCAGAAGACGTATGCAAATAGAATCCTATGTTGTATGTTCTCTACATGAGGGTCCCTACGTATGGGACACAACACAAGTCAACACACAAAGACTCGGTTGAGCACACCGACACTTGGAGTTATGTGGGATACAACACACCACAAACCACATACTCACGACCTATGTGATTATAGGCGCTTACTAGCAGGTGCTAGCACTCACAGTTGCAAACACACTTAAACCGGAATTGCTTTATCAGGTGAGTTCACGGCCCCTTTTTATCTTTTCTACCTTTGGGGGAGAAAACATTGCATGATAAACAATTTTAAAACAACAAAGTCATTTTGGTTACATATGGATATGTGTTATCACTATATGTATATGTGCGGCAAACATCACAACTCAAAGTCCTCACAAATACATCTGGGAACCGTTAGTAGCATGGGGCGCCTCGCGTGAAAATCTTGGATAGTGCTATTTGGGCCTAACAAGCCACACCCATCACGCCTAGGAGGCCAACCCGACTGGAGGTCGGAATGGGTGCAAAATTGACCAAAGACTTCGCCATAGTCTTGTGTGATGGACATGACAGGAGGCACACAGTCAGCTTCGGTTTCGAACCCACATATAATATAATTGCATTGACTAGGTATCAATCGGTATTGCATTTTAATGATATGTATTCCAGCAAATACTTACTTTAAACATTTGATGTTTACTGCTTATGTAAAACCTGTGCTCTCACCCACCTTCGTTTTGACCTTTTATTTGCATGTTTTCTCAGGTAACTAAGGCATGCGCACGAGGAACTAGGATGCTAGGAGTGGAGTCCCGTGCATCTGTTTTAGTGTCTTAAGCTAATGAACATTTAATATCAGTCTGTTATATATTCTTGTGCAACTTTAATCGCGTCGCAAACAATATTTTGTTGTGATTTGAAAACTATCTTAACAACGTTCCGCAACTTATGATTTCAACGTTATTTTGATAACTCATACATTTACCTACGCAACTTTGATTTTAAAAAAAATGTTTTATCCAAGTTGTAGGATATACGTATGCAACTAGACATGTAGGTCTCTGTCACACCTCGAGCCGGCGGGCTGGATCGACTTTCCCATCGGGCGGAAAGTTCTCGGGGCGCGATATCGTTTGATAATCATAATGATCAGATTGTTTACATAGCACATGAGATATAAATAATAATGCTAACATGACAATGATATAGAATTACAAAGTTAAATTACAATATTTCGTTAATAATTTAACTAAATAAATCTATCCAAAAGAATCAATGAGTTTCTATCTTGTAACTGTACAAGATATACAAAAGATGATTCACTGTTTTGTCAATCAAAAGTTCAACACAAAATGTAGTTAGGTCTTCTAAAAGTCCACTAGCTAAATTCCTGATGTCTGGTGACTAAACCTGTTCGTCACCTAAGAAAACATGCATTTAAACAAAGTCAACACTAGGTTGGTGAGTTCATAAGTTTAGTAATTGAAAACATTGATTTGTTCACATTCATAGTGTTATTAGAAATAGTACTAGCATACATGATCATTTACTACTTGCATTCATGATTTTACGCACAATTATTACGGGCATTATCGATATGGCGACACCATCATCACCGCATATGTTTGCACACGAAGAGGAGGAGCCGATAGCTTCAGTAATACGCACATCACCTCCATCAGTGACCGTAGAGTCTCTTGACCAGCATCCCCTATCATCGGATGATCCCGTGGAGAATCCCGACGAGTATACTGAGGATAATCTAGATGAGGATCCCCATGACGACCTTGAGGAGGATCCCGTGGAGGAGTCACCTAACAATGCATCACCCATAGTAGACGTACCTGAGCCTAAGAGGCAGTGTCTTGAGTCGGATGTTATCGGCAGATTGACTCGAGACCTGGCCTGGGCAGATGATAGGATTGAGTGTCTCGCAGAAGAGCTGAGGAATATGAATACCCGGCATGCCCAGCTCTGTAGCTTAGTCAACAAGATGGATCGAGATATCACCCAGTTGATTGCACTGTTTCAAGTAGCCGATCATTGAGTTGCCATCGTTGAAGCTAGACTCGAAGAGCTAGAGAATAGGATTGTCATTCCAAACTCGAAGGATCTTGACTCTAAGGATGAGGAACCGGCAGAGGATGCTGATTCTGATTGGACTATTGACGATGCATTTGATTAACCTAGCATAGACCTAGTAGGGATGGGTTGTGTCTGTGTGCTGGATACTTTGGAGTCTTAATGTCTTGGTAGTAAATGAATTGTAACCAGTACAACTTATTATTTATCGAGAACTATTATTTGTTATTTAAAATCTTTTCTATTGCCAATCGATACATGCTTTCTTTCCAACCACACACATTATATTAATTTTTAGAAATACTCTAACGCTTATTCTCGCTATGAAGATCATGGCCGGAGGACGCGGAAACATCAGCCTCACCGCATCTGAACTAAACGCACCCATCAATTAACGAGTTGAGGAGGCACTTGCTCTATGAGAGATAGCCCGCAATCAAAACCAAGTGAACCAAGGTGAGGAACTTCATTTCACATTCACCTTGCAGAATAACCACTCATTCTAATTACCACATGATTACCAAGTTTTGAAGTAAATTCTTTCCTTTAGAGCTAGCAAGCCGCAAGTTTTTGATTGATCTTATGCTAGTCACACTAGGAAGTTTTGATGTCGTAGTGGGCATTGTCACACCCCGAGCCGGCAGGACGGATTGACTTTCCTTTAGGGCATGCCATCGTGATGATCAGATTGTTTACATAGCATCAACATTGAGAATAACTAAAGCACAATAAAGAATTAAACTAGGATTACAAAGTTAAATTACAATATCAATGTTTGGTAATTTAACTAAGTAAACCTATCAAAAGAATCAAATGTTTACTATCTTGTAACTGTACAAGATGTTAAAAGTGATTCGTATCAATAACAAAAGATGTGTTTTCCAAAAGTCTGCTAGGTCCTCTATCTGGGCATACTAGTATGCAATCCTGAAGCCTTAGCCTATTCCTGTATGTCACCTAAGAAAACATGTAAGAAAAGAAAGTCAAAACAATGGTTGGTGAGTTCATATAGTTTATTTGTTTAAAAATAGCTTTAGCAAACCTCTTTCGGTAAAACCTTAACCTCATTAACATCACATGTAATATCCAAATAGGTATGCTTATATATAGGGCATACGAAAGGGTCGAGCCTACAACCCGCCCAGACGCCATCCCACCGCATACTAATCCGTATATGACACTGTTGTCTGAGCATAGAGTTTATAGCATAAGCATCGAGCATAGAGTTTATAGCATAAGCATCGAGCATATAGTCTGAGGATAGAGTTACAGCATAAGCATCAAGCATTTAGTTTAAGCTTAGAGTTTTTAGCATAAGCATCAAGCATTTAGTTTAAGCTTAGGGTTTTTTAGCATAAGCATCAAGCATATAGTTTAAGTCTTAGTTTATAGCTTCCCACATAAGAGTTACAAGCTTAGACTTTCGTATAAGCATCATGAGTATGTATAAAAGCATTTAATAAACATTTCAATAATTGTTTAAAATGTATAACATGCTTCTCAGTCCCGAGGTAAAAACAAATATGTTTGAAAAGGGACAAATGAACTCACCTTGTGTTTGAAGTGGTTGACTAAGTATAAACAAGAATGCACGCGCTCGTTGTTGTGATTGTAGTAGTATTCACGATCCTGTATTGATTTCACGTTGTTGTAAATTATACATATGAGTCTTTGCGTATGTGTTTGTGTGTGTTTGTGTTAGCCTTAACTTGCCTAACACCCACTAGTCTCATTCATTATCTGGCCTGAAATTCTATATATTACATAAGGTATTATTGAACTTCTTTCATTGTTTGCAAATTCTCAACTTCAAGTTTAGTTTAAAAGTTATAACCTCTAAGTAAAACTTTAAGTCCTTACATGCTTAGCCTAATCAACTTCCCATCACCTTTGTAATAACTCAAGCAATAATTCATGTATATGTTTATCATTGATTTTTAAGCGTTTGTTCATGTTTTCGTTAATCTCTTGAATTCCTTGGGCCAGATAACCCTTTGGGCCAACCTATGTGTAACTAGGCCGAGTAGTTAGGTGTGTGGGCTTAGGAGACATGCCCATGGCCCGAATTGCTAAAGTAGAGTTGGGCCAAATGATATTTAGGTGGGTCCAACTATCGGGCCAAATCCATGGCCTTGGGCCGTATGAAATCCCATGGCCGGTTGGATTTTTCGTGGCCCAAAGGCATGGGTGTCTTGTTATGTATGGCCCGAAAAATATCATGGGCTGGCCCAGTCCCTTTGGCCAAAGCAGATCAGTATTAGCGATGTGGGCCAGCTTTTACGTGGTCTGAACAAAGTGAAGTGGATCAGGTAGCTTAGTCGAATAAAGAGGTGCATGGGTTCGGTTCTAATCCCAGCGAACCTATCAGTTTAGGTGGCTGAAGTTCGGCCCTGCTATGCCCCTAGCGAACCTATGGGTTCGTTTGTGGTTAAGGTTCGCTAACCCACTAGTCTAGTATATCCTAGGTTTGCAAGGGAAGGTTCGCTGCATAATGAATGGTTCGTTAAAGAGGGAGGTTCACCAATGCATGTTAGGTTCGTCATAACACACCCCTAGTCTCGCATTCATGAAAGTTCGGTTGTTGGTGATGACCACTGCAGGTCCGGTGGGTGACAGGTTCGCACGAAGGGAGGTTCGTCCAGGTGAGAGTTCGGCTAGATGATGTTTCGGCCAGCGTGGTTAAGAGGTTCGGCCAGGTCTGAGTGAGGTTTGGCCACCTGCAGACTCAACCTAGAAAGGTTCAGCCGTTCCCCCCCTCCATGTCCACGAACCAGCACCCTATTCATCATCTTCCTCGATTTTCTGCATTGTTCAAGCTTGAATTTGGCTTACCCCTTCCCTACTGGTTCGTTTTAGGCTTAGGGTGTGTGGAACCATCTCGTGAAGTGGCCATTCTAACCAGTTGAGGGTTAAGTGTGAACAAGGTGTCAAAAACCCTAGTTTTCGTGTGTTTCTTTGCTTCATACCTCGAAAATGGCTGGACAACCACTTAGATCGGTTGTACTTTATGGTAGAGGATGTTGCTAGCTTCGTGTAGACACCAAGAACTCGTGATTTCACCAAGAAACGAGTAAGATATCGCGATTTGAAGAGTTTTTATTCTATAGAGAGAGATTCGTGAAAATGGGTTTAGAGAGAGAGGGCTGATAGGAAATGAGAGAAAAGCCTCATTAAGGCTTTAAATACCCCGAGGGTATTCGGGTTCGTTTCGGTTGCTCGGCTCTCATTTTCGTCGCGTTTCAGGCACGCTACGCGCGTGTTTTGTAAATAGATTAAAAAGGATTTGTTTCTAAATATTTGGAAAGTGGTTATTCCTAGTAAATCTTTTAAATTAACTTTTCTTGAATTATTTCTCGTAATTTATTATTTTTATGCGTTTCGTTAACTCGCATCACCATTTCGCGTATTCTATGTCTTTTAATTAAAATAACTTTATCTGTAAAATTCTAAAAGATTGTGATTCCTAATAAATATTAAATGTTTAACTTTCTTACATTATTATCGTTCTTTTCGTACTTCATTTTCGTTTCGTCAGAACGTGTCACCTTTGCGCGTATTCGTTCGAATCGTCACGAACACGGTGTTGGTTTCATTTTCTGATTCTTGTTTTCTACTTTTCAATCACCGTTTCAGAACGTTGAACTTTCAGATTTATTCATACAGATCGTCACCTATACGAATAATTCGTCGGTTTAGCATTCCGTAACGACAACCGTTATGGTTTTGTTTTGTTTAACCTCGCATACGTTTATACATAATAGCATTAAATCAAGCATTTGAGTGTCAGTTCAGTGTTATCTGATGTGTTTCTGACTGTTAAACCATAAGATTTAAGTCAGATTTCAGAACAATTGCATGATAGTTTAGTGGCAAGCATCAAGTGTCAATAATATATACATAGTTTCACGTAGTGTGTACCTGAGTTACTGTGCAAGTTACTGTAGAGATCACTGTTTCGGCAACGCGTCCGACACTGATGTTACAGGCATGGATTGGTTGTCTGAAAACCAAGCTAAAATAGCTTGCCACGATAAGATTGTGCGCATACCTCTCCCTAGTGGAGAAACCATAAACATCAATGGCGAAAGGAGAGATACTCCTCTGAACATCATCTCGTGCATGAAAGCTCATAAATGCCTACGAAAGGGATACACAGCCATACTGGCACTTCTCACCGACAAGACTGAAGAGGAGAAGAAAATAGAAGACATCCCATTCATATACAACTATCCTGACGTATTCCCAGAGGATCTACCAGGACTACCATCACCTCGACAAGTGAAGTTCCGCATTGATCTTGCGCCTGGAGCAGCACCTATCACACGAACACCCTATCGACTTACACCTTCAATGATGCAGGAACTGTCTTGTTCGTGAAGAAGAAGTATGGCACATTTTTTATGTTCATCCATTATCGCGAGTTGAAAAAGTGACAATCAAGAACCGTTACCCCGTGCCTTGCATTGAAGATCTGTTCGATCAACTGCAAGGATTAAGGTATTACTGCAAGATCGATTTGGGTACCGGCAGTTGAGGATTCAAGAGGAGGACATCCCTAAAACAGCCTTTCGTACTCGGTATATGCCATTACGAGTTTTCGATCATGCCATTTGGGCTGACTAATACACCCGCAGTATTCATGGACCTCATGAATAGAGTGTGCAAACCCTATCTGTACAAATTCATTATTTTCTTCATTGGTGATATTCTCATCTACTCCAAAACTCAGGAAGAACACAAAGAGCATCTTCTTTTGGCTCTTGAACTGTTACGGTAAGAGAAGCTATACGCTAAACTCGCAAAATGTGATTTCTGGATTCGAGAGGTTCAATTTTCGGGACATGTTGTTAATGAACAAGGAATACATGTGGATAAATCCAAAATAGAGGCTATCAAGAACTGGGAAGCACCAAAGACCCCAACTGAGGTGCGACAATTCCTACGCTTGGCAGGCTATTATCGATGATTCATTGAAGGATTTTCCAAGATAGCCCAACCACTCACAGCCCTTACCCATAAGGATAAGAAATACCTATGGACTGATAAGCAAGAAGTTGCATTCCAACTTCTCAAGCAGAAGCTCTGTAGTACACCTATATTATCTTTTCCTAATGGTACAGACGATTTTTTGGTGTACTGTCATGCCTCGACACAAGGACTCGGCTGCATGTGGATGCAGCGAGAGAAGGTTGTCGCATATGCTTCTCGACAACTGAAACTCCATGAGAAGAAGTACACTACCCACGAACTGGAACTTGGAGATGTAGTATTCGCACTCAAGATTTGGAGACACTACCTGTATGGTATGACATGTACTATATACGCTGAATATAAGAGTCTCCAACACATATTCGAGCAGAAGGAACTGAACATGCGACAGCGTCGCAAGATTGAACTCCTAAACGACTATGAGTGTGCTATCAAGTATCACCCGGGGAAAGCCAACGTTGTTGCTGACGCCTAAGTCGGAAGAATACCTTGAAACCCAAGAGGATACGAGCTTTACAACTAACTATTCATCCCAATCTCCCTGAACAGATACGTAGTGCCCAAGTTGAGGCGTTGAAGGAAGAAAACCTAGTGACCGAATCACTGAGGGGTATGGAGAAACAACTTTAAGTAAAAGCCGATGGCTTTACACAATTTCATGGAACGCGTCTGGGCTCAACACCATGGAAACCTACGAGACCTTGTGATGGACGAGGCACATAAGTCCCGATATTCCATTCACCCTGGATCAGATAAGATGAACCATGATCTGAAAGTCGACATTGCCACATACGTGAGCAAATGCTTGACTTGCGCTAAAGTCAAGGTTTAGTACCAGAAACCATTTGGATTACTCACACAACCAGAGATCCCCATGCAGAAATGGAAACAAATCTCCATGGACTTCATTACCAAATTACCCGGTAATCCTAGTGGATGTGACACTATCTGGGTAATTGTGGATCGACTGGCCAAGTTAGCACATTTTCTTGCGATCAAAGAAAATGACAAGATGGAAAAACTAGCCAAAATCTATGTCAAAGAAGTAGTCTCGCGACAAGGACTGCCAATCTCCATCATTTCTGATTGAGACGCTAGATTTAATTTGAACTTCTAGAAATCATTGCAAAAGTCACTTGGTACGTGGTTGGATATGAGTACAGCATACCACCCACAAATCAATGGCCAGAGCGAACGCACTATACAAACACTCGATGATATGCTACGAGCTTGCGTAGTAGACCTCGGCAATAGCTGGGAAACTCACCTACTGTTTGTAGAGTTCTCCTATAACAACAGCTATCACACGAGCATAAAGGTAGCGCCTTTTGAGGCCCTCTATGGTAGGAAATGCGGATCACCCATCTGTTGGGCGGAAATGGGCGACAGTCAGCTCACTGGCCCGAAATTTGTACATGAAACAACCGAGAAGATTGTAAAAATCAGAAACCGTATGGCTGCTACTCGCGATAGTCAAAAGATCTATGCAGACAAACGCCGAAAGCCGTTGGAGTTTCAGGTATGAGATAGAGTCTTTCTGAAAGTTTTGCCATGGAAAGGCGTTATTCGTTTTAGGAAACGAGGCAAACTGAACCAAAGGTATATTGGACCATTTGAGATCCTGAAGAGGATTGGTCCAGTGGTTCCACTTGTGATTCCACTTGGATGAGATCCAGGTGAATGAACAACTTTGGTTCGTGGAAGAGCCGGTAGAGATCATGGACCGTGAGGTCAAACAACTCAAGCAGAGTCGGATTTCGATTGTCAGAGTCCGATGGAACTCGAAACGTGGACCTGAATTCATGTGGGAACGTGAAGATCGGGACGAAATTTCCTTTCAACGAGGGGATGATGTGACAAATAGAAAATTTTTTGGTTCTCAAACATTACCAACAACAACCAAATTTCGGGACGAAATTTCTTTCAACAAGGGGATGATGTGACACCCGGCAATTTCAGGTAAATTGCAACTTTTACAACTCTGTATTTCACATTCATACTTGTTGAATTTCATTAAATTATGTTTAATTATATGAGTTAAACGCAAACAGCTGTGAAATGATAGTTTGATGAACTATCAAATCGTACAGTGCACATTGGTTTTGGAAACAAAGTGTGGCAAACACAAACACAAACTATCGTCGATAATTCGAGAAATTATCTAAACATACACGAGTCTCAGGAAAGTTGGTGAACGTTGAACAAAACAAACAATTGGACGAAAATTGAGTCACACATGACCAAATATTAATAATTAAATTTCAAACGATGATAAACGATGAGTATATACGAAAAATAATCGAAAAACGAGTCGAAACAATTAAATTGGGCCAATTGGGCTCATCCGGCCAGCCATGTGTATGCCAAGGGCCTTGGTTTGGATCTTGGCGGTACGCGAGCCTTGGGCGGGAACAATTTGAATTCCCCGAATCACCAGGCGGTACGCCCAAGACGCTTCAGCCTCTTTGGGCGGTACACGCGAGGTTTTGAGGAGCCATCCGATTGAAATATTCTAGGCGATACATCTAGCCCCGATAAAGCTGTCTAGGCGGTACGCCAGGGAGGCTAGATTGCAACATTTTTATAAAAACAACCCCAATATCTTTCATTCGTTTTCTTATACATTTTCACCGAGTTTATACACCTTCTCTCAACCCATACCCTTGGCAATCAGCTTCCAAACCTCTGTGGATAACACTTGGAGCCATTCCTTGCATCCTTGACGTAGGTGGATCATTAGGATTGCAAGAGGGAGTGTTGGAAGCCATCCACAAGCAAGAACTGACATCATCAGTGTAACATCTGTACATATTCACGTTGTAATCATTAACAATATGAAATTGATAGTACATGTATGCAGACGTTTATAGTATCATTGTACAATTATTCATAGTACATGTCTTAGGAATTTATCGTGAGTGATTAAGTATACACTTAGTATTTAATTATTGTCAATTACGTTACATAATAATACTATTGTAATATATCGAAACGGTAGTGGGCTGGCGGCTGATAAGGCAGTAGCTGGACTCTACGTATGCCCTATACATAAACTGCGTGCGGTTTATTGGGATAATGTTAGTGCGTAGCGTACTGACGAATAGTAAAACAAATAAATTATTTAAACAAAATCGTATTACGTAAGCGAGACTTGGTATCATTATGGGTGACGATCCATAAAGATGTTTATGTTAAACTTATAATTATGAGTAAACGTTAATAAATACAAGAAACAACCAAAAACGCGTACATTTACGGGCATGCATGTAAAGATATACGTTTACGGTTCGAAACAGACAAACTTTACAAAAGCGTAAAATATTATTTATTATTTTTACAATTTTGAAACTCGTCAAATAAAACCCAAAATGATAAAAAACTGTTTTTAATGATTTTATAATGTTCGCGAAATTTACGTAACAGGTTGCGTAAACGCGAAACCGAACGAGCCCGAATACGCGGGAACCCACCCGGGGTATTTAAGGAATGAATTCCCTCATTAAATGTTTCAACCTACCAGAATTTCACTCTTTCTCTCTCTAGAAACTCGTCACTTTCTCTCTCTAGAAGAACACTAAGAGATCTTGCTCGTTTTGGTGTCTACGGAAAGCTTACGAGGTCTACAACGAGAAAGTACAACAGATTGGAGCTAAAACTATCCAGAATCGAGCAGGTTTGAACTTGAAGTTTCGGTTTTAGGGTTTCTTAAAAACTTGGAAATCATGGGCAAAGAAACTGGATTAAAACCGATCCAACCTTGTTAGAATGAACCACAATGGGATTCTAAGAAATTGTAACCATCCCACATTGAGTTTGGGTGGCTAGAGAAGTCGTGGATATGGCTGGAACTTAATATCGAAGAGCATGGTGCATGGCAAAATAATGTCGATGGATGAACACCAAGAAGATGTTCTTCCATCTACCTTAATAAGTTCGACAGGGGCTGAATCTGGCCAAGTCTTCTTCGACACTGATAGTGTCGATCACTCCAAGGGCATCTGAATGAATTCCATTGACATTAGTAGTCTCGAAAGGATCAAAATCAATGGAAGAGTCAGGTGTGTCGGTACTATAATATCGATAGAGCTGCAGTTGGGGGAGCTAACTTGTGTTGATTCTAGCTATGTCTATACTACTTTTCTCAGAGCCATCATCGACACTAAGCCATCAATCCAATCCAAGTGTAATAAACATAGAACGAGTTAAAACAAACCATAAAAGAGTTGGGAACAGATCCAAGAAGCACTAAGGGTCGAGGATAGGCATTTCCAGCCTTGCCCGATCCTTGGTGATTAGGGTTTGACCTTAAACCATCCAAACTTAGTTCAAAAGGGTTATAACTTAAGTTGTTATAAGTAAGGGATATTTAAAAAACCTAATGAGGGAATTATAAACTTTACATATAAGTATCATGGTTATAACTTAGCAAACACTATGTCTAAGTTCACGCATAATGTAATGAGTTATAGTTTTATGATTTATTAGCTAAACTTGGATTAAAGTTAGAAACATACAACTAAGTAGGCTAATAAACTTTGAAACAATAAAACCAGAGTTGTGGACAAAGTCAAAGAATGGGTAAGAGAGGTCAAGTACCTTAAACATTTTGAAACAAGTAAGACAAATGAACATCAAGTCTTAAACATGAAATGAATAACAAACTTACAAAATCATGAATTATGTTAACACGATTAGGGTTTGAGCACAATAAACATATCAATAACAAGTGAAAGCATCGTTCATCGAGCATTCGTTCATCGTATATTTCAACCATTCAAGGTGAGTACATAACCCCCTCCTTTCCTATTTCTAAATCTTTTGAGGTGGAACATGTGAACATTGTTTTCGAAACCCAATTTCTTAAATAGTTTTCATTATTTAAATACTTGAATGGCTTTCATTATTCAAACCTTATGTTTGGCTATGTTGGTAAACTTAAATACATTTGAACGATAAACAATGGATATAAGGCGCTTAGTCATGACTTGTAATGGCGCACGACCTAATCCATTTTCATTTCATACAAGAGGGTTTTCTATTAAACTATGTAACATGGATGCACAGTTTGTAAACAAGCTTATTCACATCATGTATGCCTACATTTAGGACTTCAAGGGCTGAAATCACTATTCTTTGATTTGAGACTTCAAGTTCACGTAATTGTACATTTCGGACTTAATGGTTAGAAGTTATTAACTTAACCTCTAAACTTGAGTTCACGCACTGGTTCAACGTTAGTACTGGGTGATAACAACAAGGGGAAACAGGTTCTACACCAAGATCATAGTTGGCTTTAATTTAATTTAAAGCCAAAGATGGATTGGTGTAGACTTAGCAATACGGATTAACTGTTGATTAATTTTAACGGTTTAGGACATATTGAGTACACTTTCATTGACACAGAGTTGGTTTTAATATATTTTATTACCATGGGCTGTTTGGTTATTCGTCAGTCTTGGCCTAACTCCAAACGTAGTTTAGGACATGGATTTAAGATGACAGTAGGATATACTTGATGATAGTTTGTGTTGCATTAGCATGTTACTTCAATTATAGTTTTATACATATACATTTTATGCACGGTGGTTGTACAAAGTGGTTGTTTGTACATGTTTCATTGGTTGTTTGAGCTCCGGTTTTATACAGGTTTCACTTACAGGTTTTCAATGGATATCTCACCAACTACTATATGTAGTTAACAGATTTTCTTCACATGTTACATGTGATCAAAGGTAGGCACAGGACATGGACAACTAAGGCGACCTAGTCTAAGATAGAACAAGATCAAGAAACAATCTAAGATGGATTAGAAACCCATTAAATCCTTGTTGTTTAATTATCTTGTCTGTTATTATTTTGTAAACATTGTTTTTAAGGTCGGTTAGTTGTATTCTTTTGGTAGATAGACATGGTATGTAAACATTACACTAATCATATGAAATGTAGTAATTCATTGTGGTTGTTCATCGTTAATCATGTGCATTTGAAACAACCGATCATTCGATCAAGTCGACATCGCGCTGTGGATCCCGCACGCGGCGCAGGGGTGTGACAAGATGGTATCAGTGCCAAGGTTATAGTGAACTAGGAAAAACCCAATGTTTAGTGACCTAGACTATAACTTAAGCTACACCATAGGACTAAGTGCTATAGACTTGAGGATACTTAGGATTAGGTATGCTTGAGTTAGCATTAAGTCTGCTTTAAGCTTGGAAAATTTTAGGGACTAAAACTTTTTCGAAAATTATTTTCATATATAAAATGAAGGAGTTCAGTACCGGGATTCTATAATTTTAGGACTTGGACTGAATTCCTAACTTTTTAATTTTCAATAAAGGATTTCAGATGCGAGGAGCTGTATTCTTAGTATCCTTCGTTTAAAAATCTCAATTTGTCAAGGGCTTCAGGGGTAGGAATGTGTATTCTTAGTATTCCGAACCTCAGGTTCTCAATATGAGAACAATACGCTTAGTACTGTAGGTACCAAGAGACTGGAATTAATATTCCGGTGTAGAAGAACAAGAAAAATTATATGATTGGTTACTAGTAAAACAAAACTATGATTTTCTCAATCATAGAACATAGAACAGATGTGAACAGTTGTGAACATTTATGAACAGTAGTGGAAAGGGATGTAGCTTCAAATACAAGGGGCGGCCTAACCCTGATATGCTGAAGTGGTGGTGGGCTGCAGGATGGCCTTGACCCTACGTATACCCTATGTATAAACTAACTTCAGTACGCCAAGGGGAATTCAGCGTGACTATATGAAGTGAGGATCAGGGGTATTCAAGATTCATTAGAACATCGAACAAGTAAAATTGAACATATTCATAAAGTCAAGTGAACAAAGAACATAGTGAAAAGGGTATGAACAAATGAACAGTGTGAGAACAAGTGAACAGTGTGTGAACAAATTAATAGGTGAATCAATTGTAGGTTGAACATTTTGTGTGAACATGCTACATGAACATTGTATGTGAACATTTTATGCAAATTCTTTGTGTGTAAACATGTTTAGATCTAGTAAAGATCACACATGCTTAGTACATAATAACATAGGGTAAATTGACAACTTAGTGCATACATATATGCCAATTTAGTTAGTCAAGTAGACACTACTATTAAATGCCAACATAAGTTTGATCATACCCAAATCATGGTTCAGTTAGTGGAATCATTATCTTTAGTACATTGTTATTCAACCGTACAACTATGGTGCCAAATGCTAGCAAGGGCATATCGGGAAAGTGTCTGTGTGTAGGTTTGGTGGATATTTCATGGAACTTGTACATAAGAACATGATATACAAGTATATGAGAAGTATACTAAAAATCTTATTGCTGATGTGTGTGCTTGCTCATTACTTTAAAATTTTTGAATGATAAGTTTTCTTATAATTCAATTGTGAAACTTTTCGTTACTAACACTCTTGTGGCTTTCTCTTTGTAGAATGCCTCCTCGACGTAATACCAAAGGCGAGGGTTCAACAAGCAGCAATGACGATGAGATCAACAAAATTGCCCTAATCATAGCCATGCATATGAAGGGATTATCCCGGGCATGGTCACTGATATCACTCAGAACCTACGGGGGAGTGGGGTGAATCAGCAACCAACAACTCCTATTCTACTGCGACTTGAACTGCAAACTTCACGTTTAAACAGTTCAACGATGCTAAGCCCCCGAAGTACTATGGTGCGGAGGGAGCTACGAGCCTACTGCAATGGCTCGAAAGCATCGAGGACATACTTGAATACGTGGGTTGTCCGGAGAACCTGAAAGTCAAGATGGCGACTAGCGCCTTTCACAAGGGAGCTTTAACCTGGTGGAATGCTGAGAGAAAAACCAGGGGTTGTGAAGCAGCTTCATCCCTACCTTTGGGAGGACTTAAAAAAGCTATTTGTGGAACAATTTTGCCCACGTCATGAGCTGAAAAATCTTGAAGCTGAAATGTGGGGCCTCATTCAAGACAGCAGGGAGAACACTAAGTACACGGCTAGGTTTCTTGAGTTGTGTCTGCTGGTACCACATCCGGTTACTCCCGTATCATGTAAGATAGAGAAGTACATCGAAGGCTTACCCTTGGTGATAAGGGATAATGTTTTGGGAAGAAGCCCTGCTACATTGGAGGTTGCAATTCATCTTAGTGCTTCTCTGACTAAGGAGTACATCAAGGTTGGCGTACTTCACAGGAAAGGTTTCAAGGGGGCTAAGGCTGATGACATGAAGAATCCTAAACAACAGCCCAAGAAGAAGAAGTAGAAGACCATCAAGCATTATGTTGCGAAAGTTGCAAATGCTCCAATTCAAGCAGTTCCAATCACTCAGGTGCCACAACCTGCTGCAGCTAGGAATGTATACACTGGACAGTACCCACTGTGTACTAAGTGTCAGTACCATCATCTTCCAACCCTTCGATGTCAAAAATGCCTTAAGTGTGGAAGGTTCGGGCACTTAGCAACAATGTGTCGTACTGCTAGTGTTGCTGACACTACAACAGCGATGGTTCCTGCTGTTACAGGCGGAAAATCTTGCTACAATTGCGGGGTAGAAAGGCACTTAAGAAATCAATGCCCTCGTATGAACAACACTACTACCACTGCCACTGCTCGTGCTTTCGTCATGGGAGCCACTGAAGTACGTGAGGAGCCGACAATCATTATAGGTACATTTCTTGTGAACAATCGTTATGTTTCAGTACTATTTGATACAGGCATAGACAAAAGTTTTGTCTCTGCCACTATTGCATCATTGTTTGATACACAACCCTCAGTACTTAATACCCCTTATACGGTAGAAGTAGCTGATGGTAAGAATGTTCTTGTAAATTTAGTACTTCGTGGTTGTGAACTTATGTTAAATGAACAACTGTTCACTATCGATCTCATTCCAACGACACTCGGTAGTTTTGAGGTCGTCATCGGATTGGATTGGCTGTCAAAGTATGACGTAGAAGTCGCCTGCTCGGAGAAGCTGTTAGGTATTCCTCTACCGTCGGGCGAAACAATGCGGGTGTTCGGCGAGAAACCCTGTCGAGAGCTGAAGATCGTGTCGTGCATAAAAGCACAAAAGTACCTAGGGAAGAAATATTGTGCCTTCTTGGCACATGTAGTGGAGAAGAAGCCGGAGAAGAAAACGGTGAAAGATGTACGAGTCATTAGGGACTACCCAGAGGTGTTTCCAGAAGACTTGCATGGACTGCCACTGGTCCGACAAGTGGAGTTTTGAATAGATCTTGTCCCTGGAGAAAACCAAGTGGCAAAATCTCCTTATCGATTAGCACCGTCTGAAATGCAAGAACTGTCTAGTCAACTTCAGGAAATTCTAGACAAAGGATTCATTAGACCGAGCTACTCACCGTGGGGAGCTCCAGTTCTCTTTGTCAAGAAAAAAGACGGTTCGTTCCGCATGTGCATCGATTATCATGAGCTAAACAAGTTGTTTGATCAACTACAGGGAGCAACTTGCTTCTCTAAGATTGATCTACTATCTGGGTATCATCAGTTGCGAGTGAACGATGAGGATATACCAAAGACTGCGTTTAGGACTCGTTATGGACACTATGATTTTGTGGTTATGCCTTTTGGGCTGACTAACGCACCGGCAGTGTTCATAGACTTAATGAATCGAGTATGTTGGTCGTATCTAGATCATTTATTATCGTCTTTATTGATGATATATTGATCTATTCCAAGAATGAACAGGAACATGAGAATCACTTGAGGAAAATTCTAGAACTGCTAAGGACTGAACAACTATATGCCAAATTCTCAAAATGTGAATTTTGGCTAAAAGAAGTTCATTTCTTAGAACATGTGATCAATAGGGATGGGATACATGTAGATCCAGCGAAGATTGAAGCTATTAACAACTGGACTACCCCATCTACTCCAACTGAGATCCGTTCATTTTTGTGTCTGGCAGGTTATTATCGTAGGTTCATCGCGAACTTTTCGAAGATTGCGTTGCCACTCACGACTTTGACCCAGAAAAGCCATATGGGGACAGAAGCAAGAAGATGCATTTCAACTTCTCAAGCAGAAGTTATGCAACTCCCCTATTCTTAGTCTTCCAGAAGGGAAAGATGATTTCGTTATTTACTGCGATGCTTCAAACCTTGGTCTCGGCTTTGTACTTATGCTACGAGATAAGGTTATTGCGTATGCTTCAAGACAACTGAAGACACGAAAAGAATTATACTACTCATGACCTTGAGTTAGGGGCTGTGGTCTTTGCGTTAAAGATTTAGAGACGCTACCTTTATGGTACTAAATGTGTCATTTACACAGACCACAAGAGACTCCAGCACATTCTCAATCAGAAGGAGCTCAACATGAGGCAAAGGCGCTGGGTTGAGCTATTAACTGATTACGACTATGAGATTCGTTATTACACGGGTAATGCCAATGTGGTAGCGGATGCACTCAGTCGCAAGGAACCAGTTAAGCCAATACGTGTGAGAGCCATGGAGATCAACACTCAACCAAACTTGATGGATTTGATTCGTATTGCACAAAAACAAGTGGTGATCAGCGGTCAACTGAAGACGGAGTTAGATTGCGGAGTTCATGGTAAGCTAGAACCTCAGTCTGACGGGGTTCTTTACTTCAACGGTCGCATATGGATTCTGAAGTCGGAAGAATTGTTCACCCTCATTTGCGATGAGGCACATAAATCGCGATATTCGGTTCATCCAGGAGCCGATAAGATGTTTCAAGATTTGAAAACGTCTTACTGGTGGCCTAGGATGAAGAAAGACATAACTCTATATGTAGGGAAATGTCTGACATGTTTGAAAGTCAAAGCAGAACATCAGAAACCATTGGGTCTGTTGCAACAACCTGAAATTCCTCAATGGAAATGGGAACAAATTTCCATGGATTTCATCACCAAGTTGACGTGAACTCCAAGAGGTTACGATTCGATTTGGGTGATCGTCGATCGACTCACCAAATCTACTCATTTTCTCCCGATATGAGAGGTTATAAAATGGAGATATTATCCACGTTATACATCAACGAGATCATTGTGCGTCACGGTACACCAACGTCAGTTATATCTGATCACGATAGTCGTTTCACTTCTCGATTTTGGCAATCATTGCAAAAGACCTTGGGAACCCGTATTAACCTTAGCACAGCATATTACCCCCAAACCGACAGTCAAAGAGAAAGCACTATCCAGACACTCGAGGACATGTTACATTCTTGTGTAATCGATTTCAGAGAAAGGTTGGGATACTCATCTCCCTCTCATCGAAATCTCGTACAATAATAGCTATCATACGAGCATTCAATGTGCACCATTTGAAGCTCTGTATCGTAGAAAGTGTCGATCACCGGTCTGTTGGACCGAGGTTGGTGACTCACAGGTTGAAGGACCCGAACTTATCCAAGAAACCACTGACAAGATTTCAAATATTCAGTCAAGACTAAAAGCCACGAGGGATCGGAAAAAAAGTTATGACAATCGACGTCGGAAACCGCTTGAATTTCAAGTCGGAAACCGCTTGAATGTCAAGTCGGTGATCGAGTCTTGCTCAAAGTTTCTCCCTGGAAAGGTGTCGTTCGATTCGGGAAGAAAGGGAAACATACTCCTAGGTACGTTGGACCATTTGAAATCGTGGAAAGGATTGGTCCCGTAGCCTATAAACTTAAACTTCCAGTTGAGCTAAACAATGTTCATGACACATTTCACGTGTCAAATCTTAAGAAATGCTTGGCGGATCACGATGTCCAAATTCCTTTGGAGGATATTCAGATCCAGAACAATATGGAATTCGTTGAAAAATCGGTAGAGATCATGGACCATGGGGTCAAGAAACTTAAGCGTAGCCATATTCCAATCGTAAAGGTTCGATGGGAAGGCAAACGTGGTGCTGAGTTCACCTGGGAACGTTAAGACCAGATGAAGCTCAAGTACCCTCATATTTTTACAGTAGCTTCAGCTAGTTAGTTTCGAGACGAAATTCACGTTGTAATCATTAACGATATGAAATTCATAGTACATGTATATAGACGTTTATAGTATCATTGTACAATTATTCGTATGTATTAGAAATTTATTGTGAGTGATTAAGTATACACTTAGTATTTAATTATTGTCAATTACATTACGTAATAATACTATTGTAATATATCAAACAATGGTGGGCTGGCGGCTGATAAGATAGGTAGCTGGACTCTACATATGCCCTATACATATATTGCGTTTGGTATATTGGGATAGTGTTAGTGCGTAGCGTACTGACGAATAGTAAAGCAAATAAATTATTTAAACAAAATCGTAATACGTAAGCAAGACTCAGTATTATTATGGGTGACAATCCATAAAGATATTTATGTTAAACTTATAATTACGAGTAAATGTTAATAAATACAAGAAACAACCAAAAACGCGTACATTTACGGGCATGCACGTAAATATATACATTTACGGTTCGAAACAAACAAAATTATTTATTATTTTTACAGTTTTAAAACTCGTCAAATCAAACCCAAAATGATAAAACAAAACTATTTTTAATGATATTATAACATTCACGAAATTTGTGTATCGGGATGCGTAAACGCGAAACCGAACGAGCCCGAATGCGTGGGAAACCACCCGAGGTATTTAAGGAATGAATTTCCTCATTAAGTGCTTCAACCTACAAGAATTTCACTCTTCATCAAACCACGAGTTCTTGGTTTCTACGGAAAGTTTACGAGGTCTACAACAAGAAAGTAAAAGATGTAGGAGCTAAAACTATCCAGAATCGAGCAGGTTTGAACTTGAAGTTTCGGTTTTAGGGTTTCTTAAAAAGCCGGAAATCATGGGTAAAGAAACTGGATTAAAACCGATCCAACCTTGTTAGAATGAACCACAATGGGATTCTAAACACTTGGAACCATCCCACTTTGAGTTTGGGTGGCTGGAGAAGTCGTGGATGTGGCTGGAACTTAATATCGAAGAGCATGGTGCTGGACAAAATAATGTCGATGGATGAACACCAAGAAGATGTCCTTCCTTTTACCCTAATAAGTTCGATAGGGGCTGAATCAGGCCAAGTCTTCTTCGACACCGATAGTGTCGATCACTCCAAGGGCAGCTGAACCAATTCCATAGACATTAGTAGTCTCGAAAGGATCAAAATCGATGGAAGAGTCAGGTGTGTGGGTACTATAGTATCGATAGAGCTGCAATTGGGGGAGCTAACTTGTGTCGATTCTAGCTATGTCGATACTACTTTTCTCAGCCTGCTATCATCTATACTAAGCCATCAAGCCAATCCAAGTGTAATAACCATAGAACGAGTTAAAACAAAATGATAAAAGAATTGGGAATAGATCCAAAAAGCACTAAGGGTCAAGGATGGGCATTTCCAGCCTTGGCCGATACTTGGTGATTAGGGTTTGACCTTAAACCATCCAAACTTAGTCCAAAAGGGTTATAACTTAAGTTGTTATAAGTATGCGATATTAATAAACCTAATGAGGGTATTATAAACTTTACATTATAAGTATCATGGTTATAACTTAGCAAACAATATGCATAAGTTCATGCATAATGTAATGAGTTATAGTTTTATGATTTATTAGCTAAACCTTGATTAAAGTTACTAAGAACCATACAACTTAGTAGGCTAATAAACTTTGAAAGGATAAAACAAGAGTTGCGGACTAAGTCAAAGGATGGGTAAGAGAGGTCAAGTCCCTAAACAAGTAAAACAAATGAACATAAAGTCTTAAACATGAAATGAAGAACAACTTACAAAATCATGAATTATGTTAACACGATTATGGTTTGAGCACAATAAACATATCAACAACAAGTGATAACATCGTTCTTCGAGCATTCGTTCATCGTACATTTCAACCATTCAAGGTGAGTACATAGCCCCTCCTTTTCTATTTCTAAATCTTTTGGGGTGGAACATGTGAACACTGTTTTCGAAACCCAATTTCTTAAATGGTTTTTGTTATTTAAATACTTGAATGGTTTTCATTACTCAAATTTTATGTTTGGCTATGTTGGTAAACTTAAATACATTTGAACAATAAACAATGGATACAAGGCACTTAGTCATGACTTGTCACGACGCACGACCTAATACATTTTCATTTCGTACAAGAGGGTTTTCAATTAAACTATGTAACATGGATGTACAGTTTGTAAACAAGCTTATTCACATCATGTATGCCTATATTTAGGACTTCGAGGGCTGAAATCACTATTCTTAGATTTCAGACTTGAAGGTCATGCAATTGTACATTTAGGACTCAAGGGTTAGAAGTTATTAACTTAACCTGCAAACTTGAGTTCACGCACTGGTTCAACGTTAGTACTAGGTGATCACAACAAGGGTTAATGGGTTCTTCACCAAGGTTAGAGTTGGCTTTAATTTACTTTATAGCCCAAGATGGATTGGTGTAGATTTAGCAATATGAATTAATTGTTGATTAATTTTAACAGTTTAGGTCATATTGAGTACACTTTCATTGACACAGAGTTGGTTTTAATTTATTTTATTACCATGGGTTGTGTTGGTTATTCGTCAGTCTTTGCCTAACTCCAAACATAGTTTGGGACTTGGATTTAAGATGACAATAGGATATACTTGATAATAGTTTGTGTTACATTAGCATGTTACTTCAATTACATTTTTATACATGTACATTTTATACACAGTGGTTGTACAAAGTGGTTGTTTGTGCATGTTTCATTGGTTGTTTGAACTCCGGTTTTATACAGGTTACACTTACAGGTTTTCAATGGATATCCTTTCAAACTTATATTTTCATATTCATAAACTCTATGTTTTACAAGATTTTAAACCTATGTATCTTACCAACTACTATATGTAGTTGACAGATTTTCTTCACATGTTTCAGGTGATCAAAGGTAGGCACAGAACATGGACAACTAAGGCGACCTAGTCTAAGAATAAACAAGATCAATAAACAATCTAGGATGGATTAAAAACCCATTAAATCCTTGTTGTTTAATTATCTTGTCTGTTCTTATTTTGTAAACATAATTTTTGAGGTCGGTTAGTTGTATTCTTTTGGTAGATAGACATGGGACGTAAACATTACACTAATCATATGAAATGTAGCAATTTATTGTGGTTGTTCATCGTTAATCTTGTGCATTTGAATCAACCGATCATTCGATCAAGTCGTCACCGCGCCGAGGATTCCGCACGCGGCGCAGGGGTGTGACAATCAGCCACTTGTGGAGCCATTAACAACTGTTCCAGCTCGAATCCTATCTTCTAAGGTAGTTTTATATGTTTCTCTATGGTTAGATCACACATGCAAAGTGTAAAAACACACATGCAACTGTGTTTGAACACATGCAACTCCTTGTGGTTCATATACACGAATTTTTTGGTGTCCTAGTGTGAGTTTTGATTTGATGTTACTGATTTTAGTGTATAACAATGTTTAGATCAAGTTTAGATAGGATTTCATGATGATTTGTAGTGCTTGCCATAAAAGGAAACTTTTATGTTGCATGTAGTTGATTTGTGATGATCTAGACATGTTAGACATGTCTAGATTTTGTCAAATGCATATTAAGGTGTTTAGAAACACATTTGGAAAGTTCGATTTGTGAAAATATGATTTTGTGACAAACTTACTATATTTAGAAACTTTGGTAAACCAAAGGAGGGATTTTTAAGTTTTAACATGATTTGATGAATTTGAATTATAGAAATATGTTTAAAAATGATTTTCAACATATTTGGAACCTTGATTTTGTGAAAACGGATCTTTAAACGGGCACTTACTATTTAAGGAAACTTTATTTGGGCTAAACGGAATAAATAGTGATTTGTAAACAAACGATATGTTTTAAGTGTTTAAATATGTTTATACAAACATACTAGACTCATTAGTTTTATGAAATGGGATTTCATAATTACACTATCCAAAAATGGAAACTTTCTAAAAATAGTAACTTTTACGATTTCATAACATGACTTATGTGAAAGTGTTACGATTAGGAAAGTAGGATGGATGTCCATGTCCTACTTGCAATTATGACACATAATCAAACTAAACACAACAAATGTGTCACCAACGATTCGTAGAATCAACACAGGTCAACACACAAACACTCGGTTGAGCACGACACTTGTAATTGTATGGGATACAAAACACCACAAAGCACATACTCACGACCTATATGATTAAAAGTGCTAACTAGCAGGTGCTAGCACTCGCAGTCGCGAACACACTTAAACCGGAACTGCTTTATCAGGTGAGTTCACAGCCCCTTATTACCTTTTCTACCTTTGGGGGAGAAAAAATTGCATGATAAACTGTTTGAAACAAAAAACTTATTTTCGTTACATATGGACATGCATTATCACTATATGTATATGTGCGGCACACATCACAACTCAAAGTCCACACAAACACACCTCATACTATTAGTAACGCGGGGCGCCTAGCGTGGTAATTTTAGATAGTACTATTTGGGCCTGACAAGCCCCACCCATCGCGCCTGGGAGGACAACCCGACAGGAGGTCGGAATGGGTGCAAAAATGACCAAACACTTTGCCATAGTCTTGTGTGGCGGACATGGCGGGAGGCACACAGTCAGCTTCTATTTCGAACCCACATATAATATAATTGTATTGACTAGCTATCAATCGGTATTGCATTGTAATGATATGTATTCCTGCAAATACTTACTTTAAACATTTGATGTCTACTACTTATGTACAACCGGTGCTCTCACCAACCTTTGTGTTGACCTTTTGCTCGCATGTTTTCTCAGGTAACTAAGGCACGTGCACGAGGAACTAGGATGCTAGGAGTGGAGTCCTATGCATCTGTTTTAGTGTCTTAGGCTAATGAACATTTAATATCAGTCTGTTATGTATTATTGAGCAACTATAATCACTTCCGCAAACATTATTTTCTTCTGATTTGAAAAGTGTCTTAACAAAGCTTCCGCAACTTATGATTTCAACGCTCTCATACATTAACCTACGCAACTCTAATTTTTACAAAAATTTTTTATCCAAGTTATTGGATATACGTATGCAACCAGACATATAGGTCTCGCAACTGTAACTGGAGACTGCGATCCTGCGTCGCTCCCTTGAAAGGACGGGAAGGCCTCGGTGTGACAGATGCAGGGTTTGAGTGATACACAGGCTGATAACTCTAAAATAATAAGTTATGGATGGGTGCATGTAAGGCTGCTGATCCTGAAGGTACATAAGTTAGGGGTTTTGATTCTTGAGAATAAATATGTATTTGGTATGCACTGAGTATACCAAAGAGTTATCCAATCTTTAAAGTTCCAAAAGTTGATGTTTCACACTTGTGGAAGAGATCTCTGAAATTTCCTGATCACATCCTCATTCTCCTACTTCACAACTTTAGCAGTTAACTAATCAACAAGTTGTACATACATTATGTTCTAAAAAGCCATGTTCTCATTGTTACTTGACACAAGTTCTCAAACCTTTGTTTAAGCAAGTCTTCTTTTTTTTTCTCTTTCATATCATCTGAACCTTCATACATCTTTTGTAAGGAGTTCCATAACTCTTTAAAAGATTTGCATTTCTTGAATGCATGTATGATGGATTTGTAAATGGACACCTGAATCAACCAAAGTGTCTTAGAGTCGACCTCCATCTTCTGTAATCTTCGTTTGAGTAAGGAGATAGGTTTCTTGGCACCGTTGCTCCAGCAGCTCCTGTAGCTGCCATAGTAGGAATGTAAGGACCCTCAAGAACTGACTTCTAGAGTTTGAAGTCCAGGTTCCTTATAAACCCTTATATTCTAACCCTCCATGTATCATAATCTATTGGGGTAAACATAGGTGGTTTACTGAGAGTGCCTTTCTCTGTGTCATGCTTGGTAATTGTAGCCATTTTAAACACACACAAAATTAAGAGTTTGAATAATAGAGATTGTAGAAGAAGAAGAATAACTGGCAACTTAAGAATGTTTAGTCACTTAAGTTAAAGAGCCAAATCTTTAATACTACTTTTGTATCGGATTATTCAATCTACCCAACACTTAGATAAGAATTTTTACAGAATTGATAGATGCTGAATAATCTATCAATTTTTTTCTCACAAACACAATGACAATTAAAAAAAGAAAAGTTGAACACTTTATTATTCCAAGCTCAAAGTAAATTTCTCCCAATTGCAAAGTGTAGAAGACTCTTGACTGGAAGCACAAATTGTTAAGAATTCTTCTACAAAGTTGATAGATGTAGGATACTCTATAATTTTTTTTCATGCAAAGACAATAACAATTAAGAAAAGAAAAGGTGAACACATAATTATTTCAATCTCAAATTATATTTCTCACAATTGCAAAGTGTGCAAGACTCTTGACTGGATGCATAGATTGTTAAGTTACAAGTGAAAAGTTATATACTAAGAGCTACAACTCTATACTAGTAGGAATATAAAGCTGGAAAAAATACTAGAAAACAAACTAATGCTAAATCTAGTACAAATGCTATGGCTTGAGAAGCCAAGTTATATTAATTAAAATTAACTTCATTGACTTTTACATTTAATACCTAGACTACAAAAGGCAATAATTAGATCTTCTGTTAATCTGGTAGTTGTACCTTGTTGCTGACTATTACAAGAGTATCTTCTGATTTGGCTCTGATGATTGAAAGCAGATTTGCATGTTTCTTCAATGGGAAAGCAGCATCAACAGGAGAATATCTTAGAAAGTCATTGTATCGGAATCTGTTGAGCATTCTCCGAGTCTCTCAGTAATCTTGGGTGTAATTGTTCTTCCAAATGATTGAGGCTTGCAACATATGCTAATCATCGGAAGCCCAAATCATTGAGGCATTTCACATTTGTGTTCTTTGGAAACTTTTTCTTATGTCTTGCATTCGGAAGGACAAAGTTATCTTACAGAAGTACCCAGTCTTCCGAAGGTTAATTATACCTTCTGATGCTTTCTTTTGAATTCTTGGGAATTTCATGAGGCTAAGGGAGTTTGTGTATTTTGGAAAGCATAAGTTTTTTTTATCTTACAGTTACGTCTCAAACAGCGATGAACTTACGTAAACTCATAAAAGAAGAAAAGTGTTTTAAATGTGTTAAAATGATGTTCAAAAATAAAATTCAAGATTTGGCTTTATCTTGTTGTAGTTATTTGGGTTAATGTTTTAAGAATATGTTATTATACGATCCAATCGTATATCCACACACACACATATGTGATTTATGAACACAAATATTCAAAAAAATTCATGAATTTTGTTTTTATTATAACTGAGTACGATTAAAAATTGAATTAAAAAAAATATGGGTTACACATCATTCATTTCAATCATAAAGGGCACAACCGGCCAAAAGTGATGAACTTAATGCGACATGAACATTCTTTGTCATGGTGGTTGTTGGAATCTTGGTTCTCCTACATCATACAGTTTCTTCAAGGTTTGCAAACAGTTGATGCGTTCTTAAAATGATCTTTTGGGAGGAATTATGGGTCTCAATCATGTCAACTGTAAAATTTTAAATTTCCATTCGCTCCCCTAACTTTCATCTCTCAGTGTCAGTGTCAGCCAGCAGAGTGCTTTCGCCATTGGTGTTCTTTCCGATCTCTATGCATTTCACCACTCCACCGGAAATTCCCTCTGCCCCTACCGTACTCCAGCTTGGTAGTTTCCACCGCCTGTCCAGAGTTGAGCCCTCGGATTTGACAGCGGACTTAAAAAGCCATAGAAAATTGCACAGAAACTGCTGAACTAAATAAAATTCATGATATCGTTCTTTCCTATCCTAATTCTCTAGAAAATGAACATAAAATCGAAAGATAAGAGAAAAAAACCTAAAAATTGATTCAAATAATAGGTTAAACTTTTCATTGAATGCAATTTTAACTAACCCTAAACGCGAAAAAAATATATTGTGCCCCTACCTGTGATATATCCACCTACTAGATCACTTCCAAATGCAAGAGACCCTCCAAAGAATGGTTCATATTTGTGTAGGTGGGTCTTGTTGCCTGTCATGTGCCTGGAACAGCCACTGTCAACAATCCACAAGTTGCCTTTTGATTCTTGCTGTCCCTGCACATGACCAGAAGTAAATTAGTTCCTGATAGGAACCCAAGCCCATGTGGTCTTGGGTTTTCCATTGGCATCATTATACGAAAACTTCTTTGATATCATCTTTGGTGGATCAGATGATGAGCAAGTTGATGGAGCAGTTGGTTGAACTGTTAGTTCAGAGATTTCCTTTTTCTTCCAAACTTTCTTGACTTTCGGAATTGTTGGAGGAGTTTTCTTTCTCTGACTGCCATCGGAAGCAACTTTCGCCTTCATTTCCGATGGTTTTGATTTCATCTTGAGGTGGGGCTTTTCTTCTGACCTTCTTCTTCTGAAATGTTGAGACTTCTTGGTGTTGTCGGAAGCACCTTTGGCTTGTGCTTCTGATGTTCTTTTTGTTTCGGAAGACTTTCTGTTTCTCCTCTTCATGTTGTCAGAAGTGCCTGCTTCTGCTTGACTGATTTTCTTCTTTCGGAAGCAGATTTTTCTTCCGAAGACAAAGATGATTTCTCCACGATTTCCTGCTGTTTTCTCTTATTATTGGTCTTGAAAGAATTCTGCTTCTAGGATTAAAGAAGCAATCAGCCGCAAAGTGACTTGTATCACCACACATCAGACACACAGCCTGAAAATTGAATGATTTCTGAAGCTTATCTCTTTTGGAGGAAGCTAAATGCTTCACAGAACCTGATTGTTCTGACTTGGGAGTTACAACTGGACTGTTGTTTGGATCATTTACCTGAACTTTGGATACAATGGTTTTTCTATCTTTTGATTTAGCCCTGTGTGTCTTGTCAGATGGACAAGTGACATAGTCATCTGAAGATGTACTTCCAGTTTGTATGTATTTAGCCTTCACAAAAGATGGTGTGGTTTTCTTGTTTCTTTTCTTTTGTTTAGTACCAGATTTTAGTTTTTCAAAATTTTTAGAAATGTCATCTTCAGATGAATAAGTTGATTGATCAGGGCTAAATTCAGGCAAATCATTTTCTTGTTAAACTTTGTGTATATCCAAAATTTCATCATACACAAGGCTAGCTTCTGGTTTGCATCGAACCTCCACCATTGGAGTATAGGCAGATGGAGGTTCCATTTTGTTATAACCCACCCTAGTACCCTTTTTTGACCAGCTCAGGTATCTCAGTCATTTTGAGAAGTTTCTCAAACTTCTCACCTTGACTGAGAAACTTGTCTTTGTAAGCTTCAGCCAATACAAGTTAAGTTTTGGCGGTTGTTAACCTTTCTAAAAGATTGTTTATTTGACACTGCTTATTAGTGTCCTCATGTTTTAAACTGGAGATAGTCTTTTCTAACTCCTCAATCTTACTTTGTAATTTCTTTCAGCTTCAAAGAAATTTGTTTTAAGAACTTGTATTGACTCAGGCTCATTACAGCTTGAGCATTAAGACGTTTGTAAGCATTTAATTTTTCTAAGCATTCAGGGGTACACATATCATCAGTTACCTTGAATGAAGAAGTGGAGTCATTGGCCATCAAGGCATTATTTGAGATGGAAGCATCTTCAGCTTTAAAGCTCCAATCTGAAAAGTCGTGTTGTTCTGCAATGTTTGCACTGTTGGAAGAGCTAGATGCTTTGTGGTTTGGCTGACTAGAGGTTGATGGTTGAGAACTTAGGGATTTGCACTCTCTTGCAAAGTGCCCTAGCTGTTGACAGTTAAAGCATTTGAGTTTAGACTTGTCTAGACCAAACCCGGTTTTCATGTTATGCTTCCTAAATTGTCTACCAGTCACCTGATAGGACTTCTTTGCTTTGTATGAAATCATGGCCATATGATAATTGATGTCCATTTCTTCGAGGTCATCAGCAGGGATTCCATCTAAATCTTCCTGACACAGATGAAAATAATTGGTCTCTTCGGCCATGAATGCTCCTTGGCTTGAGGTGAGCAGTGGAGTTGAACTTGTAAATGGGTTTGAATGGGAGGTTGATGGAGTTGGGGTTTCTGGGAAGGTGACAATGGGTGTGGAGTTTGAATGGTAGATGGGTTGATAGTTTTGAAATGGTGGATTGTGGATAGGAGCATATAAAGCAGCAGAACCTGAGGGAACAGATGTAGGCTTAGGTTCCTGGGCATCTATCTCCATTTGGTATGCACTGAGTATACCAAATAACTCTCCCATCTTCAGGGTTCTAAGATTTTATGTTCTATAGCAACAGAATATATATTCCAGGCATGAGGAAGTGATCTTAGAAACTTCCTGATGACATCTTGATTCTCCATCTTCACTCCTGCAGCAACCAACTCACCAACTAATTGAACATACCTCAAATGCTGAGAAGCCATCTTCTCGTTGTTCTCTTGGAAGAAATTCTCAAACTTCTTCTTTAGCATATCCTTCTTGTTCTCATTCACATCATCTAATCCCTCATACATCTGCTGCAAAGAGTTCCACAGCTCTTTGGCAGACTTGCATTTCTTGAATACATGTATGATTGACTTTGGGATTGCCATCTAGATCAGCCATAGTGCCTTAGAGTCCACCTCCATCTTTTTGTAATCCTCATCTCAGTACAAAGATGGATCTTTTGGCACTGGTGCTCCACCAATACCTGCAGCAGCAATAGTTGGGATGAACGATCCCTCAAGAACTGACTTCCAAAGTTTGAAGTCCTGGTTCCTGATGAAACCCTCCATGCTGACCTTCAATGTATCATAATCATCTGGAGTGAACATGGGAGGTTTGTTGAGAGTACCATTCTCAGTTTCGTGCTTGCTGATGGTAGTCATTTTGACTTAGAGGTAGCTTGAAAAACGAAGAGTAGTAGAAGATAAACAACTGGTAACTTAAGAATGGTTAGTTGCTTAAGTTAGAGAGCCAAAGCTCTGATACCACTTGTTGGATCGGGTTATGTAACTTACACAACACTTTCACAAGTTATCTTCTACGAAGTTGATAGATGCGGAAGTTCTATCAACTTCTTTTGTAAAAACCGATTGAAACAAAATACAGAAAGCAATTATAAATTCAAGGTCAAAGTATATTGCATTCAACTGTTAAGTTTACAACACTTAGCTTAAGCACTCACTTGTGATCTGCTAACTAACAAGTGAAGGATTACATACTAAGACCTACAGCTGTATCCTTGTAGGGATACACTGCTGGACAAAACACTATAAACAAACGTATGCTAAATCTAGTATATGTTATGGTCTTGACAGGTCAAGCTATATTAATTACAATTAATACAAAAGACTCCATTGACTTTTACAATAAATACCTAAACAACAAAACGCATTAACTGTTTAGTATCTTTGTAGTTCCGAGAAATCTTCTTTGTTGCTGACTAACATCGGAATGTCTTCTCTGTTGCTCTGAGTGTGAGAAAGCAGTTCTGATTATTTCCATAAGTTTCGAGAATCTTTGTCAGAGAGAAAGTCTTCGGAAGTCTTTGTCTTGGGAACCACTGATGATCGGAAGCACTGATCGATTTGAATCTCTAAGTACTGAAGAGGGATCCGGAAGCTTTCAGTGAAAGAGAATTATCCTTCGGAAGCAATGGTTCTTCCGAAGGTTAATTCTCAACTTTCAGTAGCTGTATATCTTTCGAAAGTTCAAGACTTGATCTAGAGATGTTTTGGTGCGCATCAGCCTTAAAGGTCCATACAAATTTTTATGATTTCTCTTTTTCATGTATCTCTAGAAGTGTGTTTATTATATTTTCTTTTGGTTTTTGTACATTTGTTCAACTTATATTCATTACATTTTATAAAACCATGTTAATATCGTGTGTAGTAAATGATTTAAATGAAATATTAAACGAACTATAATTTTTTGAAATAAAATATGATTACATTTTCATATAATTTAATTTCAACTTATCAAAAATATCAATATTTTATTAAAACTTTTTTACGTGAATTGGATAAAAAATATTAAATAGTTTGTAACAAGAACATAAACAACAACAACAACCTTACCCAGTATATTCCCACTTTTCAGTAGGGTCTGGGGGGAAGGATAGATACAAACCTTACCCCTATCCCAATTAGGATAGAGAGGCTGCTTCGAAAGAGTCCCCGGCTCAAAGTTATCGTTTGAAATTGATCATCCCAATGATTTTAACGTTATTTTCACAAATAACTAAAATACGTTAAAATTAGTGCACTTTTACTTTTGCCCCTTAAGGGCCCACACATATATACATTATATGCGTGCACCGCAAATGTAACAAGAACATATAAATTACAAAATAATATTTTGAGATAAATATGATTGATATTACATATGAATAAATAATCGTATCACATTTCACCGTATCATGCCTTCGGTTTTTTGTTATTCACTCATTTTGTGGTCCTTAAAACATTTATTATTGTATATGATATTTTTATAATTTTGTTATATAACTTCGTGTATTAACACGAGTCTTTAACATATTTTAACTAAGATACAATAATATCTTTTTTAACTTTAGTTTTTAAAAATTTTATGTTTTACACATTCTTTTAAAAAATTTCTTTTTTATGAAATTTATTCGTATAAATTTTTTATTTTAAAAAATTTGTTTTGAATTTTCGTAGCTTTAAGAGTCTCTGTTATTCTATAAATCTAAGAAAGTTAGTTATTCTTAAAATTTCTTATCTTCAAAAAAGTTCTTAATAATAATTTGGTTCCTTTAAGAAACTGTGTTTTTTAATGGTAAGATTTTTTTTTTAATATATTAAGAAATCCT
The DNA here is from genome assembly GCA_009363875.1 of Mikania micrantha. Taxonomy (NCBI): domain Eukaryota; kingdom Viridiplantae; phylum Streptophyta; class Magnoliopsida; order Asterales; family Asteraceae; genus Mikania; species Mikania micrantha. The sequence continues at coordinate 45,563,210 of CM018698.1, forward strand.
TTTTTTATAATTAAAAAGTATAAATAAGATATGAAGTATTTGATATTATTATTCAATACAAATGATGAATTTAATAGAAGAGATACACAAAAAAATATTTGTATGAAAATTTTAAAAAACGCCACATTTGTTTTTATTTATTTTTTATTTATTAATATAAGGATAACAACGTATATTGATAAATAAAACATAAGGTCATAAGTTTTGAAGGTGGCTAGCAAACTTTAGAAAAAGACAACCCAATCTATGAGAGTGGAGTTCTATTTGACTTGGGAACTCAAGGTGACAAATCACGTCAATTCGGAAAGGGAGTTTGCTCTTTGAAGACCGGATCACAACATTTTTGCTATTGGAATTCGGTGATTATTTGCTTTTATTTTTGCTTTTTATTTTTTTCTTTGTTAACGACAAATTTATTCTACTTATTTGCTAACAGTTAATTAATATATTTTTCATATGGAGTTGAACTTAGGACATCTTATCTAAGATAGAGAGTCTCTAGTAACGAGATTTATTCATAAGTTCGTTATAAATGAGTTTTCATTTATAAATATAATCATTTTTCAAGGTTTGCATCTTAACATGGATTTCAAATGTTTGATTCGTTTTCACTAGTTTTACACCAAACCTTATCATCCTAACACTAATTTGCACTTTAATTATTACGCTGGTATAATCAAATATCGATCATAGTTGACCATGTCACCCAAGCAAGCTATGTGGATCTGGTTTTTAACATTTTCTTGTGTACAATCGCATGTTGCTACGGGTACATGGTCGTTAGAGGTGAAAATTTTTACTAATGCCAAAGGAAATGAGTTGGTTTGGATAAACGATTGTAGTATAATGGATTGAAATTGGTAACATCATAATATTGAATTGGTTGAGATGATTAGCATTTAAACACAATGCGGGTCAAGATGGGTAACTAAAAAACTATGTAAACGCAAAGGATTTTAAAAATTTAAGAATGATTAAAAACATATTTGATGAGAAAATCACTAAAAATTATTCAAATGTACTATTTGTTTACTTATAATACATCTTAAGTTAAACTAAATTAATGTTTATTAAGAACAATCCATTTTGACCCGAACAAATTTTGCTTAAAACCCATTATTACTCACACCCATCCTGACCCGAAACTATTTGGACCTGTTACCCAACCTGACCCAACCCTCCCATGTTGCCAGGCATAATGGTCATATAACACCAATTAGTGTTAAAGACGAACCAACATTCAAAAAAGGTAAATAAGATAAAGACACGAAGGAAGCTTAGAGAAATAAATCCAGGAGAAATAAAAAACTAAATTAATTAGAAAAATATAAAAAGACTTAAAAAAGCGAAAAAAAAAGATGTCTAACCAGATTCAAATACACCACGAACCCTCGTGGAAAGCAAAAGGAAAACTAGCGTAAAACCAGTTGAATGAGCCAAAATTCATATTTGGCTTCCTTTAAATAAATATAGATACAATAGTTTACTATTAAAAAATGATAATGATAATGATAATAATAATGATAATAATATGGCAGCACTGAACCACAGGGATATCTCTCATATGCTCCTAAAATTTTTGAGCGCCTAGCATCCAAAAAATTTGGATATAATTTATATGAAATCTATTCTTTTTTATAAAAACCTTACATCTTGAATAATTGTATCAGGTACTATCAAAACTCGTTTTGAACACTTGATCTTAAAAAGGTTTGCTACTAATCAAATACTTTAAACAAAAGTAAGTTGTTTTCTTTTCTTTTCTTTTTTTTTTCTTTTTTAATTTGGATGGCATCAATGTTTGCTGGTGCATCAAATAACTTGTTTATAATTGAGTTAGCCGAAGCAGGGAACCTATATAGTTACAAAAGTTTCCCTATGTCGTGTGATTTATATCCCTCATGTTGGCCGTGAAAACGAACAGTGATAGGCGCCTAATGGTGACGTTCACTATTTTTATATAGTTACAAGAGTTAAAGGTGATAAGGGTATGCGCCAAATTATCCCTTAATTTATGATTCTTAGTCAAAAATCATCTGTGACCAAGAAAAGCTATCTTATTAGTTATAGGGCACTAGGGTGTGTCCTCGTTACAAGTAGAACATGTTTTATAACCTTAACCACTCCATCCAGACAAGCTACTACGGGCAGGATAATCATTAATAGTTTACAAAAGGGATGCACGCATCGTAAATATAGTTTCGGTGTGTGCATCTCTTATTTGTACACCATCAGTCCACAACATTTTCAATTTATCCACCAAAGGCCTCAACAAAACATCAATATCCTTTCCAGGAGATTTAGGGCCAGGAATTAGCAAAGTTAACATGAAAGGAGACTTTTTCATACATAACCAATGCAGTGTATTGCATGTTGTCAACACCACCGGCCACATACTGTAAGCCTGACTCATGTTACCAAATTGATTAAAGCCATCTGCAGCCAAACCCAAGCGGACGTTCTTGGGTTCCCTAGCAAAATTAGGATATCTATTATCAAATTCTTGTCATGCCTTCCCATCAAACGGATGACACATCATACCATCTGTTGAGCGTCCGGTATTATGCCATATCATATCTTTCGCGGTGAATCTAGAACTAAACCTTCGTCAAAGACGTGAAGTTAAAGGAAAGTAACGCAATACCTTTTGTGCTACTTTCTTTCCTTTTGTGTTTTTGTCAACCCATCTGCTCTCGTTACAAACTGGACAATTTTGCGTGTGAGAATTCTCTTTCCCGAATAGAGCACACTCATTAATGCAAATATGTATAGACTGATATCCTATACCAATTTTTCTCAGTTTCTTTTTAGTTTCATAATGTGATGCTGGAATCTTATTTTCTTTCGGGGATGCAAATCTTAAAAACTGTAAAAGTTGGTCAAAGGAACTATCAGTCAATTTATTAATAACTTTATTATGCATTAATTTTGCTAAAAAGTTTAGGGAAGACATCCAACTACAACTAGGGTATAGCTCGGTATTAATCTTCTTTAATAATACGTCAAACTCCGTGTCTAAACCATCTCCATACTCATTTATATTTTCTTCATATGTATTTTGCTCAGCCATGACATCATCAAGTGCATCAAACATCTCATTAGTTGTTGGTGGAGGATTATGTGTGTTCAAAGCCCACAGTCTTTCAATGTCTGAAGAGTTAGAATATTTATCACCATGATATACCCATATGGTATATGACTGTAGAAAACCACGGTCATGTATGTGGGCATAAATTGTAGCCAAATTCTGAAGTGATCGATTAGATTTGGCACAACTTTTACATGGGAAATACCCTTTACCTTCACCAATGACATGGTTCTTCGCAATCTTCATAAACTTATTAAGACCGTTTAAAATATCCAAACATCTCCGGTTTCGCAAGTTAATCCAACTTTTATCAACTTCCATGTTAGTTATCAACACATAAACCTAAACATGCATATCTAAATGAAATTTATAAACACATAAACATAAACATCCTTATAAAAAGTCAATGCTACAAATGCAAATGAAACAACACATACAACATACCTAAACATATGCATACAAATGTGTTTTAACAACTAAATAATACAATCATACATTTACAATTCAAAACATTAAACTTTTGTATAAACATATACAATAATGAAGCTTTATAAACATACACAATACATAAACACACATTAAAGTTGAAAAATAAACATACCTATGTCGAATTAAGGTTTCAAGAAGGCTTCAACATGAAATCAACCTTATGAGATCACATATATTGCAAAAAGTATGAAAAAAAGAAACCCTCTTGAAAAATACGTTAACATAAAAAATGAAAAGTTGAAGAAAACAAACCATACCTATGAAAATGAGAAGGTTCCAACAACCTTAAAGCACGAAATCAAACCTACAACGACAATAATAATGTTAAAAACCAAGTAGAATTAGACTAAATTCCACAAACATAAATATAAACACAAACATACTCCATACAAGAATACTTAATATACACATACACCATACAAATATCCTAACATAAACAAACATACATATAAAAATATCTAAACATAAACATGCACATTCAAAAATGCCAACATAAAATCACATTCAAGCATCCCAACATAAATATACATATTCAAATTCTAACATAAACATACATATAAAAATATCTAAACATAAACATACACATTCAAACATCCCAACATAAATTACACATTCAAAACATCCCAACATAAATATAAAAATTCAAATTCTAACATAAACATACATATAAAAATATCTAAACATAAACATACACATTCAAACATCCCAACATAAAATTACACATTCAAAACATCCCAACATAAATATACATATTCAAATTCTAACCTTAACTTAATGTTTGTAACATATAAACATAACATAAACATATATATATATAAAACATACTCAAAGACTTACACATAAAATGATCAAACAACAATACACATACATATAAAACATTAACAAAAAACATAAAAAAAATGGAGATATGTTTCTTAATCTACCCATACACAAACCCACCATAAAAAAACACATATATACCAAAAATCTCACTTATATACATACATATGTGCAAATGAACACAAAATGATGAAAGTAACCAAGGGATTACACGAATACACATACACATTCGTTTTGGGAGTCGACCACATGATTATCTAAACATGAAATTCTGAAGAAATAGGAAGGAACACACAAAAAATGACTAAACATGAAATTAGGAAGAAATACACGTTTCTAGACAAGAAATTAGGGGTAAAAGTATGTAAACTAACCTAAAAAACTCGCCCGAAGATCGAAATTGCCGGATGGAAATCGCCTATGGGGGCGAAAAGGGTTTCCCGGTGGTGTCTGCAAATAAGGGGTCTGTGCGGTTTTTTTAGGCTTAATAGCCTATAGCGACGACATGTCGTCGCTATAGGCCTTCTCAAAAACGACTACGTTTAGCCTTTATTAAATAAATATATATTCATTTTCTAAACTTAGGCTATTGCGACGACGATTCGTCGCTATAGGGAAAATATAATTATTTTTTATTTTTTTTCTTAATCACATCAGGATAAAAACGAGTTAAATAAAAAGGAAAAAAATAAATTGACATATTGCGAAGACAAGTCATCGCTACAAACTTTTCACCAGGCGCCAATATTTTGGTCAAAGCCCGTCAATTCTGGGGAGGCCTATAGCGACAACATGTTGTCGCTACAACTGAAAAAGTCAAAAAAGTAACTTTTGGCCTACAGAGGCAAGGTGTCGTCGCTATAGCTCAATCTATAGACACGACATTCTGTCGTCCCTATAGGCTTCGTTTCCTTAGATCCTTTTCCTTGTAGTGACTCCCACCAACAGATTTTATGCAAAGTTTAAATATGAAGTCTATTTGTATTGATCATACAAGAGTCACGAGATTTACAACGAAAGACTTGGGACTTCTCTTTAGTTGGTTAGACAAAGGTATACATGACAATCTTGACCCATAGCCAGATAAATGAGTAGATTTGGGTAAGAATTATTGTATTTTGGGTTGAAATAGGTAACATTATTACATATAATGGGTTGAGAAGAGTAACACTTTAACACAATACGGTTCAAAATGGGTAACTTAAATGCTATGTGAATATAATGTATTCAAGCAAATAATAATGATTAATAATATATTTGATGAAAAAATCATTAAAAATTATTTAAATAAACTATTGTTTCCTTACAACTCATTTTAACTTTAAATAAATTGATGTTTTTTAAAAGCGATACAATTAGACCCGAATTGATTTTCCTTAAAACACATCGTCACCCGTACTCATATAGACCCGCACATGTTCTAACCCGTTACCCTACCCAACCCAACCCGCCGATCTTTCCAAGAATAGATAAAGGCATCTTAAGAGAGGTACACCCAAATATCTTTGCAATCGGGAAAGAAAAAAGATGTAGGGTCTCGGATCGAATATTTGCTCGTGATGATGGATTTCAAGTAGTTTAGAATTGGACACGTCCACTAAGGGATTATAATGAGGAACATGTCCATTAAAGAGCAAACATAATGGTCGTGTGGAGCTCAAACATAGGCACATGTTCCTCTTTTTTCATGGCTTGAATCCAAATTGGTTGATGTCACACCCCGAGCCGACGGGGTTGGATCGAAGTCCCCGTCGGGCGGAAGGTTCTCAGGGCGCGATATCGTGAGTGATAATCATAATGATCAGATTGTTTACATAGCATCAATGTTAAGAATAACTAAAGCACAATCAAACATTAAACTAGGATTACAAAGTTAAATTACAATATCAATGTTCAGTAATTTAACTCGGTAAACCTATCAAAAGAATCAAGTGTTTTCTATCTTGTAACTGGACAAGACATCCAAAAGTGATTCGTATGAATAACAAAATGTGTGCTTCCAAAATCTACTAGGTCCACTATCTGGGTAGCCTAGCAATGCAATCCAAAAGCCTTAGCTTAAACCTGTTCATCACCTGAGCAAGCATGTAAGAAAACAAAGTCAACACAATGGTTGGTGAGTTCATGTAGTTTATAAGTTTAAAATAGCTTTAACAAACCTCTTTCGGTAAAACCTTAACCTCATTAACTCCACATGTAATATCCAAATCGGTATGCTTATATATAGGGCATACCCCTGAGTCGAGCCTACAACCCGCCCAGACGCCGTCCCACCACATACTAATCCGCATATGACACTGTTGTTAATAATAATTAAGCATTTTACTTACCATTCACCCCATTCCTCGTCATAGCTTTAGTTTACTGTTTCAAAGTTTACAAGTCTATAGCATTCGTAAGTATTAGCTTCAAAGAAAGTTTAACAAGCATCATTGTTTCACATGCACCATAGTTTAGCTTTCACTAATCTCATGCGTGAGTACAAGCCCTGCTATAGCAGAAGTTTAGCAATTACGTAGCTCACGGGTAGATACAAGCCCTGCTCTAGCAGAAGTTTAGCCATTACATATCTCATGAATTAGTTAAGCTTAGTCTAGCAATTACGTGTCTCCTATACAAGATACAAGCCCTGCTATAGCAGAAGTTTAGCAATTACGTATCTCATACATAGACACAAGCCATGCATACACAAACAATCCAGCATTTACATATCTCATATAAGCAGACAAAAGCCCTGCTATAGCAGAAGTTTCACAATTACATGTCTCTTATATAGATAACAGCTTAGCCTCGTCATAGTTTAGCTTTCACATATCTCAATACATGGGTACAAGCCCTGCTATAGCAGAAGTTTAGCAATTACGTAGCCCATGATTAGATACAAGCTTAGTATTTCGTGCGCAATCATAGTTTCAAGCATATAGATTCAAGCATTCACGTATAGTTTCATCATGAATTTCATAGCATAAGCATCAAGTCTCGAGTTTAAGCATTTAGTTTCTAACATAAACATCAAGCCTCAAGTTTAAGCATTTAGTTTCTAGCATAAGCATCAAGCCTCAAGTTTAAGCATTTAGTTTCTCGCATAAGTATCATGCATCAAGTTTAAGCATTTAGTTTCACGCATAAGCCTTATTGTAAGCATCATGTTTAAGTTTAAAAGCATTAAATAACATTTCAATAGTTTATTAAAATGTTTAACATGCTTCTCAGTCCCGAAGTAAAACAAATAAGTTTGAAAAGGGACAAATGAACTCACCTTGTGTCCGTAGTGGTTGACTAAGTATAACAAGAATACGCGTGCTCGTTGTTTGTACTCGTTGTGATGTTCACGATCCTGTATTAATTTCATAGTATTTGTAGCTTATAAGTATGTGTTGTAATGATTCGTGTGTGTGTAAGTGTTAGTGTTAGTCCTAAAGTTGGCTAACACTCGAGTGGCTCATCCATTATCCGGCCCGGAATTCCATATATTATGTAATGAAATGTTGGACCTCATTTATTGTTTATAAATTTTCCATTCAGGTTGTAACTTACAAGTCATATTTCTTAATCAAAACTTTAAGCCTTTGCATGATTTGTCTAGAAATTTCAACACCATTTTTGTAAAAATTAAAGTGGTGTTTCATGCCTTAAGTTAACATCATTTGAAAACGTTCGTTTGTGATTTCGTTATAGCTTGAATTCATTGGACCGGATAACCTATTTGTCCATTTGATGTGTAATTGAACCTAGGAGTTGTATGTGTGGGCCGGATGGTGTATTGGGCCGAAGGAGTTTGGGCCAAATCCTCTTATGGACCGACCAACCTAAATGGGCCGAAGTGTTTATGTTGGGCCGTGGGAACTTGGCTGACACAGTGGGCTAGGCCTAATCAAATTCATGTGGGCCTAGAAGGGTTGTATGGGCCAGCTACACCGAGATTAGGCCGAAGCAAGAAGGGGACCGCATGATGTCGACTGGTTTAACAAGGATGGCAGCATCATCAGCGAACTTTTGGGTAAAGGTTCGGCCAAGCCATGACATAGGTTCGGTTTTCTGAAGCATGTTCGCTAGTTCCCTCATGGTTCGGCTGGTTCCAGGTGATAACACAAGTAGGTTCGTTCAAGTTCAAGGGTTCGGCCAAAGGTTCGCCGCATGGGATTGGTCCGGCTGCTGCATGGGTTCGGCTGGATAAAATGAAAGGTTCGGTTCCTGCACCAAGGTTCGTCTCACATGGGGAAGTTCACAACATCTAGGGTTCGGTGACCAATGGTTCGGCAACCAGCACAAGGTTCGCCTAGGTAGACAGTGCAGGGTTCAGCTGATGTAGGCTGAAAGGTTCGGCCAGACCTCACTGGTTCGGCTGCTTCGATCTCACGAACCCTGTGACTTCATCAGTTTCACCTTCATCGACCATCAGGTTCTAGGTGTGTCTACACTACATGGGTGAACCAGAAAACAACTATCGAGTGTGGGTGTGTGGTTCGAAGTGATGGAAAAACCGGTTGCACATGTGGATCGACAAAAGGGTTTTGAAAACCCTATTTTCAGTGATTTTCTCTTGTTCATACCTCAAGTTTGGCTGGAAAACCGCTCAGATCTGTTGTACTTCTGCGTAGAGGACAATGAGAGGTTCGTTTAGGCACCGAGATTGCTTGATTTCATCCACGAATGAAGGAGATATAAAGCTTGAAAGGTGAACCTTTCTAGAGAGAGAAAGGAATGGTTTTGGTCTTGTAGAGAGTGAGAGAGATGGTAAGAATGAATTAAATGAGATCATTTAGGGTTTATATACCCTGTGGGTATTCGGGTTCGTATTGGTTGCTCGGTTCGTAGTTTCGTCGCGTTTCCGGGTCGTTACGCGCGTTTTTCGTAATTTAAATAAAAAGGATCATTTTAGGATGTTTAGAATACGATTATTATTAGAAATTATTTTAAATATCGTTGTATTAATTTATTTATCAAATTATTTTATTTTTACGCGTTTTGTAATTTCCTTCGTAAATTTACGTATTTAAATTTAAAATAGTTTACTTTTAATTATCTCTGATGAGTTTCAAAATTGTAAAATAGGAAATATTATATTTCCTTAAATTTATTATCGTTCGTATCGTTTTCGTGTTCGTTTTTCGTTTCGTCAGAGCGCGTCACCATCGCGCGTATTCGTTCGAATCGTCATTCGAACGAACACGACGATGGTTTGGCTTTCCAACTTTTTTTTTCTACTTTGCAATCATTATTTCAGAACGTTAAACTCTTAGAATCATTCGTACAAATCGTCACCTATACGAATAATTCGTCTGCTAGCATTTTGTAACAACAACCGTTATGGTTTTGTTTTGCTTAACCTCACATACGTTTATACACAATAGCATCAAATCAAGTATCTGTGTTTCAACACTGTGTTGTCTGATATATTTCTGACTATTAAAACGTAAGGTTTTAATCACATTTCAGACAATCGTATAATAGCCTCGTGTTAAGCATAACGTATCAATAGCATAAACATAGTTTTACGTAATGTGTACCTGAGTTACTGTACGAGTTACTGTTGCCAATCACTGTTCCGGCACGCGTCTGGCACTGATGTTACAGTTGAGTTGAGGCAACTTTAAAGTTTTGAGGATCAACCGTGGAAAACAAGTTTTTAAGTAGCCCACTATCTACAGCTGTAGAAATATTCGCCTTGTGCTTTGGTTTAAAAATTCTTGATTTTGAGCACGTTTGCATGTGGTGAGTCGGTAAGGAAGGTGGAATAGGAATGGGTGAAGAAGGTGCAGGATCAGGCGGTTGGGATGTGGAGTTGGGGGCTTCATGGGCTAATTGTGGGGTGGTAGTGAAACTAGTCGGTTTTCGGTCTTGGTGTAGTGGATTAGGTTGGGCTTGTAGTGGAGGAATATTTTGGGACGATAAGGTTGGTGATGTGTAGGTCTGGACATTTGTGATAGTAATTGGTAATGCATCTGAGCACAGTTTGCAACGAGTGGGTGAATCAATTGTATTAGGTGAGGTCTCATATTTAGGAGGTGATGCAGCAACAGGTGTAGTTTCAAAAGTGTCCCCAAAAAATTGTGAGATTTGTAATTCAGTTAAGGGTGTTGTTGATTGAGTGCCACTATAGGGGAATACACCTTCATTAAATCTTGCATGTCTAGTAATAAAGTAACGGGATGAGGTAGGTTCAAGACACCGGAACCCTTTGTATTGTGTGCAGTACCCCATAAATATACAGGGAAGGCTTCGTGGTGAAAGTTTATTTTCAGAAAAGTCACGTAAATAAGGATAAACCCATCATCCAAACGGATGGAAAACATCATAAGTGGAAATCCGATTATAAACAATCTCGAATGGTGAACGATTTTGCAACACTTTAGACAGTAGACCGTTAATGATGTAAACCGCGGTGCTAAATACGAGTACCCAATATAAAGGAGGAACATGTCCGTTAAAGAGCATTGCAAGACCAGTCTCGACAATGTGCCTATGTTTGCGCTCCGCACGACCATTTTGTTGCGGAGTGTACGGGCACGATAGGCGATGAAACGTTCCATTGTCATCAAGTAACATTTTAACCCGATGATTAACAAACTCACCTCCACCATCACTTTGAAAAATCTTTATTTTGATTTCAAATTGTGTTTGAACAAAATTGAGAAAACTTTGAAATACATTATAAAAGCCTGATTTGGTCTTGAGTTGATAAAACCACACAAACCTAGAACAATCATCCATTAGCATAAAAACGATAACCATCAGGTGAACAAACAGGTGAGGGACACCACAAATCGCAATGTACTAAATCAAGTATATTAGAGGCTTGTTGATCATTCAAATTAAACGGTAAATGCTTAGATTTGGCTAACTGACAAGCCGAGCATAAAGTGGGTTTCGGTAAAATAGAAGTAACTTCCAATCGTCCCAAATTATTTAAAAGTTTAATTGTATCAAAGGACACATGGCCTAATCTAGAATGCCAAATCTCATATGACGCCTTCATCTTGAATTCTTTGGTTGCAATCAACGACTGAGGTTTATGGGAAAAAACATAAAGACCACGTTCACAAAGTCCCTGAGCTAGAACCAGCTTCGTTGTTCGATCCTGAATATAAAAATATGGTTGTGAAAATAAGACATCAACATTATTGTCAGTCGTTAGCTTACTCACAGATAAAAGATTATTGGTAATGTTTGAGATCACCAGAATGTCCTTTAGAGATATATTATTTGCAATTTTAGAGTGTCCTGTATGAGAAATGGGTAGAATATTACCGTTTCCAAATGAGACAGTAGCATTTCCCATGTACGGTGTCGGATTAGAAACATTAGAAGCCGAAGAACTCATATGGTCAGAGGCACCGGAGTCAAAAAACCAATCGGGTCTTGAATTAATCACATGACACTAGGCATGAAAGGCTTTTGCTAAATCAGTGTTGGATCCGGGAGCATGGGATGCAAAAGAGGAAAGGTGAGGACACACATTTGCAAAATGACCGTCTGTTCTACATAGTTGACAGTGCGGTGGATGACGGCCACGTCCCCGACCACCACCAATGCCACGACCCCTAGAGGTCCGACTACCATTATTTGCACGGCCCCTAGGCTGCTGTGGTGTGCGGGTTTGAGCAGAAAATGCAACTAATGGAGACACCGACCCATGTATAGATTTAAGAAACAACTCATGTGCTTCGGCCTGTGTAAGCTCATCGTGAAATGTGGTAGTAGATCTAGAGGCTCTAGTTGCAGTAGAGAATTCCACAAAGGAAACACCAAGTCCACACAAGAAGTAGTGAATTTTATCCGATTCAGACATAGGATCACCAATGGCTGATAACATGTCATAGAGGGATTTAAACTTACGTCCAAATTCAGAAATGGATGAATTACCTTTTGTTAATAGGCGCAACTGATCTTTGAGATTTTGGATCTGCTCGATTGAGGAACTGCTGTAAGCACTTTCAAGGGCACACCAGATTTGGCGCGCGGAGGAGAGGCCAACAATTTTCGCAACGGCTTCTTCGGAAAGAGAGGCATGAAGAATGATAACAGCCCTTTGATCTGAAGTAACCCATGCAGAATAGGCAGGTTTTGGTGATGACTTACCATCGACATCAATAGTAGAAGGTGGTGCAATAGCCGTACCATCAATATGATGCATAAGTTTTTGGTAGGCAAGAATGGGAAGAAGCTGAGTCTTCCAAAGCAGAAAGTTGGTGGATAGGAGACGGATGGTTATCATATGGATGAGGCTGTGAAGAGGGGACTCACCGGAGGAAGAAGAAGCCACCATCATGAATGAGGAAGATGATTGGAGAAGGTGGGGAAGAGGAGAAGAATGAGGCTGATTATGAGGGAGGGGAAAAGATAAGGCCAGGAACGGTTTTGGCGAATGATACCATGTAAAACATTAAACTCACCTCTCCCAATGCTAGGAGAGAGTATGTATTTATAAACTACTATTTACACATACTGACCTTGAACAAATATACAAGTACAAAACATATTTACAACATATTACAATAGTCTAATAGATGGAACTATGTGAAGGAACTACTCAAATTGTCACACGCTTTCCCAGGAAATAGAGTATACAAAAAGATGGCCTTGTCGATTATTCTGGTATTGATTTGGTTTTGTGGATATAAAGAAACAACAAAACTTTTAATAAAATCAAAAAAGTTCGGGTAAAATCACGGATACGATCAAGACAAATATGCTCATGTGGATCAAAAATAGGGCGATATGAACTAACTTTAATTCATGGTCTTCTTTTAATATAAGTTTGTAATCCTTGGTGCCCGGTCTTTTGGTCACTAGACATGATGTTTTCATAACATTGTTCTTTTCTTTTCAGGAAAAAAAAAGGAAAATATCTTAAGGTGCCTTGTTACACAAGTGAATTTCGTTCCTGACTCCTATGAGATTCCATTTAAATAACCACTCTTAAATGTCTTCAAATTCGTTTTTTAAAAAAACTTTATTTTATAGAGATCTCCCAATTTGGTTTTGCTCTTTTCAAGTTCTCTAGCCAGACTAACAATTCTATGTAGGAGTTTGGCTCACATTTTTATTACAACACAATAATAAAATATAAATAATAACGATATTATCATTATATATACGAAATAAACTAATACAATAACGGTTACAACACTAAAATAAATAATATAAATTAGAATTTATATACCAAAATTGTTTTGATCCAAGTCCTCGTTGGGTGGTCCAAGTAGCTTCTTTGACTAGCATGTGTAGTCTTCAACCAAGCCTATTGAAGATATGTGCAACAAATTCTTTAATAATACTTGTAACTTCTTGACTCTAATTTTTAACTTATTATGTCTTCCACTTATTCTTCATTAACATAGAGTAAACATGTTGGTGATTATGGTTGAGTCATTTATTTATTACGCTTCCCTTAAAACATGATTTCGCGCCTTCTCTCAAGACGAATGTGTCTGTTTTCTAAGGTACAACTGTAACGACCCAATTTAACTTATTATTTAAATAATCGATATGTGATATAATTTTAAGCTAAAAAAATGGTTGTTGAGTGTCGACTAGTGGGTTAAGTTGGTTAAATGTTTAAATTAACGGTAATCACCTAATTAAAATGTTAATTAGGAAGTTGAGGGACCGAAATTGTCAATACCTGAAAGATAAATTAAGAGGGGGTTTAAAAGGTATATATTTGGTCAATGTTGGTCAAAATCAAATTTTGGCTGGGAAATTAGAAAGGGTGACGACCAAGAGGAAAAAGGAGAAGGTTTTTGATCAAATTCATCCACCAAACTCGTTCTGATCGTAAATGCAAGTTTGGATTCGTTTTCCTCTTGCAATTCACATATATTGGTAAGTATTTGTTAGTTTTTGATGGAGATTTCATGGGTTTCATGAGTGTTGGTGGGTTTGATTAAGAAACCCAAATTTGCTAGTTGTTTATGTGTTTTTATGCATGTATGATCTTAGAAATCATTTAGAGAATGCATAGAAACCTTGAATTTCATGTTTATGATGATAATAAGAAATTGATTATTTGTAAGGAAGTTCTTAAAAACTTGGTTGAACAAGATTATGAATTTTTTTTTGGTATTTGAAGGATATAAAAAATATAGAACCATTGATTTAAATTTTGGAATTTTTATAAGTATATGAAAATTCAGATTTTTGTTGGATAGAAATGAAATTTGGGTGGAATTGAAAATGGTTTGAAAATGGTGGTGGTGGTGTGTAGAAGAAATTCTGCACACCAAGTGTTTGATGAAATGCTCATAGTTTGACTTTTGGTCAATTTGGATAATTGCATTATGAATTTGATTTAAAATGAGTATCATCATAAGAATATGATAACTTGATAGTAAATGGGTCAATTTGGGTGGATGAATGATAATCTTAACTAGTATGCTAGTTTAAGAAAATTGGATGTGATTGTGTAACCTATATTTGGAAATGGAAGTCAAAGACCCGGTGAAGAACAAGTGGACCTTAGTGATCCTACGGGCTAAGGTGAGTAACCTACTCACTAAATATGCAACCATAAGTCATATTAGTGATTGAATGTGTGATTGTGTGTTGAATACTTGACTACTTGATAGTTTTCTTGTAGTATTAAAGAATGAAGATGTGGAATATGGTTATAAATCATATGGTTATGATTGTTGCTTAATTGCTATATGAGGTTTAAGGAAATGAAGAGAATTCCATATTGTTTGCATTGCTTGAAAGAAGTGCTACTATGTGAATAAATGGTTTATGTCGAATATGGAGAGTATATGCAAATGTATATGTATATGGTAGTTCTGTATGATGTTGACTATGTGTGATTAGCAATGTTTATTGAATAAAATAATAACACGAATGTTAAGTCATTTGGTTGTTGAATAATTGTATGTTTGACTAATGAAAGTCAAAGGAGGTGTTTATATGTAATGAAATGATTATGGAAATAGTTTATGCTTGTTATGCGATATGTGCATAACTTAGAATAGGTAAATGTATGTTAGATGATAATTGATATATTAATTGGGTGTTGATCCACATTCGTGTGGAATATGATGTAAGGCCACAACTTGGTGGCATTCATGGGGATGATCCACATTCGTGTGGAAAGATATGTAAGTCCATACTCATATGGCAAAGGAGACGATCCACATTCGTGTGGAAGTTAACATAAGACCCGTATTGAGTGGCGTTGGGGATGATCCGCATGTGTGTGGAAGGAAATTAATAGATAAGAATGAGTTTGTGTGAATGACCCGCCAAGTGATTTTATACGAATTACAAGTTGTAAAGTCACCAAAACGCCACCTGGAGTCCAGGACTCCATATAATGTGTTTTGGGTAGTTTTTGGACAATTCTGTCAGTGGAGTCTGGGACGCCACTGGGCGCATCCAGGACGCCACCAAGCCTCTGTAGACGCCACCAAAAACGCCATAGTGGAGTCTGGGATGCCACTTGGCTTTCCACGGACGCCACCCAAGACGCCACTTCCTGTTGGAATGGTTATGAATGGGAAGGTTAAGGGGTTAACTCACTTAATCCTTTTGGACTAACACTTAATTGTTAGTGGTTGTTTCAGGTCAAAAGTAGGCTCGGCTACGAAGGTCATGATCGGGATGCGAAGGATCGAACCATGTTGATAGTAACAAAAAATTTTTGATAAAAATGATTTTTGGATATCATTGTAAATTGGTTAAGAGTATTTAATATTAACAAACAATTTGGTTTGGGAGTTGTGAACGTTTATGGGTTAGTTAGGTTGTGTAACTAACTTGAAAAAAAAATAAAATATGGGACCTCTATTGTAAATTCCGTAAATTTGTTAACCGTTTTGTTATGAGAATTGGGGTGCCACAACAACAACTTAAACAACATGTATAATGTTGGGATTAACTTATCACTTGCAAATGATATTCGAAACAAGAGCTTGGAGAGAGGAGAAAAATGTAAATTCTTCAATGTATGTTGTAGATTGCATGTAGTATTCTTGGACCAAAAACAAGACACCAATTGTCTTGTATTTATACTCCAAGATAGTGATTCCAAATGTTTTGACCTAATACATAGAATTGATACATGTAATTTAAAATCCTTGATTTAATTGAGTAATATTAAGATGTAACAGCCGATGATTTAGCATATTTGATCGCGCATGAAATCCACGTGGAGTTGACAATCGAAATTATTACAGGATGATAGCACGTGAGAAATGGTGAACGTGGGCGAAAACCGTGCGCGAAATGGAGTTACGGTTTGTCCGGAATCGCGAAACGAAGATAAAATCGAAAAGTGGACAAAATTGCCTGGGGCGGTACGCCCCGCGCCACTCATCCACCTGGGGCGGTACGCCCGGAACCCACGAAGAAGATCTGGCAGCCCTACTCCTGCGCGGTACGCCCCAGCTCAAGGCTTGGCCTGGAGCGATGCGCTTGACGTAAGCAGATCGCAGGATTGGCTTAAAAAGTCAGTTTTTCATCTAGAAGGCATATCTCTTCCTTCTCTTTGACGATTTCAGCCACACCCACGAAAAATCAGTTCAAAATCCATCAAATCTTCAATTTTGAAGCCGCTTGATCAAGTGGATCGCATCAAGGATCGTTACTACAAGTTCTGATTGTCTTTTTACACGCAGAACTCCGTTGAAATAGGTAACGGTTCATTTTAACCTTCTGGATTGATAATGAATGATTAAATCTTGTTTTGAACGTAATGATATAGTTAGGGTTGTTGATTATTGCCTAGATGATGGCTAGGGTTGATTATAAATGACAAACTCGAATTGTTAACGGGTAAATCCTTGTTTTGATCCGTTGTAATGCCCGGTTTGCATGGAATCATAACAATGGTTATAATGGTTTAAACCATTTGATTATGACACTGTAGGTGATTAGTCAAGTAATCCTTGACATGCAACATGAAATCCAGGTGTTTCAAACTAATCACAACCATTAACATACTCATTGGAAAGATTATCTGATGTTTATGATAACAGGCAGATTAGTATGTTAAATATGGTTGTTAAACCTATTCTAATGCTACGTTGTGATATTTCATGATATCTGGGTAATCAATAACAAGGATTGATCATTTCTAAGCTATTAATCTGTCTAGGAACCTGTTTTAGCATTTCAATCAACAACATTAACTATTTGATTAATCCGAGATTATTCTGACTATCAAGGCAATGTCTTTGACATTGGACGTTCAGAAAGATTTAATCAGTAAGTTAAAACATAAATAACTTATTAAACGTAAACCAATGCAGAATTACACCATTAGCACTAGTTTGCAAGTGATCTTGCTAGCTGTGAGACATCAAGTGAGTTCTTATATCCCTGTTTTAAATGTTTTACCATTTTGGGCTGATATGCATGTTATAAAGTTATTGTATGAAAGTAATTTTAAACCTGATTATGATCAGGTAAAGAATGTTTTTATGTAAAGAATGTTTTGAAATAAATAATGTTTTAAGTCTCAACTGTGGTTGAGAAGAAAACGTGATTTGAAGTCTCGGTTGCGGTTGGGCAAAAGTTGAGCACTGCGGTGCGGAGAAAGGTTTATAATTATGATGGTTTATATGATTTAAACCATGTTATGTATGAATAATGTATGTAAAGAAGTCTTGTACCAGTATGAGCCGTCAACTTCGGTTGATGGTTAAAGAGTCTTGTGGAAACACAGGCCTGCCGACTGTGTGTCGCCAGTTGAGGAAATCTTATGCATGTGTAATTTATCGACTTCGGGTTGATAGTTTAAGAGTCTTGTGCTGCACAAGCCTGTTGACTTCGGTCGGCAGCTAAGGTTAAAGTTTCTGTACCGGGTGATTAATGTTATGATAACATGTGTGTTATGTAAGGAATTATGTTGTGTGATGATATGAATAGTTAAAAGATTTATTAAAAAATCTAACTTAGAACTCACCAGCATAAAGCTGACTTGTTTTACGTGCATATCAGGTTAAATCGATTGGAAAGAATAACAGGAGGGCTCGTGGCATATGTTGAAGACTACCCTAGCATAATCTGGCTATGTTATAGAACTATAGAGACGTGGGTTATGTGTGAATGTTTGTTTAGATCTGTATAATATTTTATGTTGTCACCTTAATTTCCACTGCTATAATAATGTATATATGGTTTAAGGACTATGGGTGTGATGTTTGCCAACTGAGGAGACTCCCGGGACTCGGGGCCTCTCATAAGAGCTTTGATTTTAATTTATATTAAATTTGAAAGTTACTCAAATTATCAAATTTTCAACAATCCGCTCACATGAATAAAGATCAGCTCATACATCCCAATGTCAAGATACAATTTCAACGGGTGAGTATTGCAGGAGAAGTAAATTTCGTTTAATTACGATTAGTAGAAAAGGTGTCCTTGAACTAAACCTCTTTCTCACATAGATGTTATTACACTTCGCACGATACACTTCCTGGTCTGATTAGCCCCTCAGTTGTGTGCCCGTTGTGGTCATTGAGCACTATCCTAGTTTTGCGAGAGCATTAAAAATTATGCCCCACAATTCCATTTGAAGTGACTCACTTTTCTTTAACATAGGCGGTCTGTCCACAAATAATTAAAAACATTGTGGTTACTGAGATTTAAAAAAGAGCGTTAACCACACATTATGCTTAGCCTTACACTACAATGTCACTAATTGTGTTAGGAATAGAATAAGGCGTATTAAACCAGCTTTTATGGTTTAGGGAAATATATATAACCATATATAATAGCTGATATGTAAGCATACATATTAACGATGCTCTCACAGTGACTACCCTTGGTTACATGATTAAGTTATCATATTGAACCTAGATTTTGAAATATCTAGTCAACTAGATTTCCTTCATATTCCCTTTTCCATGGGCTTTAGTATCATTTCATAACTTGATCGCTAATTATCTCGTAGGCCTTTTGGATACAAAATTATCTTTCACTTCACCAAGTTAACAATGATAATTTATTATTATGATAAGTTTTTTCTAGTGTGTTCTTGACTCACAAGTCTTACTTGTCCTTTTGTCAATTCATAAGGCTATAACCAGTGATCTCAGCCTTATTCTAGTTATAATATCAAGTTGTTAGATTCATTTGAAACTCATTTCAAGGCTAAACACGTTTTCATCATACCTTAAGTCCTTACAAATATTTAACTAGAATTTGAAGTTGACCAATTAGCATTTGAGTTCAAACAACTTGATTTACTCCATATAACCATTGTGTATCCTACTTGGTCACAAATTTGCAATATTTATTTGGATTACTAAAATCCCTATTGATTAATCTTCCACATATTTGTTTCAAGTGCGACATTTGAGTCTTATTGGATAAGCATCATACAAATATTAAAATGGTGTTGTGAAAGTTCTCCTTTTTTACAAAAGTTTAAAGAATTTCTCTAATACCATTTTTTACAATCTCTAGAGGTTTTTTCATAAATGGCTCCTTACCCCACATTGCTTGTACTTTGATTAAGTTTGGTAATTTCTCAATTGATGACGTTGGCACCCGTGCTAATATAGCAAACATCTATATCTTTATGTCTTTGAGGTCATTTATATATTCTACTCCATGAGTTATACTCATATGAACCAAATAGAAATCTCATATTTTTAAGTGGTCCTTTGAGGTTATCCTTTTTAAGTCAATAAATTATGTTTATAAAACTACAAACATACAAATCATTCTCTGATCATCACATATATTGAATGTTTAAAATTAATTTAGTCTTCGTAGAGCATCTAAATTAACACATACTAGTCTAGAATGCTTTAGACTAAAGTACTTTAGCATGTGAATAGAACATGCATCATTCTGATCATTCATGGCTCTTAGAGATAACACATTTTCCCTATGACCATTCATCTCTTAGTTTTGACAAGAATGATGAGATTTCATACCCACGGTTTTATTAAAACTTATAAAGATAGTTGTCATACCACGACCAACGGCGGAATACGTTGGGGCGCGAG
Organism: Mikania micrantha; assembly: GCA_009363875.1. Lineage (NCBI taxonomy): Eukaryota > Viridiplantae > Streptophyta > Magnoliopsida > Asterales > Asteraceae > Mikania > Mikania micrantha. The sequence goes on from CM018698.1 coordinate 45,583,556, forward strand.
CTCGACCGTTCATTAGCTCATGGTGCTATTATATCGTTTCAATATTTTAAGCATCATTGTTAATAAACACAAACCAAACTTTCATTAAACAATATTGTTTATCCTATTTTTTCACCATGTCTTCACCTTAGCCTGTTACATATGTAAAATAGGTTTCGGGTCATATATATGAATAGTTGGTACGTATAACATACAGTTTAAATAATTTTTTTAAAAAATAAATGATGCATTACAATTAAACCATTCAAAATTAGAATCTAAGCACAAATAAGTTGCATGTTTGCACATAAGATGAATACAACACAATAATGTTCTCTCAAACAAATGTAATATATAGAACTTAGTCAAGACCAATCAAGTCTTAAAATAAGGTATGCAAAACACAAGTTTGCAATGTGTAAAAGTCTCTTAAACTAGTTTCAATAATAGTATAAAACTAATACTTCAACTAAATTTGCAATAGATAATCGTTTCTCACAGAAGTTTCAATACTAGCATAACATCTAGTAGATCAACCTTGTTTGCAATAGATAAACACATGAATATGAATCATAAATTTCCAACAAAGCGGGTATACATATAGTAAGGATTCTAACTAAATAGACTAAAAGCTTTGCATTGAATGATTTTGATTATATGTACACATTGTTTTTGATTAAACATATGTAACATCCCAAAAATACGAAAAGTAAAAAAGAGGGCGTATGAATACTCACATGATTGTTTAGTTTAATCCAAGAATTCTTGAGTGATGTTTGAGTCTGAGGATATTGCACGTCAACCTAACGTTTGTAGGAATAACTTAGTAAGTTAGATATTCTTAAAACTAAAGTTTTGTATCCTATGACTATGGCATCCTATTGATTCCCCAAATACGATATGTCTATACTTGTATCATTTTAAATGGTAGGTTAGGAATATTTATTTATTAATTTAAAATAATTACTTATACAGGTTTTGTAGAATAATTAATATTCATAATTGTTTAAAGGCTAGAAACATATTTTGGGTAAAAAAAATAATTATTAATATTTTACACTAAATAATATATCTATATAGAATTTATAAATAATTATTAAAAATTAATTACATAAGTATTTAGGAAAATTATTAGTGTTATTCTATATTTCGTTGAAACTTTTGTCAATCAACTATTTTGAATTTAATCAACTTATAATTTAAAATAATCATTTGATATATATTTTATGAAGTTATATACATAAATATATAGTATTTAGAAATTCTTTAAGGGTATGTTTGGTATGAAGGAATGGAATGGACAGGGGAATGGAATGAACGAGAGAATGGAATGAACAAAGGAATGAAATGGATCATTACCATTCCATTGTCCTGTTTGGTTACCTATGGTAATGAAATGATTCATTACTTCATATTGTTTGTTAGACACGAGAAGATGAAGAAATGGAATATAATTTATAGGTTGATTCGTGGTTCTAATCATTGTTCGAATCATGGGTCGGGTCGTGGATCGGTTCATGTGTCATGGGTCGAGACATGGTTCGGACCGCGAGTCGGTTCATTGGTCGGTTTTTGTTTTGCCCATGGTTCGATCATGGGTTGTGCCACGGGTCAATTCATGGATCGGGTCATGGTTTAGGTCATACAACGAATCATAATTCATATCATAGTTTGGGTCATGGGTAGGCCCATGGTTTGGTTCATGGGTCGGGCCATTGTTTGAGTCATGGGTCGGGTAATTGTTTGAGTCATGGATCAAATCAAGGTTTGGCCATCTTTCGAGTTATGGTTTGGGTCATGGGTTTTGTTATGGGTCGAGTCATAGTTCGAATCATAGTTCACATTATGGTTCAGGTCATGGGTCGAGTTATAGTTCGAATCATGGCTAGCGTCATGGTTCAAGTCATGGTTTGGGTCATGGTTCGGGTCATGGGTCAAGTCAAGGGTCGGGTTGGGGTTCTAGTCATAGGTCGGGTCATAGTTTTGGACATGGGTCGGGTAATGTTTGGACATGGGTCGAGTCATTGGTCGAATCATTCAAGAGAAGGAATGAAAAAAAAACACCCATACTCCAAGGAATGAAAATCATTAAAAGTGAAGGAATCACATTCCTTATGGAATAGTGCATTCCATTCCTATGTGGTAACCAAACATGCTTCTTTTCATTCCAACGTAATGACTCATTCCATTCCACCATTCATTCCTGCATACCAAACGCTACCTAAGTCCTTCTAAAATGATTAATATCAAGTTTATATGATATTAGATTTATTTAAGACAAATAAATCTTGAATGAATAATTATTTAATTGCTTTAAGATATATATTAAAAAAATTTATATCTTACTTTATTTGCTAAATTATGATTTGATTAGAATTTTATAATTTTATGCTTCCAAAATATAATTTGGTTTACTTATGTATTTAGAGAAATATTTTATAAGACGTGTTGGTTTTAAAATGAATACATAAATAAATAAATAAACTTTGCCTTTTTAAAAGATAATTAATTAAAAATATTTATATTATATATATATATATATAGATATATATCCAATATATTATATTTATTTAATAGAATTAATTAATAATATTGTAAATATAATAAAATAATTTATTAGGAAAATGGAAAATGTGGGGAGTTAAAACAAAACCCGGATGCGGTTCAGTTTCGAACCCGGGTTAATCCAATGATCAAGTTTTATCACACCAATCGGATTTCAGATTTGAAGAACCCTAATTCTTAGTTCGGTCTAATTGGTGTGTTTTGTTAATCGTGCGCCTCTGAAATTATGGGGCTCTTTTTCTACCCGTGATTACCGATAGAATGAATATAAGAGTTACTTGAAACATGTTCAGATTGTATGCTTTCAATTAAGGCACATGTCAGTTTGAGTAGGAATCCAATTGAGCGTTTTAGCACATCTTCGAGGGTGGTCTTGGTATGGTATTGCTCAGAGGGGGCCGCCGAGAGTTATGAATGTTCAATTTGAGTAATATTTTTGTTTCATCCGATTTTGTGTTTGAAATCGAGTATGATGGTTCGGTTACGATTAATAATTTTGGATGAGTCTAACTTAAGAAATTATTTGCATGATTATGCTTTAATTTGGGGTATAAACGCGTAATGGTCACAGATTGAGATCAAGAAGGCGTTTTTCCATTTTTTTTTCAAAAACCCGGTAATGGTGGGTTTGAACGCGTGATCTGTGGAGAAGAAACATGTTTCGATAATTGACATAATATATCCTTGTAATTTTTAGTTATTATTATTTTTGGTTTTTAACTTTCTGGAAGCTGAAATGTGCCTTTAAATTTGAAACATTAGTCCCTCAAGTTATACTTTCATTATTTTATGTTAGGATTCCCACAAAAAATTTACAAAAAATACTATCAAATATTTATAAGCTTACTTGGAAGAACTATGTTCAGAAAGTTTTCTTGTTCTTAGTTTTCTTTTGATATGTTTTGTTTTGATCATCAATGTCCAACTATCTTTTGAGTTGCTTGCGAGAGTCTACTCAATGTTCTTACAAAGTGCGTTGAATCACCAATGCACATTTTGCCAAGAATATTGTAGAAACACTTGGGTTTTCTTTCCTATAATCTTTATAACTTTATCTACGAAGTGCATTGATTCACCAATGTACACTTCTTAGAAAGAATGCAGAGATTTACGGGAAGATTTTAAATAAATTTGTTAATTCAAACTTACAAGTTTGTGTTGATAAATCTTGATGAAATTTCAGCTTAACATAAAGTTTATAGATTCCTATTTATCGTTAAAAATGAGACGTAGAGTTGGAATAACTCCATAATTCGGTCTCACAAACTAAATGATCATAGGATTGCTTTCTCATTGCGAGTCAGGATTTATGTGATTGATATTGACAATTATCATGAAACTTGAAAGTCTCATTTATAATTAACGAACATAGTTTGATACGTTTTTAAACCAATTTGAATTGGGATATTAAATTAAGTGATGTGATGGGATTCTAGATAGTATTTTGTGATCTATCGTTATACATATTATCTTTGGGTTACGATAACTCTTATGGATTCCTAAAATTTAATATAGTTTGTTTATGGACATCTTATCATAACATTTGTGAATGTGATCAGAAGTTTGTATGAGTTGGGTTTACAGAAATGCTTCGTTAGCTTTATGAAATTCATATGTGTATCCATTATCCGAGAATATAACTATGCATTCGAGTTGTTCGTTTCTCAAATGGAACATATTCTTAGAATTAATGGATTGTAAGTGATCGAATGCAACTTTTTGAGGATCTCATTGTATATTCATTGTTTTACTTATACGTTTATTATGAATTGCGTTGGTTAAATTGCAAGAATTTGAATAACACACTCTCCCCTACTTTAGTTGAATTGTTATGGTTATATGTTTTAAACATGGTTTCCTCATGAATTATATTTTGCTATAAGTTCATTTATTTAAAATTTAATTTAATTTATTTTTTTACTACCAAGTTCTCAAAATTTCTGACTAGGGTATTCTATCATAATACTGGCAATGTTTATATATACCTTGTAGGAACACCGTTCACAAAATAAACAAACATTTTTATTATTCAATTACTCGAATTACAATTCAGAGAAATACACAATGAAAAATACATTTTTTACAATAAACATACAAGTACTAAAATTTAAATTACAGAAAAGAAATGTAGTACAAGATGAAACAAGTTCTAAAATTTAAATTAAAATAAGAAGTATGACATAAAATGAAAAGAATTAAAACGAGTTCGGTGGCTGAGGATTTCTGTTCAACAGAGGTCCCTTAAAATAGATTTCGGGCCACCCAGGTGAACCCGACTGTTTCCCAGGGTACAACAGCCGAAGCAGTATGTACTGCCGGAGTTAACCGAAAACCCGAAAATTATACCTGAAACAAGAGTGTAGTAGTAGCACTTGATCGATCTTAGTCACGTAGAGCAACACAAAGTTGCTAGCTCAAGTGCAAAGAGTAGCACCAATTTCTTGCCAATTTCTAACACCAACTTATAGCCAATTTCTCACACAAAGAAATAGAAGATGTGTCCTCTATTTATACTAGTAGATTGGTTAGGCAAAGAGCCACCATCAAGGCTAACAAATGCACATTATTGTAGCCATTAACATAGAGTTAATTTACACTTAATGGCTAATGAATTCATACTTGATGGCTAATGAATTCACACATAATGAATTAACATAATTTTATATTAGTTTCTATTCACTAATTTTCCAACAATCCCCCACATGAATAGAAATCGATCCTTACACTCAAGGGTCATGATAAAATTTCAGCGGTTGAGTATTGCAGGAGAAGTAGGTGTTCCCTTTGAACCCTCCTTTGTGACATGTACTTTGTCTCCTAGCGATTAGTAGACACGATGTCTTTGAACCAATCCCTGTTTACGTAGACGTTATTACATTTCACACAATACTCTTCCTGGTCTGGTTAACCCCTCATTGTCGTGTCCATTATGGTCATGTAACACTAGCCTGGTTCTGCAAGAGCTCTAGGATTTGCGCCCCCCACAAATCCATTCGAAGCGACCCCACTTCTCTCTCACATAGGTGATCACCATAGATCATTAAAAGCATCAGGTTTTTGTTTTTTTTATGATTCACACATAATCATTAACCACATTATGCTTATCCTCAATTATTATCACTGATTTGATAAAGGAATGAACTAGGAAGTATACAACTCCCTTTTATATTTGAGGTACTCCCTCACAGTGACCTTAATTCATACAATTAGGTTGTCCTATTGAGCCTCGGTCATGGGATCTCCAATCTTCTAGGATAGGTTTTCCTTTGTGCAAACTTGTTCGAAGGGCTTTAGTCCCATTCCTCTTGACGACTTGTGCACTAACTCTCTGCTTAAGCCTTTTGTAAATGGATCCGCTATGTTATCTTTTGACCTCACATAGTCAATTGAGATAACTCCCATTGAGAGTAGTTGTCGTATCGTATTGTGTCTACGTCGAATGTACCTCGATTTGCCATTATACATTGCACTTTGAGCTCTACCAATAGCCGATTGGCAATCACAATGTATGCAAAGAGCCGACATAGGCTTTGGCCATCTTGGAACGTCTTCCACAAATTGACGTAGCCATTCTGCTTCTTCTCCAGCTTTATCTAACGCGATAAACTCAGATTCCATCGTAGATCTAGCTATAAGAGTTTGCTTGGACGACTTCCAAGCTATAGCTGCTCCACCAAGGGTGAACACATAACCACTTGTGGATTTGGAATCTTTCATATCGGATATCCAGTTCGCATCACTATATCCTTCTATAACAGCTGGATCTCGGCCATAATGCAGTCCATAGTTTCTTGTGTATCTTAAGTACCTTAGTAATCTTATCATGCTCTTCCAATGTTCAGAGCTCGGATTACTAGTATATCTACTTAGCCTGCTCACAGCATATGCTAAGTCTGGCCGTGTACATGTCATTAAATACATCAGACTGCCAATAATCCTTGAATACTCCAACTGAGCGACACCCTCACCTCTATTTTTCGATAGATGTTGGGTGGTATCTATTGGAGTTTGAGCCACATTCGTATCCCCCGCATTGAACTTTTCAAGGATTTTGTCCACATAGTGAGATTGACTCAACACAAGACCATTTTGGGTTCTATTGATCTTTACACCAAGAATCACATCAGCTAGACCCATGTCTTTCATGTCAAATCTCGCTTTCAACATGTCTTTAGTAGATTTGATCATCTTATCATCACTCCCAACGATAAGCATATCATCTACATAAAGGCATAATATCACATAACCTCTCGTTGTGTTTTTCACATAAACACACTTGTCGAATTCGTTAATTTTGAAACCATTGTTAAGTATAACTTGGTCAAACTTTTGATGCCATTGTTTGGGAGCTTGCTTCAAGCCATACAATGACTTGACTAATTTACACACTTTGCCTTCTTGGCCTAGAGCTGAGAAACCCTCAGGTTGCTCCATGTAAATCTCCTCTTCTAAATCCCCATTTAGAAAAGCGGTTTTAACATCCATTTGGTGGACTTCCAAATTCCTTAAAGCCGCTATTGCAAGCACCAACCTTATCGAGGTTATTCTAGTCACAGGCGAGTAAGTATCAAAGTAGTCTAATCCTTCTTTTTGTCTAAACCCTTTGATCACTAACCTTGACTTATACTTATCAATGGAACCATCAGCTTTCATCTTCCTTTTAAATATCCATCGATATCCGAGTGGTTTACACCCTGGTGGAAGATCTACTAGCTCCCTAGTATGGTTTTGTAAGATCGAATCAATTTCATTCTTGATCGCCTCTTTCGATTGAGGTCCTTCCGAAGAGGTGACTGCTTCATGATAGGTTTGGGGCTCTCCCTCAACCATATAAGTAAGAAAATCAAGTCCAAAAGATTTTTCAATCCTTTGCCTCTTACTTCTTCTTGTCTCAACCTCTTCAGCCTCTAATTGTTTTTGATCATCATCATGAACAATCTCATCAACTGGTGTTGATGAACTTGGGAGTTCCTTTTTCAAACAAGGAAACACTTCTTCAAAGAATGATGCATTCCTTGACTCCATTATAGTATTCTTGTGCATTTCAGGATTCTTTGAATCTTGAACAAGAAACCGATATGCACTACTATGATGGACATAACCAATGAATACACAATCCACGGTTTTGGGTCCTATTCTTTGAACCTTTGGTGGTGGAACCACCACTTTTGCTAGGCACCCCCACACTTTCAAGTATTTGTAAGATGGCTTTCTTCCCATCCACAACTCATATGGAGTAACATCCTTTTTCTTGAAAGGTATTTTGTTTAAAAGATAAGTAGCCGACAAAATTGCTTCCCCCCACATGTCCTGGTTCATTCCAGAACTAATTAACATAGCATTCATCATCTCTTTCAATGTACAGTTCTTTCGTTCCGCAATACCATTTTGTTGTGGGGAATAAGGAGCTGTACACTCATGGATAATTCCATTTTGTGCACAAATATCGGCAAATGGTGAAACATATTCTCCGCCTCTATCACTCCTTAGAACTTTTATCTTTTTGTTGAGTTGATTCTCAACCTCAGTTTTATACAAGACAAACTTGTCAATTGCTTCATCCTTACTCTTAAGTAAGTATACATAGCAATATCGTGTACTATCATCAATAAATGTGATGAAATACTTATTTCCACCTCTTGTGGGAATCGATTTTAAATCACGCACGTCAGTATGAATTATGTCAAGGGGTTCGGTTATTCTTTCAACCGACTTAAAAGATGATCTTGTTTGTTTTGCTTCAACACATGTTGTACATTTATATTTTGAATCAATGGCAAACTTTGGAATGCAATCCAATTTAATCAAACGACGCATCGAATTGAAATTAACATGACCTAAACGACCATGCCAAACATTAGATGACTCAATCAAATAAGCAGAAGTAGAAGCATTTTCATTCATGTTCTCAACCTTAGCTATTACATTGAGTTTAAACATTCCATTTTGGGCATAACCCTTACCAACAAACATTCCACGCTTAGTTAAAACAAATTTATCAGATTCAAAAACTAAACGAAAACCATGTTTATTAAGCAACCATCCTGACACAAGACTTTTGCGTATGTCAGGAACATAGAGCACGTTGCTCAAAGTGAGCTCTTTCCCCGAAGTCCACTTTAAAATCACACTACCTTCACCCTTGACATCGGCAGTTGCTGCATTCCCCATGTACAGCTTAGTGTCACCCACTACCTCTTTAAACGTATTAAAGAGGGCCCAATCAGGACACACATGGCGGGTAGCACCAGTGTCAACCCACCACCCCTTAGGGTCATTTGACACCAAGTTGATCTCCTCTATCATAGTAGTGATGTCAGAGACCATAGCAACAAGAGGCATATTGTCCTCCATCATATGTGCTCGGTCCTGTTTAGGAGCCTTGCACTTATTAACATGGTGACCATGTTCACCGCAATTGTAGCATTTCCCCTTAAATGGGAAAACCTGCTTCTTCACACCACCTTTTTTCGGCCCAAGGTCCACAACCTTGCCTTTGCCCTTACCCTTGTGGTTGTCAATTTTCTTTTTGTACCCACGGGAAGATTGACCATGCTCCACCATATTCGCTTTTGGAGCAAATTGTTGTTGTGTTATTTTCAACGCCAACCTGTTGTCTTCCTCAATTCGAAGACGTACCACAAGGTCCTCCACAGTCATTTCCTTTCGCTTATGCTTTAGGTAGTTCTTGAAATCCACCCAACTTGGAGGCAATATTTCAATCATGGCTGCAACTTGAAATGTCTCACTAAGATTCATTCCCTCAGAATGTATGTCGCTTAGTATAATTTGCAACTCTTGAACTTGGTTCAACACTGTTTTAGTATCAACCATTTTATAGTCCAAGAAACGGGCTACCTCAAACTTTTTTGTGCCAGCATCCTCCGTTTTATACTTTTTGTCTAACGACTCCCATAATTCTTTGGCGGTCGTTATCTTGTAGTAAACATTATACAAAGCATCCACCAGATCGTTCAACACATAGTTGCGACATAGGTATTCTGAGTGTTTCCAAGCCTCCAAAGCGCTAACAGATTGGACATCCCCATCAGTAATTGCAGGAGGGGATTCAGTCAGGAACCTCGCAAGGTTCAAAGTGGTCAAGTAAAACAACATCTTTTGTTGCCACCTCTTAAAGTCCAAACCCGAAAACTTTTCGGGTCTTTCAGCATGATTAGCCACAGTCTGGGCAGCTTGGGTACCAACTAATGGTCCCACAGGTGTCGAAGATAAAGCAGGTTGAGTAGTCATTTCTGAAACAAGAGTGTATATGAAAACAAAGAAACTCAGATTTTCAGAAATATGGTTTACACAAAACCAAAGTTTAGACTAAACTTTTAAACTCCAACAAAGTTATTTGAGTTCATGCAACGTTTGCATAACTTGTTTTGGCCTAATAGGTCAAGACACTCTCTCCAAGAATCCCCAGGAAAGCAAAACAGGTCCCTCGGCTGTTTGGGATATATACGAATTGCTTTCCTAGACAGGAAACTCAGATAACGATGTCCACCCTTCCGGTTACTACAAGTCCGCCACTTAGAACTTAAATTTTGACGAGTTTAGTTGATCAAAATATTTTGTGGTTTACAAAAAACCATATGGTTTACACAAAACCAAAATCAAATTTTAGTAAAATTTGAAATTTATTTGAGGAATTATGGTTTACGCAAAACCAAAGTCAAGTTATACTAAAATTCGACACTTATTTGAGGAATTATGGTTTACACAAAACCGACCTCAAACTCGAATTTATTTATTTTTTTTAAAACATAAACTCTTAATAATTTTCAGTTTTTTATACAATAAACCTTTTTCTAACACGCTCGTTAGAAATAAACGATTATAAATACCGTTTATAAAACTCGTAGTTAAAAAAAATAAATGATTTGTTAAATAAACGATAACATAAATCGTTTCTAAGATTTTTGGTTTATGCCAAAAAAAAATATATAATAGTTTACATAAAACTATTTTTTTTTTAACAATTATCAAAACAGAAATTACTAAGTTATGGTTTACAAAAAACCAAAACAAAATGTTTTAACTTTCCTATTAATTAGAAAACAATACTTGTTTACAAAAAACAAAACAAAACAAAGTGATTAATTTTCCTATTAATAAGAAAAAAAACAAGACTTGTTTACCAAAAACAAAATTTAGAACCTCATTTAAAATTTCTTGATAAACAAAACAAATAGTACGAAACTAAATGATTTATATTTCTGTTTTGTAATCCTATTAATTTTTAAAACACAAACTTATGAACGGTGATTTTAAAATCTGTTTTAAGCTTGTAGGAACACCGTTCACAAAATAAACAAACACTTTTATTATTCAATTACTCGAATTACAATTCAGAGAAATACACAATGAAAAATACATTTTTTACAAGAAACATACAAGTACTAAAATTTAAATTACAGAAAAGAAATGTAGTACAAGATGAAACAAGTTCTAAAATTTAAATTAAAATAAGACGTATGACATAAAATGAAAAGAATTAAAACGAGTTCGGTGGCTGAGGATTTCTGTTCAACAGAGGTCCCTTAAAACAGATTTTGGGCCACCCAGGTGAACCCGACTGTTTCCCAAGGTACAACAGCCGAAGCAGTATGTACTGCCAGAGTTAACCGAAAACCCGAAAATTATACCTGAAACAAGAGTGTAGTAGTAGCACTTGATCGATCTTAGTCACGTAGAGCAACACAAAGTTGCTAGCTCAAGTGCAAAGAGTAGCACCAATTTCTTGCCAATTTCTAACACCAACTTATAGCCAATTTCTCACACAAAGAAATAGAAGATGTGTCCTCTATTTATACTAGTAGATTGGTTAGGCAAAGAGCCACCATCAAGGCTAACAAATGCACATTATTGTAGCCATTAACATAGAGTTAATTTACACTTAATGGCTAATGAATTCATACTTGATGGCTAATGAATTCACATATAATGAATTAACATAATTTTATATTAGTTTCTATTCACTAATTTTCCAACATACCTATATGTAGGGCGAACCCTTCCACCAACCCACCACAATGTCAATACCTAATAGTTTTCCCTACTCAAATCTATGAAAATTTCGGTTTTATTTAGATGTGTTATTTCACTAAATTGGAATGTGTATTTGTTTTGATATCTTGAGTTAACATCGTAACATAAAGGTTGTGATAGATAGGTTTTGATCGTAATGGTTTCAAGGATTATGGTCATTAGAACTCAACTCGGATGATTATGATAAATAAAGTTGAGATTTCGAATCGTAGACCAACAATTGGAATCCTAGATTGTAAAACTTGGTGAATTGTAACAAAAGTATATGGCTAATGTATTTATCTTTAGAGTTCGTATTCAGAGTGTTTGGATTATTGATTGTTTAATGGTCTCGATTTAAGAAAAAATCTTGATTGACTTAGTGTATTAGTAAACACCAAGTCTGAGTATGTAAGCAGAAATTGATTTAATGAATAACTTTATTGAGATAATAGCTTACTTGTAAACGAATGTTGAATACATGAATTCAATTCCTTGGTCAAGCTTTTGGTTCTACTTCCAATGTATTGTTGGTGCTTATATATAGGGTATAACACAGGCAAACAACCATACCTCCAATACTTTGAGGGCATACCAATCACGTACCATATATTAACACAAGTTTAACTATAAACATGAATTTAATTTGAAATTTGGAGACTTGATTTGATGTTTGAATGTATATGAATATACTAGCATGGTACCCGCGCGATGCAGCGGTAAAACGCAACACATAATTTGGTTGATTTAAAAGATTTGTCTGGTTTGGTTTTGAGCCACAACCATAACAAAAACATTTTTTTTAATTTAGTAGTTAACTAAAAGTAAGTTTAACTCCTAACATAAAGGTTAAATGGACCAAAAATGCCAAGAATTGATTCAATTGTTTTTAGGGGTTTTTTCTTTTATAATCACTACATCTCACTTAAAATCTTAAAGATCATCAATGTGGGATAAAGTGAAAAGAGAAACAAAAGATTTATGTTAGATTTAAAAATTGTACATTGTACTTTAAGAGTTGTAAAACTCTTAATTTTAAGAGATTTAGTTAAATTACTAATTTTTCATTCTAACATGTATTAGAAGCCCGCGCGATGCAACGGAAAACAAAACAATTTAGCTAATGATTTTGACTCGTAAAAAGCTTAAACCACCTAATTTTTGTCAAATCAACTCTTTTAACTAAAAAAATTATTATGATAAAATTCATAATTTATAATGTCAAATATGATATGACAAAAGTGTGAACAAGTAATTTATTTGATTTGAGAGGCTTTCTTTTATAGGTATTATATGACAATTTAATTTTTAAACGTATCAATGTGAGACAAACTAAAAAGTAAAAGAAAACCATTTAGTTTATGGCCCTTAAAGGTTTGTTGTTGTACTTTATGTTTTAATAGTTGTAAAACTCTTAATTTTAAGAGTTTTTGGCAAAAGACCATTGTGTCCTTCCTATATGTATTATATAGTAGTATAGATAGATTTGTTTTGAATTTGGAATAAGAATTTAGAATAAGTTAAAGAATTATATTCAAAATTCTACAACAATGGTGTCCATGTACGTCAGTTTGGAATAAAGTTCTCCTTAGGCAATACTAAGTCATCACCAAACTTTGTAGGGGAACATGATATGAAGTCCTTCTAGTCTAAGGCATTTCTAAACTAAGTGTAAGAAAATATCATATCATAATCTATGGCTATCCTCTATGGTAATAGTTGAATACTTAACATAACATTTGATAGATATCACAGAACATACAAGCATGTAATGAACGTACAATAGTAATATGAGATAATCTCATATTTGTAAGCTTAGTTATAGTCTAGGCCACCATTTTCTAATAACCTAGATATGTATAACCATGGTTCTTTTACCAACCTGTCACACTCCGACCAACGACGGAATCTTTCGGGGCTTGAGCTCGACTGTTCATTAGTTCATGATACTATTATAACGTTTCAATATTTAAAGCATCATTGTTAATAAACACAAACCAAAATTTCATTAAACAATACAAACCAATACATGAAATGAATATCCAAATTATTACATTTGAAAGTCCAAAAACATTGTTTATACTAACTAGGTCTACCATTACTTATCCTGTGTTTTCACCATCTCTTCACCTTAACTTGTTACATATGTAAAATACGTTTTGGATCAACTATATGAATAGTTGGTATGTATAACATACAGTTTAAATAAATGTTTTTAAAAATAAATGATTGATTACAATTAAACCATTTAAAATTAGAATCTAAGCACATATAAGTTACATGTTTGCACATAAGATGAATACAACACAATAATGTTCTCTCTAACAAATGTAATACGTAGAAATTAGTCAAAACCAATAAATTCTTAAACTAAGACATGCAAAACACAAGTTTGCAATCGATAAAAGTCTCTCAAACTAGTTTTAGTAATAGTATAAAACTAATACTTACACTAAGTTTGCCCTAGATAATCTTATCTCAAACAACTTTCAATACTAACATAAAATCTAGTATATAAGCCTTGTTTGCAATAGATAAACACATGAATATGAATCATACATTTCGAACAAAGCATGTATACACATATTAAGGACTCTAATAAAATAGACTAAAAGCTTTGCATCAAATGATTTTATTTATATGTTGACATTGTTTTTGATTAAACATATATAACATCTCAAAAATACTAAAAGTAAAACATGGAGTATGAATACTCACATGTTTGTGTAGTTTAATACAAGAATTCTAGAGTGAATTTTGAGTCTGGGGATATTGCACGTCAACCTAAAGTTTGTGAATTCATGAATGAACCAGAGTAAGCATTTGATCGATCTATACTTGTATGACTATGACTATCGCATCCTATTGGTATCCTATGACTATGGCATCCTATTGATTACCCAAATACGATATTTCTATACTTGTATCATTTTGAATGGTAGGTTAGGAATATTTATTTATTCATTTGAAATAATTACTTATACATGTATTGTAGAATAATTAATATTCAAAATTGTTTTAAAGGCTAGAAACATATTTGTGGGTAAAACAATAGTTATTAATATTTTACATTAAATAAAATATCTATACAAAATTTACAAATAATTCTTTAAAATAATTACATAATTATTTAGGATAATTATATATTTATATTCTATATTTAGTTGAAACTTTTATCAATCAATTATTTTGAATTTAATCAACTTAGAATTTAAAATAATCATTTGATATAGATTATGAAGTCATATATATATGTGTGTGTGTGTATGTGTGTTGTTTAGAAATTCTTTTAAGTCTTTCTTAAATGATTAACTTAAAGTTTATATGATTTTAGATTTATTTACGATAAATAAAATACTGAATGAATAACTATTTAATTGCTTTAAGATATATGAAAAAAAAAATTATATCATACTTGATTTGCATAATTATGATTTGATTAGAATTTTAGAAGTTTATGCTTTAAATATAATTTAGTTTTCTTATGTATTTATATAAATATTTTATAAGATATGTTGGTTTTAAAATAAATACATAAATAAATAAAATTTGCCTTTTTAAAAGATAATTATTTAAAAAATACTTGAATATATAGATATATAGTCGTCGTCATCGTTGTTGTTATTATTATTAGTATTTAACAGAATTAATTAATTATATAGTAATAATTTTTTTGTTAAATAAAATAAAATAATTTAGCAGGAAAATGGAAAATGTGGGGAGTTAAAAAAACCCGGATGCGGTCCAGATTCAAACCCGGGTTAATCTGATGCTTGAGTTTTATCACTCACCAATTTACTAGTTGATTTGGCTTTCTAATCGAGAGGAGAACCGCTTTAAAAATAGAAAACATGCATTTAGTTTCTTCCCCCAAATCAGTTTTCAGGTTAGAAGAACGCTAATTCTTTGTTCGATCTAATTTGTGTGTTTTGTTAATTGTGTGCCTCTGACTCCATGGGGCTATTGTTCTAGACATGATTATGGGTAGAATGAATATAAGACTTACTTGGTACAAGTTCAGACTGTATATTTTCAATTATGGCACAGGTTGCAGTTTGAGTAGTTATCTAATCGAGCATTTTGATGCATCTTCGAGGCTGGTTTTGCAATGGTATTGCTCAGAGGGGGGTCGTCGAGGGTTATGAATGTTCAATTTGAGTTATTATTTTTGTTTCAGCCGATTTTGTTTTTGAAATCGAGTATGATTGTTCGGTTACGATTAATAATTTTGGACGAGCCTAACTTAATAAATTTTTTGTAAGATTATGCTTTAATTTGGTGTATAAACGCGTAATGGTCATAGATTGAGATCAAGTACGTGTTTTCCTTGATTTGGTGAAAAACCCAGTAGCGGTGGGTTCGAAATCGTGATCTCAGGGGACGAAACAAGTTTCGAGAATTGTCATAATTTACACTTGTGATTTTCAAATATTATGTTTTTGTTTTTTAACTTTCTGGAAGCTGAAAATGTGCCTTTAAATTTGCAACGTTAGTCCCTCAAGTTATACTTTCATTATTTTATGTCAGGTATCCTACAAAAAGTTTATGAAAATTACTATCAATTATTTATAAGCTTAAATCTTTATAGATTTAACAAGCCTTATAATGTTTTTACTAACACTTTTTATTTTAATAAAATTACCTTTATTTAAATGTGGATCTAAACTTATTCAAACATCTAACTAAGTATTGAAAGTATCTATAATTTATACTTACAAACATTTTTTAAACTAAGATTTACTTAGTTAAATCTTTAAATCAATTGATTCCTTATTTTTATTATTATTGTATGAATATTATATATGTGTGTGTATTAATATGTATATGTGCATACAACTATTTATCAATATCATTGAAGCAGAACAACCTTCAGGTATTTTGTTTTATTAAAATTTAACATGGTTTAAATTTTGAAATTATTTTTGAAAACCTTAATTGTTACAATAGTTTACTTCATCCATTTTAAAGGATCATTATTCATTTGCTTTTAATCTCCAGGGCTTCACCAATTACTTATAAGGACTTAAATTTAAGTCTTCAATCGACTCACTCTAGTGAACACGTTCATCGCCAATAGGATGAATGTTTTTATATAATCACTAAAGTTTTGAGATACAGTCAACAAGATATAGCCACTAAAATCACTTTGGTGAACACGTTCATTCGTCTAAAGTGATTTATACATTTCTATTATTGCTTCTGTAAAATTATTGAAATACTCTCCCAAATTGAACGCAAAATCCTCCACAAGACCATCTCTGTTGTAAGTCTTCTATAAATATGTGTTAAATTATAAAGGTTATTTACAATAATAATATGTATTTATTTCATATGTTATAGTCATTCAATAACATCCTCATGCATTTCGATGTTGATTCTCTCAACAATAGATGACATCTTTCGTTCTTTTGTATTTCATCCTAACACACTCACAAGCTATTGATGTTTGATTTGTGACTTACAACATAAGTAATGATCAGAATCCGTTCGTTGTGTTCATGCAAATCATTACTTGTACTTTTAGTTAAAATATGCATATTTATTAAATTTCAATAATTTAAATCCTTCAAAATTTAAATATTATTTATCATATAACGTTATAGTGGAAGGTTCCTTTAAAAAGTCATTTTTGCCTAAGAAGGCTAAGAAGGATTTTTAAAAACTCGAAAACCGACTCAAACAAACTCCGATTGAATTCATTTTTACATTGTTGGAACCAACTTGTAATTCCCTAAAATGTAAACCTTAAATTATAAACATTTAACCCTAATAACTAAACCAAAATTATAAAAATAAACCATAAACCTAAAGATAAAACCAAAAAGCTAAAAAAACATGCCCTAAAATCCACACTCTACACTAGTTGTTAAAGCTAAAACCAAAAAGGAAATATTGTAGAGTTCGATGAGACGGTTACAATGCCATCAAAATGAGATCAATTGGAGTTCGTTTGGGTTGGTTTAGAGATTTTTAAAATTCTTTTTAGCCTTTTAGGCAAAATATACTTTTTATTTTATCCTTACCCTATCGTTATATTATCATAAGATCAACTTGTTTATCTAATTGATAAAAAACTGAAGTCATAATCGAACATTTATAATAAAAATTATTTTAAATGGATAGAAGAATGATAGCTAAACAACAAATCTTATAGTGTTACTTCTTCAACACTTTCATCATTTAATGCAATCATCGCAAATGACCTCATCACATGGTATGTTTTAGAATCATCCCTCAGACATGTCATTCATTTTATTTTGATGCATTAATCTTTCGTAGAGACGAAGTTGTCCGAAGAATAACTGCTGACAAATATTCATAGCAACACTGGGTTGTTGTTCACCAACTAATCTTCTCAAGTTTTATTCATTTAAAACACATTTTTAAGTTTGCAACTGTTTGAATTTTTAACTATATTTATTTGATGAAACAGTAACTTGGAGCCCAAGAAACGTAGGGTTTTCAGAAAATACGAATTGACAATATGTAATTTGATGATTTGGATCGAAAAACGAGCATAATCAAGAGCCAAAGCTCTGATACCACTTTGCAGGGGTATATATAGGCTGTACTCATTCGGCCGAATGAGTTGCGCGAAACACTCATTCGGGCGAATGGTTCAGCCGAATGAGCTAGATACCCGAATTAGTCATGCGAGTCACTCATTTGTTCGTCTCAGTCATTCGCTAGCGTTCATTCTTCCGAATGAACTCATTCGTAGGTATCATTCGCACGAATGGGTCTGTATGATAAATAAAGTGAAAGTTAAAATATTAAACTTGAGTAAACACAACCAAACAATACAGAATATTCGATTTCATTACTGATATAAATGTTGTACAATCATAAGCAGACAATACATAGAACTAGGGATATTCAATGCATCAACAAACTCCCCTATGGACCTAGGTCTATGTTTATCAGCATTTGTCTGCAACAACTTCTCTGAAAGAGCTTTCCAGCCAGAGCCGGCATGATTATCAAATGCAAAGCATAGCCGGATGACTCTCATGAACTGCAGTTCCTTCTCCATATCTTTAACATCAAAGAAAATCTGACATCTGTACAAGGTCTTCACATCTTCGATTGTCAGATTGGTCAACCACATGGGATCAAAAATACGCACAGTATCCCATTTGTTTTCTTTGCAAAGAACAATCACAGCCTCAGCAGTTCTCCCATCATAATACCACCATTTGAAACTGTTCGAAAAGTCTTGAGGCATCTTCCGTAATGGAATCTTCTTCATAACTTCAGGAGGCAGCCACTTCATGATAACTTTGTGCTTTCGAGAGTTAGCATCGATCCCTGGTTGATAATAACGTTCCGGTTGCTGTGGCTGGAAGTTCACCCACTTCTTCCAATATTCAAACTGGATTTGCCTAGCAAACCAGGATGACAACCCCGAATCTTCACTATACAACATCTTCAGATGAGCAAGCTGATTAACTTCGAACCCAGGCAGCGTCTTGAAGTCATGTGGATACCGAAAGTACTGGATTCCTCTTTCTCACTTCACAGCATAACAATGCAAATCATGAAAATATTCTCTACTCAAGATCTGACCGCCAGATGTGTATCCTTTGGTCCTGTATACTTTGGTGTGAGGAGTTGGCATAGGCGGAACGTTGTCCTTCTTCAACACTTCCCAATATGCAGCCCATTCTTCCTTTCTCTTCTGAATGTCTTCTGCTGAGGATTCACTGCCACCAACCTTCTCGTCTTCCTACCCAAATCCTCCTCAAAATGTAATCCGAAAAGATCAGCAAATGTTGATAGTTCCTCTTCAGCTGAAGTATACTTTACGTTTTCTTGCTCAGTGAGATCCTCCGGAATAACCTCATCAATGTCATCAAAGGCTTCTGGAGTATGACAGTCAGAAGCAGGAAAGGTAACATCATCCAAAATTACCTCATTAGGATTTAACCTGAACAACTCTGCTATCTGTTCCTTGGTGAGGCAGTGAATGATCTCACCTTCTTCTTTATCATAACTAACATAATGTTATATGATGCCTTGAGCGTCAAGAATCATGGTCAACTTTTCATCCAGAAGACGTCTCACAGGCACATCATCAACTTCCTCAGTGGCCTTAGGTTCTTCATCTTGATTCTGAGATGACTTGGGAGCTTTATCATGTTTTGTCTATGTTCTAATCTCTTTATGTGGGGACTGCTCTGCTGACCTGGAAGAACTTGCAGAGGCACTCCCTGCTCCGTCATCATCACCTGAATCATCATCATCAGTACTGTCACAATCAACCTTCTCCTCATCTGACTCTTCATCATCTTCTTCGTCTTCCTGGTCTGAATCATCGGAGACAGGTTCGGATGACTCGATCCTAGGAGTAAAATCCTTTAGGCTTTCAAGTTGCTCAGCAAGACGCATGTTTTCAGTCTCGAGAGAAAGAATCCTATCATTGAATCCATAAGCAGTCAAGGCAAGTTGATTATGCTCATCCACAAATTTGAGCAGACGATCTTCCAGATCAGCATTTCGAGCTCTCAAAACTGCCCTTTGACCAGCAGCCTGCAGCAATAGAGCATCCTGCTCATTAATCCTTCGACTCAGCTGAGATATAGTCTGATCTTGCTCATGATTCTTCTCAATCAGCCAAAGAACTAGACTGTTCAGTGTGCTAAGCTGATCAGCAACTGAGGCAGTCAGTGTATATGGATCTGAACGTGTAGTGGAGGGACTAGAGGAAGCTACAGTAAATACAGCTGTAGTAGCAGCAGATGAAGTCAGAGAGAAGATAGTAGCACGTGTGGGAATAGCCCTCGACCTGGACAGTGAAGAATTCTTAACTGTTGCAGCAGGTGTAGCAGTAGATGCTGCAACAGAAACAGACTCTGTCCGTCTCTGCAGTACAAATCTAGTCCTTCTCCTCTTGGCAGCTAGTGGAGACGATGTCTGAATAGTTGAAACAACAGTAGTAGTAGCAGTGGAAGTGCGAGGAGGAGGAGAAAAATCAAAGTCTGGAACAAATGAGGGATCCTTAATCTCTTCCCTACCTTGTTCTTGTTCTCTTGGCCTTTTCTTTCTCTTCATAGGTTGTGATCTAACAATGATAGCCTCGAACTCATCATCAGTCTTATCAGAGTCTGAATCATCAAAACCCTATTCATCTCCACCATTATCATTCTCATGATCTGACTCTTAAGAATCCTCCCCTTCTTCTGCAGATGTAGTAGTACCAATCTCCAAAGGAGTAGAGACATTGGCTACAGAAACAGTAGTAACATCAAGGTCGTGATGAGCAGCACCAGCATCACCAACATGCTCACCCACATCAACACCAGCACTACTAGCACCACCATCACCAGCACCAACACTAGCATCAACATCTCCAGCAGCATCAACATCTCCAGCACCATCATCATCACTATCACCTCCTGGTACAATAATGTCCTCTAGATCTGAATCTAAGTCCTCTTGTCTCCACCTCCTCCCTATAGGTGCAACATAGTCAAGATTGAGGAGGTGACCAAAAAGACGACGAGTAGGAGGCTTTCTTTTCTTTCCCCGATATGAAAGAACTCGATTGAGTGTAATGTCTGTCATATGCTTTTTGGAAGATTCGGTACTTGAGCATTAAAGATCATCTGCAAGAACCTCGGATACATCAGAAACTTCTTGTCACCCTTCAGATATACATTCTCCTTCATGTGAGTAAAAACCATCTCTGAGAAGTTGAAAGGAATGTTCAGCACGAGAGCAACAAAGGCAGACTGTAGTGTCTCTCGAAGATCATCAAATCCTCCTCGCCTTGATCCTAGGCAGTGAATAAGAACGTGACTAAGATACTTGAACTGTGGGCAGAGAAAAGCTTTGTTCAGCACACCAGGTTCCAAATCCCCATCATACTTGAACCTCATAAAACATCCACAAACAAGATATCTGTCAAGAGTAATAGGATGATCTGGTAAGTCCTGGAATCCGCACACACGCCTAATATGCTCAGCAGAGACAACAACGTCTTGTCTTCTGATCTTCCCACGTATAACCGGAGGCTCTACCTCACAATCAATATCAGCAGAACACCAGAAATCTCTCTGATGTGAAAAGTATGGATCATGAAGAGTAGATATGGCTATGAATATCCTGGATCGTCTCAAGAAAGCAATATTCTCTGTAAAATGTGTAGCATTCCTCGTGGTAGCATCCAGGTTGCACATATGTTGTTCTTGGGAAAGGCTTTGTAGTTTGCCATTCAAAGACAAAAGAAAATCAACAAGTCAGATCAGATTAGTATAAAATGAAACAAAATCAAAATTTTAACACAAGTGCTTAACTTGTGCGAATGACCCAATTCATCCGAATGGGTCTCAGGAGAATGAGAAAGGGTGCCGAATGAGTTGTGCCATCCGAATGACTCACGAATGAAGTTATTCGGTTGATCCAATTCATTTGGAGGAACAGAGGCCCGAATGACCTTATTCGGTTCACCCCTTGACCGAAAGACCCTCATTCGGTCAAAAACCATCATTCGCTCGAATCTGTAAGGCGAATGAAATTCATTCGGTCGTCCGAAGAACCCTAAAATCCCAATCTCCCAAAATCAAAAATTAGACCCTAAAAATGATGACATTTTGTTCAGAAAGGTCCGATTGATGTTTTAGAACAAGTTTTAAGGGTATGAAAGTTCATTTTGACAGTTTATTCAGTCGAAACAGGTGAGCCCTAAAACCCTAAAAAATCAATCTGTTATGACACAAAATCCGGTCAAAATCAAAAACTCTTGATCCCAAATGTACCTGAAACAAACCAGCAAAGATATATGATCAATATGGATCAAATAATCGGTGAAAAATAAAGAAGAAAATCAAGATACTGTTTCGGGGAACTGAGTCTTCGCACGGTAGGAGCGAAAGAAAAATTTTGAAGAGAATGAGTTATTCGGCCGAAAGACACACGTTAAATACTGGAACTCATTTGGGAGAGAGTTCACCTGAATGGCCTATTCGCATGAAGTGTTCAACCGAATGACTCATTCGCATGTGTGTGTCCATTAGCTCGGTTGAGTCCTTCGCATGACTCATTCGGGCGAATGAGATTCAGCAATTCATACTTTTCAAAGACTTTGTTAAAACAGCACCCAAAACACAACACATTTTCAGATTTGACATTTTGATCATAGAAAAGAATACCATTATGAAGTTCTATCTGGTTTGGTGATTGGTTAAGAAGAGATTGAATATCCGAACAAACAAATGATCATTTAAAACAAATTAAAATTGAAAATCTTTTTGTATTTTTTGATAAGAAAACAACTGTACAATTAAAACTAAGACAATCAAAACACACATATTTTGGTGAGTAGCCTTTCAGGAAAATGACATATAAACCAGACCACATCAAATCAGCATTCATGAATGTTATACTGATCACACATTTGACTTATAATGCAATTACTGATATACTTGTCCATTTTAAACCTGAAAATACTTCATTCCTAAACCAATCAATGATCACCCATATTTTCTAACTGAGTTACCCATTCTAGTCAACCAATATAGGTCAAAACAAGTTTATGACTCATCTCTACATAACCTAATACCTAATATCATAAGTTCTATAAGGTTCCAATTCATTTTCTTTTCGTATTTTTCTTATTGATTAGTTTCTCAAGTTCAACACATTCTCATGGATGGCTTCAGCTAGGTCTTTACAAAGCAATATGGCACGTGTTAGAACTGTGTTGACAAGATCAACTTGTTCAATCCAAATGGATGGCTTCAACTAGGATGCAACCCAGTGTATGGCACATGTATGGAATCAAACTTATTTTATTTTTATATTTTTCTAGCTTATCCTATCTGAATGGACGGCTTCAGCTAGGCTGCAACCCATCAATATGGCACATGTACAGAGTCGGATTTACTTTTATTTTCATATGATTCAATCATTCTTATCTGAATGGATGGCTTCAGTTAGGTCTTTACAAAGCAATATGGAACATGTACAAACTTGAACTCATGAATCATTGGAAACCTTATAAGATCCTATGATAACAGGTGTATGCCTGATTTGAGTTAAAATCTGTTTATCCCTTAACTAGTTTTATAAACTGGATCCCACAATTCAGACATTCTAAGCTATCACTAATAGTCTATAAACTTGTAAAGTCGGCTTATCAGTACATCAAATCATAATACTCATGTGCTTTCAGTTTATGCATTAAATCTTGCTTATAAGACATGACATGTTAACATATCACTTTCTCAAACAAGACTTTCTCATTTTTACAAGTTTTCAAATGTTTTTGGTTTTACAAGTAAACTACTTTTTCTCCCCGTAAAAACCTAAAACTGAAAATCTTTTTGATTTTTTTGAATAAGTGAAAGAAAGACAACAGAAGTAATAATAAGTAATAATAAAACAAAAGAAACTAATAAGTAAAAGAAACTAACAAAAAAATGATCATTTGTTTGATTCAGATGAAGGAATGACTTTATCTTTTTGAAAAAGACCCTTAGCTGATAATAGATATAGAAATCTGGGTTTATTAAACACTTTTGTGTAAAGATCAGCTTTCTGGTTATTAGTGTGAATCTTAACAACATCCATTAATTTCTTTTCAAAACAATCACGTATGAAGTGATATTTAATGTTGATGTGTTTTGTTTTTGAGTGCTGGACATGATTTTTAGTATCAGCAATGGCAACAGTATTATCAACAAATATAGGAGTGTTAGAAAAATGCAACCCATAGTCCCTGAGTTGTTGCTGAATCTAGATGATTTGAGAGCAACAACTTGTAGCTGCAATGTATTCTGCTTTAAATGTGGAAGCAGACACCGACGTCTGCTTCTTTCACTGCCAGGTAACTAGGCATTTACCAAAGAACTGACACCCAGCAGATGTTGACTTAAAATCTCTTTTGCATCCACCATAATCTGAATCACTATAAGCAGTCAGGTCAAAGTTATCATCATTAGGATACCATAAGCCTAGATCCGGAGTACCCTTCAGATAACGCAAAATCCTCTTCACAGCAATAAGATAGGAGACTCTTGGCTTTGATTGATATAGTGCACACAAGCAAGTAGAAAACATGATGTCTGGTCGAGAGGCAGTGAGATACATAAGAGATCCGATCATTCCTTGATACAGAGTGGCATCAATTAACTACACCTTTTCGTCTGGAGTAATCCCATGATTAACAGCCAGTGGGGTATCAGCAGGTTTTGCATCCAACATACTGAATCGGCTCAGAATGTCACCAACATATTTGGTCTGATGAATAAAAATCCTCGCCTTAGGCTGATCCATCTGCAATCCTAGAAAAAATTTCATCTCTCCCATGGAACTCATCTCGAACTTGTCTTTCATAACTTTCTCAAAATCTTTGCACAGAACATCATTTGTGGATCCAAAGATGATATCGTCCACATATACTTGCACCAAGAGCAAATCCCCATCCATCTCTCTAATGAACAAAGTGCCATCAATGACACCTCTTCTGAACCTGTTGACATACACTACTTCATTTATCACACCATGAAGAAATGCACTTTTAACATCCATCTGATCAGCTTTGAACTTTTTGTAGGATGCATAAGCCAGGAAAATTCGGATTGCTTCAAGACGAGCAACCGGTGCAAATACTTCATTGTAGTCAATTCCTTGAATCTGTCTAAAACCTTGCACCACCAGACGTGCTTTGTTTCTTACCATAATGCCATGATCATCGCGTTTGCAACGTAAAACCCATCTTGTGCCAATAACTTTTGCACCCTTGGGTCTATCAACAAGCTTTCAAAATCCAAGCTTCTTAAATTGCAGCAACTCTTCCTGCATAGCATCTACCCAAGATTCTTCTTTCAAGGCTTCAGTAATGGTTCTGGGCTCAACTTGGGAAATAAAACAAGAACGGGCACAAAATTTTACATCTGCAAAGTCAAGTATGTCAGCAAGACCACCTGAAGATAACTGATTTCTAGTCTTTACACCATCAGTCAGATCTCCAATAATATTGTCTTGAGGATGAATTCTGTTTATTCTGCTAACAGGGTGAGCAGGAACCAAAAACTGTGGATCAAGATTGTTTAGATTAAGATCCTCAAGAGCAGGTACAATATTATCAACATATGGTTCTGGAACATCCGGATGTGAGTGAATATCATCTGAGTCTGAACTGTCATCTTGTGCCAGCACTGGAGCTTGAACTGAAGAAGGTTGCACTGGTTCATCAGGTGCATTTTGTGCATCGTACAACATTTGAATAGCAACATCTTCATCAGTGTACATTGGGGGCATGTTGAAAGAGTGAAAAAGATCAGAATAATTGAACATCCAGTCAGGACCCTTTCCAGGTGGTGGCATAGAATATTTCTGAACATCCACAAGGTACCACTCCTCCACATTGCGAGTTGATCTGTTGTAAACTCGCTTATTTGGAGTGTTGTACCCAAGAAAATAGCCTTCTTCCACCTTTTCATTGAACTTGCCTTGCTCATGTTTGTTAAGCATTGTGCATGGAGCACCAAATGGCTCAAGATACTTAAGATTTGGCTTTCTGTTATGGAGCAATTCAAAGCAAGTCTTCCCATGTCTCTTTACAATCAACACCCGGTACAGAGTATAACAGCATTAGCAACAGCTTCATTCTAGAATTGAACCGGTAGGGAGGAATCAGCAAGCATAGTCCGAGCAGTCTCAATCAATGTTCTATTCATTCGCTCAGCAACACCATTCATCTGTGGGACATATGGAGCACTGAATTGTTGAATAATACCACGTTCATTGCAGAAAGTCTCCATATTTTGATTCTTGAATTCAGTCCCATTATCTGTTCTGAGCATGCGAACCTTGAGATTATACAGTGATCGAAGTTTAGTTACCAGAACTTGAACACATTCGAACATTTCAGATTTCTCCTTCATAAAGAACACCCAAGAGTATCTGGAATACTCATCAGTAATGACTAGGCGGTATTGATCTCCAGTAATGCTCTTGCGGTTGACAGGATCAAAAAGATCCATGTGAAGAAGCTTAAGTGGAACATTAATTGAATGAAACCTTTTGAGTTTATGAGACTGCTTGGTTTGCTTTCCCTTCTTGCATGAAACACAGACATTAGACAGCTTGAAGTTCTTTAAACTCACTCCTTCAACCAGATTGTTGTGAACCAAATGATTCAGCTTTCTTAAACTCAAATGACCCATCTTCTTATGCCAAAGGATAGAATCTTTCCCTGTTGCCTTAGACATAAGACATGAAGCTCTAGAAGATGTAGTTGAAGCTGTGGCCATGTTGAGAACAAACATGTCTTGTTTTCTTGGAGCAGACATCAAAATCCAGTCTTCTAGAATGGTGATACATTGTTTGAGAATGTAGCAGCTAGAAGTATCAAAAAGAACCTTGTACTTCTTGTCACAGATTTGTGAGACTGAAAGTAGATTGTTCTCCAGCTCCTTCACATATCTGACCTTGTCAAATAAAACTTGACTATTTGTAAGAGTTCCTTCTCCAGTAGTAAACCCTCCTTTATCACTAGAAAAGGCTACATATCCTCCCCTAATTGAATTGACATTGGTTAGAAGAGATATGCCTCCAGTCATGTGCCATGATGCCCCACTATCAACGATCCAACTGCTGTTAAGTGCAGCAGTTGGGGCAACCTATACATACACAAATCATTAGTTGAATTTGGGAATCGAAGCCTTTATAGTCTTGGGTTGACCCAATGATTCCAGGATTTTCATTTCAATCCATTGTCCATCCGAGTTCATTTTATCAAGAGGTTTAGAAACATAAGTTTTAGAGGACTTGGCCATCCAGACAGTGTTTTTGCTGAAAGATTTCTTTAAATACACTGAAGATGGCTTGGATTGTTTGTCAAAAACAATTTTTGGTGTATCTTGATCAATCATGACCCTTTTACCCTTATCTTGAGACTTGATGGGTGACGGATGTTTGGGTTTGACCTGAAGTGAGTGACAAACAGATTTGACCTCTTTAACAAAATGTTGATATTGTTTTCGATGTGGTGCAACTTGTGGTCTAATCAAATGAGGACAAGATCTAGCAAAATGCCCAAGTGCACCACACTCAAAACAAGCTCGTTTATTTGTGTGAGAAAACTGTTTGGTTTTAGGATGAGGTTGTTTGTTTTGAAATTTTGAACCATGGTTTTTATGAAAATCATTTGGCTTTGTCTTGTCCTTTTTGAAACCCAACCCTTTGTCCCATTGAAACTAAGATTTTCAATCTTGGTTGACACATTTGCTTCAACCTTTTGTGAAGTTTTGACAAAGCCTATTGCTTTGGAGAATTTTGAAAAGGGAATTGGGTTAGCCTTTTTGACAAAAGATGTTGGATTCTTAACAGTAGTATCATGGGATGAAGAGTCAGAATCATCCTCAGAATCAGAGACCCAATCCTTAACCAGTCCCTCCACAAATGATTCTTCAGACAGTGAAGAACCCTCGTTACTAATGGATTTTTTAACTTGAAAATCTTTGATTTCTTTATCATTAGGTGAATTGACAAAAGTGTTTAAAATTGGTGGAGGATAATGGTCGTATTTCACTTTCTTACCTTTCCCTTTCTGATCAGTCCCATCACTAATCATGTGCTCAATTATATAAGATGAGCTTTCATAGCACAAGAGCTTGCGACTCAAAGTCTCATAGTCGCATTCAACAATGGCTAGTTTCTTTTTAGTCTCATTGAGGATATTGAGATAAGAAGTAACTGCATCTTGCTTATTAAGCACAACGATATCAGCTTCATGCAATTGCCTGTTTACTAAATCAATTTTTGCTTGAAAATCTTTTTCATTTGATTTTAAAATGCGATTAGCCTCAATGCATTGGTTGAGATCGCTGACCAGGTCTGCATTATGTTCCAGATAAGCCAATACCTTACTTTCAAGGCCAACACAATTAAAACATCTAGAATGAGATGAAGAACAGTCATCATATACCTAATCAGACTGAGATGAAGCCGAAGTATTCACCATCAAAGCGAATTGTGTAGCATGTTGTTCTTCAGACTCAGCATCTGACACTCCTTGAGCTTCTGAATCTGAAGTGCTTTCTGATTCTGATCCTGATGAGTCATCCAGCCTAGTTTTTGTTTCTTCTAAATTACATTCATCATTGGATTCAGCAACTTCCTTGATTTCTGCAACACAAGCTTTATCTTCTTCACCCTTTTCAGAATTGAATCTGAGTTCTCTCATTCATCATTCTGAACCATTAGAGCCTTGTTTGCATTTGATGAGCTAGCATGAGCAGGAGTCTCAATTGGCACTAATCTTCTTTCTGGGTTAGCAGCTAATGATCTTTGATTCTGAAATGGATTATGGTTTCCCATCTTCTTTGGCTTGTTGCATTGTTCTGCAAAATGTTCTTTATCACCACAATTGTAGCAAGTAACAGAGGACATGTCAAAACCAAATTTTGAATCCTTGTTCAGATTGATGTCTTTCCCAGTTCTTCTAACAAAGTCTTTCGCTCTTCTAACAACACTTGAAAGAGCCCACATGATATCAATCCTTTCCATATCTTCTGCATCAATCTATGAGTATTCTTCATTTTTCAAGTGTACGTGGATTTCCAATTTTCCCAGCTAACAACCCATCATAAGAACTCACAAATGTAGACAAAAGGCCCATATGCTATTTAGCAACCTCCACTGTTACTTTGTCAAAATTGAATGTCTTCAAATTGTTGACAGAATGATTATCCTCTGAATGAGATGTAGAGGTAGTAGCAGATTGACTGAAATGTGCCTGACTTGAACCAGGAGCTTCTTGGGTATGTGAAACAAAGGCTGTTTTCCGAGGAGCATGTGAAGGAATTCTTTCTACAATAGGAGTAGAGTAATATAGCGATGGATCTTGAACTTGTGCAACTCTCCTTGCTTTCCACTTATTCTCTACCTCCCGTTCTTTCAGCTTTTGGATGAAATCATTAATATCCATGGTGGCAATCATCTCACTCTGTTTCAGTACCATAAGAAAAGATTCCCACTTGGGAAGTAATGCATCAGCCAGACATTGAATCTTCTCTTGAGTAGTTGTCTTGACTTGATGGTTGTAGAGCTCACTGAGAAGATGATAAAATCTGGCAATCAGATCATCCAAAGAATCGTTTCCCACACACATGAAACTATTGTACTCTTTCTTCAAAGCTTTAGACTTAATACTTTTCAATGCATCATTTCCCTCATATCCTTGTTGCAAAGCATCCCACAGTAATTTGGAAGAAGTGAACTGTCTGAATTGATGAAATATATCCGTAGCAATAGACTGAGATAATATTGCATAGGCCTTCTTCTCAAAATCATACAACTTTCTCTGAGGCTCAGTAATCCGAGTAACAAGCATAGGTGATCCATCGTCACTAGGTGGTGTCAAATATCCACCCTCAATCATCATCCAAAGATTAGTATCCACTCCATTAATGTGAATCTCGAATCTATACTTCCAATGTGGATAATCATCCAAGGAAAGTAACTTTGGAGCTTTGTTTGAGTTTCCCGCCTCCTTCTTAGTAAGCAACAAGTTTTGACTTCTGTGGTTCTGAATAGCCATCAATGCAACTTCTTCCATCTTGTCAAAAATAAATTGATCCAACACTTAAACAATTTTTCAGAACTGTGGGCCGAATGGAGTTGTATCAACCGAATAACTGAATTGACCGAATAAGTTGCCTAATGCGAATAAGATGTTGAGCGAATGGCTTAACAACCGAATGAACCTCAATCAGCCACATGTGAAGCTATTCGGATCAAGCCTGGACCGAATGAGTGAATTAGAGTCCGAATGAAAGCTATTCGCACGGTGCGAAGGAGAGCTATTCGCCTGATCGAGTCATTCGCATAAACTGGGGTTTTCAGCAACAAAAATTTGTATAACTTTGGATTTAGATCGAATCTGGCTACCAAATTTGGTACACACACTCAGGACAATATCCCTAAACTTTAGGAATGCACTACTTATCAAAACAACTAGAAAAACCCACTGTTTATCAATGAAACAGTAACTTGGATCCCAAGAAACGTACGGTTTTCAGAAAATACGAAATGGCAATCTGTAATTTGATGATTTGGATCGAAAAACGAGCAGAATCAAGAGCCAAAGCTCTGATATCACTTTGCAGGACCTTGGAAACCACTCGGTTCCTTGCGGATTTTGCTCGGGATGCCCTCGAATAGTACGGAATCCTATTCGAGGGTTTTCCAATCGAAATCAACGAGCCCCATGGCAATCCGTTGATGTGGAGTCAACGTTTTGATCGAAATCGAACACCATGGGGATGAGAACGAACTTGGAAGAGGGGTAGTGGGTCTGAAACCTTAGGGATTTGACAGGGAATGTTCAGAGGTCAGAAAAAGCTGAAAAACATTATGTTTGCAGGGGTATATATAGGCTGTACTCATTCGCCCGAATGAGTTGTGCCAAACACTCATCCGGGAGAATGGTTCAGCCGAATGAGCTAGACACCCGAATGAGTCATGCGAGTGACTCATTCGTTCGTCTCGGTCATTCGCTAGTGTTCATTCGTCCGAATGAACTCATTCGTAGGTATCATTCGCACGAATGGGTCTGTATAATAAATAAAGTCAAAGTCAAACATATTAAACTTGAGTAAACACAACCAAACAATACAGAATATTCGATTTCATTACTGATATAAACTTTGTACAATCATAAGCAGACAATACATAGAACAAAGGACATTACATGCATCAACAATAAAAATTGCTAAATCGTTCAACTAACTAGCTAATTCTAATAGCTAATTAGAATTTACGTGTAGCAAGCGTTCCAAATTCAGGTTTATATGATGACTACATATCTAACAAACTCGTTATAAATAGTTGATTACAAAAATTATTTTAAATCTTATTTATTTAAACAAAATAAATCGTTTCTAACATGTTTGTTAGAAATCACAATCACCAAAGTCCTTTTATGCCTATAAGTTTATACAAAATAAATTTGTTTTGACAAGCTTGTTAAAAGTAAACAATTACTAGAATCGCTACAAAGCCTTTTTTCTATAAAATAAACTATTTGTATCTAACACACTTGTTAGAAAATAAACGATCACACAAATCTTTTCTAAAGCTTCTCGGTTTATAAAATAATTTTGGTTCTAATACATTTGTTAGAAATAAAGGATTACCCGAACCATTATAAAGCCTTTTGGTTTATTTAAAATAAATCAGTTTTAACACACTTGTTAGAAAATAAATGATGGCCAAAATCTTTAAAAATCTTATTATTTTTATACAAATAAATTGTTTCTAACATACTTGTTAGAAAATAAACGATTACCAAAATCTTAATAATGCTTATTATGTTTATATGAAACAATTTGATTTTAACACACTTGTTAATAAATTAACAATTACCAAAGTTTTTATAAAGCTAATTATGTTTATGATTAATACTCCAGATGGATGAACAGGTCAAAAGACTGTCACACCCTGACCGAAAGCGGAATACGTCGGAGTGCGAACTCGACTGTTCATTAGCTCATGTTGCTATTAATGAGTTTGAATATTTAACGCATTCATTATTAACATTCAACCAAACATTCATTGTATGCAATACATAATTAAAAAACATTCAAACAATTACAAGGAATAATTTATCATTACAATTGAAATCTAACATTTGTTTAAATTGAATCTAAGTCCACTAAACTTATCCTATGTCTTCTTCATAGTATTCACCTTATCCTGTTACATATGTAAATTAAATTTGGGCAATTAAATGAATAGTTGGTGAGTTAACTATACAGTTTAATATATATAAGAATATGTTTAAAACTTATATATAAACAAAGTCTAAATCAATAAGACCTAAAGCAAGTATAATCTACAACTTCAAATTGTATTCTTTGGCTCTTTCACCTTTACTAACTTAATGATCTAAGTCATTAATGAAATGCTACTAGTTACAACAATTGAATATTGGCTTTTTCACCTTTTCATTTTACAATAACCAAAGCTATTGTGAAAAGACTACTAGTTACAAAGATTATCAGCTCTTTCACCTTTGCAATATATAATAACCTAAGTTATATTGCAAGTGCTATTAGTTACATTGACTACACATAGCATAACAAGATGATACATTGCATATGAAAAAGTAGGCATACTAAAGCACATAAGCCAAACAACTTAGATTAATAGTTTGCATCTAATTTTGATTTTTGACTCTAGAATAACATTGTATTGTATAGCATATGTAACATCCCTAAATACAAAAGTAAAAGAGGGGGTATGAGTGAAACTCACTTGGATTGCTTATAAGCTAGTCCTTAAATCCTTTGAGTGACGTTTGGAGAAGCAAACGTTAATCTCCCTAAAGTTTAAGTAACAACGAGTCTTAGTATACTAAAGTTTAAGTTTTGATGTTTTAAAATCTATGGAAGTCCTAAAGAATTTGTCTAAGTTTAAATGGTACATTTGAAATATTTTTAAATACAATGATTTTATTAACACATTGCATTTGATTGTCCCATTCCAACTATTTTTTTTTAATTTATAAGTTTCGTTGTTTTAAAAGTAATATTAAAGGTTTACATGTAAAAGTATTCATTTGAAGAATCCATGAAAGGTTATTGTAATATTATTTAGAATAATTTATAATTTTACTCATGTTTAATGTTTGTAAAGATTTAGATTAATAACTATGAAAAATACATAATTATTTAAATGTTTAACAATGTTGTAAGTATTTGTTTTAAAAATAATTTATTTGTGCCTTGTTTTATAAAAATTGATATTAGTTTACTCATGTAACAAATTTTATTTAAATGCTTTAAAAAAATTGAATATATTTATTTTAAAGTAAATATTTATGACTTGAGATTAAAATAATGATTTGTTTTCAATAAACAATCTTTGTATTTCAAAGTAATATACTTTTGATTTTTGAACTTAATATTTATTGTAACAATTGCAAATTTATATTTAAAATAAATTTTTATTTAAGTTCCAAGTTATCAAAATTTACATTTTTTCGTTAAAATAGCTTTTTATAATAATTAAAAAAAATCATTTGATAGTTTTGTTTTCTTATATAACACAATTTAATTGAGAAAAATGAATTTAATATTAATCAGGTAATAAATGAATTAACAGTTGGTTAATTATTGAATTTTATATATTTTTGGAATTTTATATGATTTTCAAATAAAAAAAATAAGGATGGAATGGATTAAAAGGGGCAGAACCATTTTGGATGGGTTGGAGGAATTTGGAGCTCGGGTTAATCCCCTAGCTCAATGTGTGCTTTACCACTGAGCTAGGGGTAAAATCATTGAATAGATCAAGTTTCTTTGTGTTTTATACAGACCCTTAAAGCAACCCAGATTCATATGAATACTAATTTTTCATTTCAATCCATTTAGTTCGATTTGAAGATTGTAAGCCGTTGAAATGATAGAGCTTCTAATCTCCATAGGATTACGAGTAATTTGGGAAAGAAAATTATTAGGGTAGAGTTCGAATGAGTGGTGTTCGAGTACAGGTTCATTCTCGGCAGTTCTTGGGTTCTAATCGCGTTCTAGATGGATTTTGAATGGGCGTTTCTTGTTTAGACTTGTTCGAAATTTCAAAGGGAAGAGTTTGTGATAGTTTAATTTTGATTTTATACCCGTTTGGTGGAGGTTCAAATTTACAATTCATCGTTTTTATTTTTGGTAATGGTTTACGCGTGATTCATTTTAATTGCATAAATTGTTGATTGGAATGGTTAAACGCATTAGAATCCTTTCTGAATGTGCAATCTATGAGCTGTAACAAGTTGTGCTTGATCGAACTGGCACTTTGGGTCAAGACGGGTCATGGGTCGGGCTGAGAGAAAAACGGGTGAGGAAGGAAATAGGATTTTCAACATTTGGCAACTCCAGCCCCTTCTGTTTCTGAATTTGACAATTTCGTTCGTATGTTTTCTTTAACTAAATGAGTGTGTGTGTGTGTATTGATAATCTTAATTTTATGTAAAGCTAAATTAAGTAAGGTGTTATTCAAATAAGGGTTTTATAAAACTAAGAAATTTTTATTACAAAGTTTAACTTATGTTAAAAATAAAAAGATGAATAAAATGTGTAATTAAAACCTTTTTATAACAAGTTTAGTACAAAAATATTTTTATACACTATTGCATAATATATATATATATATATATATATATATATATATATACAAACAGGAGACGGATCCAATACAAAGGAGGTTTAACGTACAAAGCATAGGAAGCCACATAAAGAATGACACGTGTACAATTAGTAATATTAGACGGAGGGTCATTTTCGGTAAAATATGAGTTGGTTATTTAAGGATATGATTAAAAAAATTAATATAGGACCGAATTATACGGTGTCAGTTTATTGTTTAATTTTATTATATTAATTATAATTGATATTAATATATAGAATTGGTTTTCTTCGTATTTTGATAAATTAAGAGCATTTGAAGCCGTCGTTTATACATATATACAAAGTCAATGGCCGATGATAGAGATCGAGAAGGTATGTTTGATTAAAATTTTTTTATGAATATACATATGTATGTTTTGTTTTTACAAGCATGTTTTTGTTTCCAAAGAGTTGGTTATTGATATATTGTTGATAGATTTATGCAGAATTTGTATTAGAGTTAAATTTGTTGATTAAAGGCATTATAAAAGCATTAAAAGTTGTTTTATGAATTTTGTTGAATGGTGAAATATCAAAACAATGACAAGTTATGATTTGATTAAACAAAAAGAATCAAACACAGAACGTGATAATGAAGTTAGCAGTACGTATTAAATAGTACGCTAATAACAACTTCTGTTGTATAAAGAGAGAATATGATAAGTAGAGTACGTAATTATTAGTACGTTAATATAAGTACGTAATTATCAATGAGTAATTCTAAGAGTGATAGAATCAGTACGTAATAATTGTATTAGTAAGTAATAAAATGTACAATCGATGCAGTTTGCATGTCTAATATTTTATAACTTATAGTACGTAATTATTAGTACGTTAATATAAGTACGTATTATAAGTACGTAATTATCAATGAGTAATTATGGGAGTATTAGAATCAGTACGTAATAATTGTATTAGTAAGTAATAATTTGTACTATCGATGCAGGTTGTATTATTGAGGAAATTACTATTGGATTGCAACGTATTTCACCCAAATCAGGAAAGAAGTTTTACACACCTGATGTACCGATATCATGCAAACCTTTGGAAGGAATGATTTTCAATTCAATTGAACATGCATTTGAGTTTTATCAAAAATATGCTAAAACCAGTGGTTTTGTTGCTCGCAGAGGATCTCAGTATTGTTTGGGTAACGTTATAAAACTTAAATATTTGGTATGTTCAAAGGAGGGACATAAACCTATAAAAAGTTGTACTTATAGTGATAATAATATGGATAATGGAAAGAAAATTAAAACGAGGAATAGGCCAACACAAAGGACGGGATGCTTAGCTCATGTTGTTTTGAAATCTGATGATGGAGTTATATTTAAAGTTAACAAATTTGTTGAGGAGCATAACCATGGATTTGTGGCACAAGAAGATATTCACATGTTGCCATCATGTAGGAAATTAACGTACGAACAAATGCAGATGATGTGTTCGTTGTCTAAACACAATATTGGACCTGTTAGAGCGTTTAATATAATGCGTACCAAGTATGGTGGTTTTGATCAAGTGGGAATTACATCTGTTGATTGTAAGAATTTTAAGAAACAATTGAATTTGTTTGTTGGTGAATATGATGCGGATATGGTTGTTAGTATGCTGCTTAAGAAGAAGGAGTTTGTTCCAGATTTTTCATTTGAGTATACGAAGGATAATAAAGACCAACTTACTGGTTTGTTTTGGGCAGACGGGCATGCGAAAAAGAATTATATCGTATTCGGTGATGTTGTTTCATTTGATGCAACATTCAGGACCAACAAGTAAGAATTTTAAGTTATATTTAATACGTCATTCAATGTTACAATATTAGTTGTTAATGTTTTTTAAT
The DNA here is from genome assembly GCA_009363875.1 of Mikania micrantha. Classification (NCBI taxonomy): domain Eukaryota; kingdom Viridiplantae; phylum Streptophyta; class Magnoliopsida; order Asterales; family Asteraceae; genus Mikania; species Mikania micrantha. Next base: position 45,620,141 of record CM018698.1, read on the forward strand.
ATTTTTGTATATACACATATATTTTTTTCCGTAGATACAAAATGGTGTCCGTTCCATTTACTGGTATTGACAATCATCATTGCAACATTAGTTTTGGAGCCGCACTTTTAGGTTCTGAAAGTATAACATCTTACAAATGGTTACTAGAATGTTTTACAAATGCATTTGGTATGGCGCCAAAGGTTGTAGTGACGGATCAAGATGCTGCTATAAAGCAAGCAGTAGAATCTGTTTGGCCTTCTAGTAGGCATAGGTTATGCATGTGGCACATTATGACAAAGGTGTCTGACAAGGTATTTGTATAATTTTCGTATTATTATTATTATTTTTTTTTGTTATAGCCATAAGTAGGGATTATTATGGTACGTAATTATAGTATATGGTACGTATTTTATAAATTAATTATTTTTATAGATGATTTTACATATTTATTTATTACATATTACAGGTTGGGACTGCGTTATGTAACAATGATGAATTCAAGTCACGTTTATGTAACATAGTATGGACGGATTCGGTGTCACCTGAAGACTTTGATAGAGAATGGTTATCAATTATGGATGATTATGAGTTGAGCAATGTTGATTGGTTTGGATACATGTTTGAGATTAAGGATATGTGGATTCCTGCTTTTTATAGGGATGAGCCAATGTCAGGCCTTATGCGAACAACATCAAGATCCGAGAGCGAAAATCATTATTTTGGACAAGTTTCTAATTGCCAGTTAACCTTACTTGAATTTTTCACACATTTTGACACTGCTATGGAGGCTCAGAGGCATATGCATAGGAAAAATGACCATGTATCAAGGAACACAAATGCTAATTTGTGGACAGATTATCCTCTTGAAGAGCAGGCCCATAAAATATACACAAGAAGTATATTTTTTGACGTGCAAGAAGAAATATATGATTCTGTTCATAATTGTTTGTCTGTGTGTACATCACAATCAGGTGATTTTACAAAATTTCTAATAAAAGATTTGAAAGCATATGGAAATGGGTATTTGGAGGTATGTTTAATTTTCTATTTAATTATTTTTTTGAATGTAGTACGTGATTTTATATAGTATGGTGCGTAATCTCATTAATGTTGTAATATATATATATTTTTTCATATCATAGGTGTTCTATGGTCAGGATGAGGATGAGATAACAGTGAGGTGTAGTTGCAAACGGTTTGAGTGTTATGGGTTATTATGCAGACATTGTTTTTATGTTTTAAGGTTATGTGATGTAAAGGTTTTCCCAGAAAAATATATCACACGAAGATGGACAAAAGATGTGGTACCAAACATGTCAAATAATTGCATAATTAACCCACATATTTTAAGCGGAATAAACCCAGAGGTGGACAATATGGTGCGTGATATAATGACATCCAGTGAGTATATTGTAAACAAATTGGTAACGGACATGAGGAAGTTGTCTGTTTTCAGAGACACTTTAAAGAACTTAATGGAACAAACAGATGTTGATACTAGAGACAGGCCATCAGTAAAACAGAAGGACATTGTGTCTTCTTTTGTTCCAAATAATGAAGAATTAACGTCTGATGTTCGTGTGCCATCTGGTATAAGAAACAAAGGTTCAGGATCACACAAAAGGTTCAAGTCAAAGCGTGAACAAGCAATAAGCAGGATGGGAAAAAGATCGAGAGGTTGCCATGCTTGTGGACAAGCTGGACATGACAGGCGCACATGTCCTGCATTAAGAGGACCCCAGAAGACTGGATAGTTACATGAGATAAGATATATGACATGATTTTTTGTGAAATAATTGGAATGGTACGTGATTTTAAGATGTATGAATATTGGTACGTTATGTTTTTTGTTCATGATTTATTGGTACGTGATTATTGGTACGTTATTATATATATCAAAAGGATTTATGTTACTTGTACGTGATTTTTTTTATAAGTAATAATTGAGTATTTTTATTTATGTTTATTGTGGTTATATATATTGAATGGTACATTAATTTAAAAAAAAAGCAAACATAGATAAAACATAGATTAAACATTACTTAATCAGTATCACAAAAGATTAAAATGCAATAATTTAAAAAGGAACACATAGATAAAAAATTACAAACATTAAAATTACATATAAGCATCTAGGAAATCAACCTTTAGCTTCATTGAACAACGTAACTTCTGTATGATGTCAGCAATTAAATGAAGTTGTTGAACATCGGTTGCATCTTCATCGATCATGAACAGAATGACAAGATCACGTATAGCAGTGGGTGGGAGTTGAAGCAATTTTTTACTGAGTTTGTCTCTTTTCTTGATACTTTCATCAAGACTTTCAAAGCTTTGCTTCAAGACGTCCATGTACAGGACATCTTTATTGTATTGTTTTAGTATTTCTGATGTAAGCCTTGATTTCTTGTCATTTCCGGGTGTTGATGAGGAAGAAGACATTTTTTTTATTTTTTGAAAAAATAGGAGTAGGGTGTTTGATTGCTATAGAGAGCGTCAATATTTATACAGTAGACATTTATTACTAATTAATTACCGACGATTTCCCACCTTCTCAACCACCCAATTTAATTTGGATAATTAATCGGTTTAAACGGGAGTAAATGTTATTCAACAACCAGTATTGGAATACGCAACGGCTAATAAGTTTAGATACCAACTTTTTTATAACTTGTATATATGTAACAGAAGCATGCATGAATATTCACATTCAACAAAACAATATACAGAAAAAGAAAAATGGCATCTTCGTCTTCAAGTTACAAGTTTGCAAAGGACGAGAACGTAATGAAGATTCTGGAGAAAAACACCGAAAAAGAAAAGAAAACTGAGAGGGGAATGCGTAATTCATTTGGTATGTTGAATGGGTTAGTAATTTCTGATATTCGGTCAAACATTGCAACCCTTGGTGAGTTTGTGGATGATCAGTTGACTGAAGGCGATGTTTTGGCACAAGACTATCTGATCAACCAAATAATGATGAACGAAGAAATCCATGGTGTTGTCAAGAAGCTGGTAGACGGCACCATTGACAAGACCAAGAAGAGGAAGGAGGGGGTGGAACAGATTAAGAAGTTTTAGGTGGTGGTGGTGTTTGGTTGTGGTGTTTTTTGTGTTTTTTGTTTGGGTGATTGTGGTTTTTGGAAGATGTTTTTTGATGTTATGATGTTAAATATAAATACGTATATATAAAAATTTTGATTTTGATGTGTTTTAATCTGGTATTTCTTTTTTATTGTTTGGTTATATTAACATGCATGTAAAAGATTTGCATATATAAGGATAAGATGATAGCAAAAATATAAAAAATGATGAATATAAATAACAAAATAACTAAATTCATAGGATTGGATAATTAATTAGTACGTGAATACATTTCATAAGTATTTTCTTTGCCTACTCTTTATCATATTTGTAATGGTTTTTGGCCATTTCTTCTTCTTTTCATCCATTTCATCATGCTTTCTGGATAGTGCAAGAATATCTTCTTTCAAGAAGTTGACATTTGACATAAGAATTTTACAAAGATATTTGAATCTTAGTTGGTTTAGTTGTTTATTCTGTCCTTCAGATTCATTCAATAATCCAGAATTCCATTTCTTGGGCCCTCCACCCATGTAAGTCTCCATATGTCTCATACAAAATATACCACAATCTACTCCATTTTTTGTTGTTTTCCATGGAAGGGCTATAGATTGTGGAGTCTGGTTACTGATTTTGAGTGCGCTTGGATGATCCTTTGATAACAGATAGTTTGTCAAAACATCTTTCTGCATAAACAAGTAAACAATAAGATATTAATAAGGTTAAGTACGTAATACAATTGAACATAGTACGTAATAATTAAATGGTACGTAATTAACATTAAGTAATTTGTTGGGTGATTTATACGTAGTACGTAATTCATAATTTAAAATAATGCATTTTCAATGAAAACGTAATTGTTTAAACTAACCATTATGTAAATGCGTAATTTTTTAAATGGTAGTACGTAATTTATAGTTGGTTTGTATGGTACGTAATTAACAGTATGTAATTTGTAATACAGATGATAAGTGATATAATGCATAACTAAAACGTATTTGTTTTTACTAACCATTATGTAAGGAATGTGAGAGTATCTATCCCCTGATTGATTGGAAGTCTCCATGTTATCAATGATAACCACTGATGGATTTTTCAAATCAAAAACTAATAAAAACACATGTTCGCTTTTTATAATGGGGATGAAAATCAATTCAACTTTGTTGATGTTATTGATGCTGTAATTTGTCAACAGCACATCAATACTTGATTGAAAAACTTCCATCCTTGATTTATCATAGATTCCTTTCTCAAGCATAGGCAAGGGCTGAAATTTTTGAAGTGAATGTTAGGATAAAAAAAAAGAAAAAACAGATAATAAAAAGCGTAAATTTTAAAAACTAGATAGGATAGCAGCTTTAGTTTCACTTACTATTATGTTTGGTGTTAAAAACAACCTCAATGGAGATCCAGGTCCATGATGTTTTTCATCAGCATTAAGTATATGCATCCATGATTCCAAAACACCAATATGTACATAAATGCCAGGGAATAGGCTCTCAAATATGACTTTGTAGAATTCGGTTTCACTTTGTGTCATGAACACAAGTGTGCTGTGTTGAAACAAAAAAACGTATAAATAAACAATAAGGGGTTTTTTTTATAAGTTTTACAAATAAGATAAAACATATAATCACTTACTGTGGATCATTTCTGGGGTCAAACATATATCTTGATAATACAGTTTCTTCTTTTGTTAGTTTGCTTCCCAAAACTACTGAACGTTCAACAAAGGGTGATCTTAAGGATTCAGTAACAAATTTTTCCCTTGGTTGTCGTTTGTATGTGTGTTTAATAGGTAAGGCTGGAGTTTGGTTGGTATCATCTTTATCAAGAGGATCACTTTGTTGATCTTTATTTTCAATGCTGACAGGCTGCAAAAATGGGATGGTTGTGATCACGGTGTCTATATTTGAAGCCAAATCAACATTGGGGTCTATCTTTACAGCCAAATCAACATTTTCAGATACAAGGTGGACTGTTTTAGAGATAGATCTTGATATTTCAACCTGTTCACATGCTTGGACCATCTCTTGCACAAACGTTGGAGTAACATCATCAAGATGGTATTCTTGTGGAATATGATCCGATCCTAGATTTCCAACTGATGCAAGTGTTGAGATAACATTAATTGTATCATCCCATTTTTTCTTCATATTTTTCATCTCCTCATTATTTGCAAATTCAGATGTTTTATCTGTTAAAAAAGAATGGATTTCTTTGCCCAAACTTTCAAAAGCTGAGATCTTTTGGTTGATTATTTTTATATTTTCCTGGAAATCATTAATACAATACGTAATTAACTTTATACAGAACGTAATTATATGAACATAATATGTAAATATATGATTAGGACGTAATTACTATTTATTTTTTATGAACATAATATGTAAATATATGATTAGAACGTAATTTTAACATTTTTGTTAGTTTTTACTTACAGAATATGATGTTGAAATGGGAACATTTGGTGAAGGTTGTTGAACATTAACCTCATCCTGGGCTATACCAACAGAGAGTGATAAGGGGGAGTTACAAACAACCACATCAACATCTTCATCAACAGCATAATCATTTGGATGACCATCTCCATCACCATCACCATCAGCTTCATCACCATCACCTTCATCAGCATCACCTTCATCACCATCAGCTTCATCAGCATCACCTTCATCACAATCACCTTCATCACCATCACCTTCATCAGATGCATCTTCATCATTACCATATTCCTCACAGTCCGTGAATGGACCATTTTCAAAGAGATGAGTATCAAGCTCTATGAGAAACTTATTTGTAATGTTTGTAATTGTTGGAATTGGTGGTGGTGTTTCAATATATCGTTTACGCTTTTGATGAACGTATAGAAGCTGTAAATAGTTAAACATGAGTTGTAAGTTTAAAATTCACATACAAGTATACAACAAATACTAATAATACAAAATAAATGATTGATTTTTGTAAAGTATCACGTACTGCAAGGAAAAGCAGAGGCCCATTGAAAGTTTCTTCATTATTCCACTCCTGTTTTGTCCTCTTAAGACAAGTAATCAAATAATCACACCAGTTGATTTTGGGAATGTTTGATTCACTTGTTATAGAATTCAAAAATCTTTGGTTTACTGTGGTGCTCTTAGTTGTCCAGCCTAGCACTGTGTTGTAGACAACTAGCCAATTAAGCTTGAACAGATAATCTCCGTTATCTCCTGTCTTCATTTGGTCCAAAACATCTTTAACTGTTATTCTTGATTTCCCACCATATTGCTCCTTCCAGGTTTTTAAAGTATCTGATGACCCAATCCGTGGTTTGTTTTTCTCATTAACTGTTATTTTCCCAAGAGGCACCCCCAAGACATCTTTAACAGTAACAGATGTTACTTTGATAATATGATTACCAGCATTCAACTCATTTCTTTCACAGTCATAATTTGAAACTAACCAGTGTGCAAGTCTTGTTGGTATTGTATCAACATCAATTGACAAGAATGGTTTGAAACCCATCTGAATAATAGCCTTTTTTTGTTGTTTTGATAAACCGGTGACACTGTGTTTTAGGTTAACAACACCTACCTTGCCTTTCAATTTTTTATCCATATAATCAACAAATGGTGGACGTATATCTTCATTTGTTTGGTCAACTGGTTTGGATGTTTGTTTTCGACGTTTTGGTGGACGAACGAAGTCATCATCATCATCAGAACTATCATAACTTTGGATAGATATTGGAGTCATGTTATCTAAGGAATGGTAAAACAACATAATTATCACGGACTAAATATTTACAGTTTTAATAAAGACAAAAATTACGTACCACAAATTACGGACTAAATAAGAAACCACAAATACTCATTGATTAGTCATTTTTTACAAATAAATACAATAATTACGTACTACATACAATATTTACAGACTATTAAGAAAAAGAACACATAAGGGTTAACAATTACGGATTACAATAGGTTACAAATTACGGATTACAATTAGCATTCACAAATTACGTGTTACAAATACTCATTGATAATAATCGAATAACATTTAAATTTATAAAATTACAATTAATTAAATATGAAGCAAAATTACGAACCATTAAAAGGATTACCCCAAAATCAAAAAATTACAAACCATACAAAGTACATGCAAACCTTTATTCTTTCTCGCAGCGCGCCTATCGTTATTAGTCTTTGATCTTCGTTCGTTTAAGACTCTTGAAGCATCTGTGTTAGCAGCAATCGAAATGCTCCCTATTTCGACATCGAAGAACACAAAAAGAGCGTGATTACATTATAAAAAACTACATTTTAAACAAATACTTATAAAAAAACGAAAGATTTAAGGAAAAAACATGCTTACGCTTTGTACTGATGTTAGTCGTCTTCTCCATTGTTATTCGAAATCTAATATCGTTTCAATTACTAAGAAATTCAAAATCGAAGAGGAGCGTTAATTATGGGATGATTTTGTTAATTTCCCTTGTTTTTAGGATTAGGTTATTTGTTTGAAACAAGAAATTTACGTTTTTGCCCTTTTTTAACAATCCGGACTCTTTGAAATAAATAAACAATACACTTAATTACAATAATGCCACCGCGTTAATCCTGTTCATTAAAAAAAACGGATCAACGGTTATAGTTCCTTCTTACGCTTTGTACGTTCCAGGCGCTATGTACAATAACCGCCCCCTATACAAACATACATATATATATATATATATATATTCAACATGAAATGATAGCTCTAATACTTGAGGGATTAATATACATAATTGGTTTTAGTTAACAAAAGAAAACAAAGGCAGGAATTAGGTAATGTTAGTACCTCAAGGACCAAACTTGTCAAAATTCGGAATTTGCTTTCTTCTTCAATCAGACACCCACGATCGAGAACCATACCAGTCGGATTTCAATTCAAAATCACTCAAAACGTTAATCTTAACTCAAATCATTAATATAAAAACGTTCCTAAATGATAATCAAACCAAAACGCACAATAAATTCCTGTTAATACATATTGAACTTGATTGAACCATAACCGAACAATACCTATTTAAACATAACTCGCAATCGGTTATACAACATTCAAACACTCAAATTGAGAACACAATCATTTAGGCGATTTGGTTCTGAATCTAACAATATCAAAAACCCCTTCTAAAACTCCCTCACAATTCGAATCGACATCACGTGATCTACTCGGCTCTTAGTCAAACGAATTCGTTCAAATCAAAACTATTTGAAGTAAGTAATCATACCATTCTACTCGATTCAATCTCAGGAATAAAAGCCCTATGTTTTCGAACGTTTTCAAATCCTATATCGAACGAATGCAAATCCTATATCGAACGAGTTGGATCACAGTTCGGTTAGGGTTCATATGGGTTAGGGACGATTTGAGAACCAGGATAAGAATAAATGGAATCAAACTCAACCCAACGAGCCGACACAGCCTAGTGGTAAAGCACCAATGCTCGGCTGTGGTGTGTCTATGGTTCGAAACCCGCAGGTGCTAGTCAAACCGGTTTTTGGCTTCCTGTGGTGTTTTTCATGGTCAAACTTCCATTTTTTTTATAAAAAATATACAAAAAATATTCTTATGAAATTGTTATCATAAAATATATATTTTAAAACATTTTTTATATAACTTTATAATTATGAACTTATTAATTATAAACTTTCTTTGACAAAATAGTATTATAAAATAAGATTTATATTTAATTTATATAATATTTTTATGATTATTTATGATAATATTTATTCAATATTAGATACAAAATCATCTTTATATATATATATATATATATTATTTTTTTAAATTCAAATATGTTTAATATTTAAAAGAATATTATTTTTAGAATAATTTTATTTAAACTACTAAACAAAATTCCTTTTCTTCAACAATGTAAATAATAAAGTTGAAAATTATTTTACTTTCTTAACAATCTTTTAAATCACTTATTAAATTCTTACTTTACATTTTTATTTACTTCTAAATGAAATAAATTTAAATTATTATATTCTAAATAAAAATGTAATGAACAAAGAAGTTTAAAACATTAGTATCATATTTAATTCATACTTTTATTATACAAGTTAACATTTATTTAATTATTCATTATTGTAAATAGAACATTAGGATAATTCTTGAATTTTAAGTCGTATTCATACAAACATAGGGGTGTGAATTCATAAGACCATAACAAAGAGATCTTTGGAATCAATCAAGCAAACAAGTGAGTTTATCACTTATTCCCTCTTTTACACTTTCATAATCTTTTGGGATGTTACACATGTTTGTATCAAACATATTCAAATCTTGGAAATCATTCAAACATGATGCAAGCTTTGAATCTAGTTAGTCTTTGTGTTAATTGCTATGTGTAAGACTTGTTGTGATTATTTGTTATTGTCAGTCAAGCAAGCAATGGTGTTTAGTAACCTAATATGTGTTAGATACCATATTCGCATTGGCTTTTGTCATTGTGTTAAAAAAGTGAAAAATACATTTAGCAAACTTGTAAAATACAAATGTTAGTTCATTTGTATGGATACTTGTTTGGACACAAGAATTGGGATTATTCATTCATATCAAACTAGTTATTATTCATACCTTTAATGCATGCTAGTTAGATTTATGTTTGCATCTTTTATATATTTCTATATCAAATGTATGTGATACTCACCAGCTATGAAAATATTGATCAAAACTCAATTTTACATTTGTAACAGGTTATAGCTTTTGGATGAAGATCATGTAGGGATTTTGAGACTTGTTTAATTTTTAACAAGATATTGTATTTAAATTCAAGATGTAATAATTTGATGTTGTATTTGAGTTATTATATTAGAATTACATTTATGTTTAATTTAAATGGGATGTTTAAATAGTGAAACTTAAAAAAATCACCATGACCTTTTGGACAATTACAACTCATGCCCCGACGTGTTCCATCGTTGGTCAGGATGTGACAACAACTTTACTTGTACCGGTATCACAACACATCAAGTTAACTGAAAGAAAATATATTACAAGGATAACTTTGTTATTACAAACCACAAGTTATTGTCCACAACTTAAAACACACTAACATCTTAAGTTGCTTATTTACAAGGTGCATGAACGTGCAATCTCTCACCATTCGTCATTGTTTACCCGTAAAAGAATTTAAGTTTAAAAGGTCAGTATAAACTTGGTGAGTTCATACACAAGACTCAATACAACATGATATGTTAAATAGAGCCAATGGTATGCATTGACATAACTTGAATAATCATGTAATCCATATCTAGTTCCTTTCCGACTGATATTGATATTACCCGAAGGTAGAGATAGATGCCTCGTATTAACGTCTTAATACGTTAGGTTTGATATTGGAAATGGTAACAAACATTCACACCAAGGTAGATTCAATCCTCCCAGTAAATGGGGTTGCCATCCTAATAGTACTACCATTGTTCACACGTTCAGCCCCACATGGGTTCACTAGATACAGTTTGATGGTTGAGGACTTTTGATATACGCATTTATACCCACGGTCATCCCATTATATCCCAAGCCGGCACACAGTTATATAATCATATCACACGTTTAGAAAAGATTTCATAATGATACCCCGATGTTTGTAAAACATTAAAAAGAAAAGGGGTTGTACAAAACTCACTTGAAGTGTTGCCATTAGTAATTAGTACTCGGACTCATATTATGTCTACTAAATGAGCCTTTTTACTACCCCCCTCTCTATAATCTTAAGTAAAGTGAAGTCAAATCAATGAAGTGAACAACCCAACCACTTTGTTTGAAGCTTTGTTTCACCTAATTCGGAAAGAGAACAATAGACTTGCAACTATAGTATAGGAAAAAGCTTCTCTTTGATAGCGGTCATAGGGGAGTTCAGAAAGGATCTGATCGTAGATAGAGACTGAAACCTGTGCGGGGGTAGGGGCGTATGTAGCCAAGTGGATCAAGGCAGTGGATTGTGAATCCACCACGCGTGGGTTCAATCCCCGTCGTTCGCCCATCAATAAATGGACCATTTGTTACGGAGACAGAAGACAAACCTAGAAAGCTTTTTTTTCTGCAAGTCATCTCGAGGCTTCAAACGCATCCAAATGGTATCCGATTATTTTAATTCTGCATTATGTTAAAATTTTATAAGTTATTTGGGTTTAATTTGCATATCAGAACTTTCTTTAACGTTGAATATCAAGGATATTGCAACTTGAGTCATCAAACTGAACTTGAATCCTTAATCAGCCTCCTTAACTTAATATCACACAGAGTGTGATAAACTAGGAACCTATAATAATTTATGTTTCTATTAAGGATTTTATGACTCGTTGGATTAAGCAGGACATTCCCAGATTAACAAAATAGGTATTGTTATTGATTATATTACAGCAAGAGTTTTCCGATTGATTCCTGGTCTAGGAATAGTCAATCCTTGTTATAGATCACTTAGGTATCATGAAATATTGGAATATCGTATTGAAATGGTTTTGATATATATATATATATATATTATATACTAATCTGACTGTTAACATGAACATCAGATTTTTATTCCAATGATTATCCTAACTCTTTTCATCAGCCTGAAAGCGTTTAGATTTGATCTAGCATTCCAAGGAATGCTCAAGTCATCCATAGCCATTGTCAAGATCAAATAGATTAAAACTATAATGATCTAGAGAATGGTTTCATGATAATCGAGTAGCACAACAGATCAAAATGAAGATTTCACCATAAACATTCAGATTTCTTTATTTCTGCATATTCCTACCCATCATCTAGGCAATAATCAACAACAATAACCCTTTCATTGTGCTTAAATACTAAATTTAATCCATACATTATCAAACTAGTATAAGAGATCGAATCGGTTACCCATTCGGATAGATTTCAGTTGAAAAGCGATGATCCAACGTTGTAGAGACGATCCCTAGCTGGATTATGGTGTTTCCTTGACTTTACAACAGATATTTGGAGCTGTGATCTCGTAAAGATCGAATTTTTGAAAGTTAAGTTTGATAGAAAGAAAGAAAATCAACTTGCATGCAAATTTGATTGTTCTAATAGCTTATAATCACCGACCATTCTTCGCATACCGCCAAGAGAGCCTAAGGAGCTTTGGCGTACTGTGAAGAATTCTGGAGTTCTCAGATATTTTGGTCTTGTCACGTACTGTCAAGAAGAACAATAGGGTTCTTGGCGTACCACGACAGTTTCCGGACATAAGATATTTTCTAATTTTCTTATTTTCGCTATTCCGGGAGAATGTGAACTCCGTTTTTCGCACCGTTTTTGCCACATTTACGATTTCTCAAGTATTTTCAAACCGCTGAAATTACGATCTTATTACTATCATCAATATAAAACAATGAATTGCACTTATAACCTAATTGTCACAGTGGGGTTACAAAGACAGTATGTTGTTAGTTAGAAAAATAACTTACAAATCCTAGAGCAGCAATGACTACAAATGATCCACTAATGCATTGAATATCAACGTAATTACTCTTATGTATCATAGTCATTTAATGTAAAAGTTAATATAGATGTTTGCTTCAATTGTAAGTAATGTGGTTTGTACTGTCAACAATAGTGTCACACCCCCACCTCTCGTCACCTGTTGATGATGTCATTCGTCACATTAAGAAGGTTGCGGAAGCATAGTGATGATGTCTCAGAGATGAGGTGTGACTTACTTGATCCGGTATCACAACACACAGATTAACTTAACGAGAATACATTACAAGGATTTCGTAATCACAACCATAGTTACAGTTTACAAACTAACTTATTACAGAAACTAAATTATTTAATTACAAATGTTTAAACGTGCAGCATTGTTGAAAGTCACTTTTACCTGCAAAAGTTTTGAGTTTGGAAAGGTCAGCATAAAGCTGGTGAGTTCGTAAATTTTAAGCTAAAAAATATGATATGATATCCAAGTTTTCGATATACAGAGTTCAAGATAACCAATGGACCCATATCTAGTTCCTTTCTGACGTGACTCTACGATTTTACGAAGATACTACCCGTTGGTAACATCTTGATGCCTCATTATCTTAATGTCTATCACTAACATTAAGAGGATATTTCGGAAACAGGTAACAAGCATTCACACCAGGGGAGAAGCAAACCTCCTAGTGAATGGGTTGTCAGCCGATAGTACTATCATTGATCCTTGTTCGGCCCCACATGGGTTCACTAGATAAAGTTTCGAGAGATGAGGACTTTTCGATAATGTGATAACGAGCTAACGGCAAAATCCCATGAAATATTACAAAAGTCACATGAAATCACACAGATAACAGTGATACATATCAAATGTTCAGAAATAGTTTCAGAGCGATACCTCGATGTTTGCAAGATATTAAAAAGAAAAGGGGTTGTACGAAGCTCACCTGAAGTCTCAATATAGTAAAATCACTCGCAGACTGGTGATAATAGTGTGATTCTGCATGGGTTTATATTTAATAAGTTATTAATGTTTTAACTTACTAAATAGATCTTTCTGAACGTCCAATGTCAAAGACATTGCATTGAAAGTCATTAAACCAATATTAGATATTTAATTAGTTATTTTGATGCAATATCATACAACGTATGATAATGTAGGAACCTATGCTGATTCAGGTTCCTAATACGAGGTTGATGACTCATTTGATTAATCATAATATTCTCAAGTTAACCAAATAGATATCGTTGTTGATTATATTACTGAAATAGTTTGTAGATGGATTTGTGGCTTAGGAATGATCAATCCTTGTTATTGATTATCCAGATATCATGAAACATTATAATGTGACATTGGAATAGGTTTAATAACATGTTCAACGTACTAATATGACTGTTATCATAAACATCATATAGTTATTCCAATGTTTATTTTAATGATTGTGATTAGTTTGAAACACTTGGATTTAACCTTGCATTTCAAAGGTTGAACAAGATAATCACATACGTTGTTACAATCAAATGTTTTAAACCATTATAATCATAGGTATTGTTTCCTGATAATCGGGCATTACAACTGATCAAAACAAGGATTTACCTATTAACACATCAAGTTCTTCGTTTATAATCATTCATAGCCACCATCTAGGCAATAATCAACAATCCTAACTATTGCATTACGTTCAAAAATAAGATTTAATCAAACCATTAACAAACTAGTAGGATGAAACGAATCGTTACCTAATCGAACAGATTTCTCAGGCAGAAATGATGATTCGCACTTGTAGACACGTACCTTGGTACGATCTGGACATTTAGAAGGCTTTAGAATAGAGATTTGATTCTCATAAACTGATATGGGCGAGGGTTTTGCAGCTGGAGTTCGAGAAAGATGTAATATGTTTTTACTTTGCATGCAATCTGATGGATTTGAGGTCTTTCTGAACCACCATACTTGTCGCATACCGCCAAGATGGCATAAAGGGGCTTGGCGTACCACCAAGAAATCCGGGGTCGAAAAGATATTTTGGACTCCTCGTCTTGGTGTACCGCGAATACTCCCAGATTGCAATACTTAGAAAGTTTTCTTCGTTTTTCGATTCCGGAGAATCTGGAACTCCGTTTCGCACACGGTTTTCACCTATTTTCACGATTTTTCGCATACTTTCAACCTGTAATAATCACAATTGCCAAATCAAAGTGGATTTCAAGGACGACGATATGTGTTATCAGTCATTCATGTCGTAACTATTGAACGTAATTGTCACAGTCTCCTTCTATTATAGAAATTTCGTCCCGAAATTTAGTGAAGATTTATCTGGTGACAATCATTTATGAGAACAACTGAGGATATTTTTCTTTCATATAGTCTTCCCGTTCCCATGTAAATTTAGGTCCACGTTATGAGTTCCATCGAACTTTAACAATTGGAATTCGGCTGCGTTTCAACACTTTAACTTCTTGATCCATCACCTCTACCAGTTCTTCGGTGAACTAAAGTTTTTCATCAATCTGAATTTCTTCAAAAGGTACGATCAATGATTCACCAGTTAGTAAGGCGATCAACGATAACCCATATAGAGTAATGATTTCTTGATGATTTGGGTAGTTTGGTAATGAAATCCATAGAGCTCTGATCACATTTCCACATGGGATCCTCCGGTTGTTGTAATAACCCAGAAGGTCGATGATGTTCAGCCTTAACTTTGAGACATGTTAAGCATCTATCCACGTATTAAGCTATGTGTTTCTTCATTCCAGGACACTAATGAAAATCTCTAAGACCTTTATACATCTTATCGGCAACCGGATGAATAGAATGCCTGGATTTGTACGCCTCATCCAAGATGATTGTTCTAATGTTACCGAATAAAGGAATCCATATTCGGTTTTTGAAATATAGCCCTCCGTCATTTTTGATTTCGAGTTATTTGTCTAATACTCATAGTTCTTCAGCTCGGTAATTTGTTGCTTGTAAGGCTTGCTGCTGAGCTTCTCTAATATGAGAAATTAGACCGGTTTGAATAGTCATCCCTAACACTTTCACACGTAAAGGTTTGACTCGTTCCTTGCTACTCAAGGCATCGGATACGGCATTCGCTTTACCTGGGTGATAACGAATTTCACAGTCATAGTCGTTCAAGAGTTCTACCCATCGCCTTTGTCGCATGTTCAACATTTTCTGATCTAGAATGTGTTGAAGACTTTTGTGATCAGTGTACACAATACACTTAGTTCCGTATAGATAATGTCTCCAAATTTTAAGTGCAAACACCACTGCACCAAGTTCTAGATCATGAGTGGTATAGTTCTTCTCGTGTATTTTCAACTGTCGAGAAGCATAAGCAATTACCTTGTCGTTCTACATTAACATGCACCCAAGACTTTGACGAGAAGCATCACAGTATACTGTGAAGTTATCTGTACCTTCCGATAATGAAAGTTTAGGTGCGTTGTAGATTTTGTGTTTCAACAGTTGGAATGCCTCCTCCTGTTGGGAACCCCATATAAACGGTTGATTTTTCTGTGTCAACGTTGTTAGTGGCAAGGCTATTTTTGAAAAACTCTTGATGAATCGACGATAATAACCTGCCAGTCCTAAAAATTGGCGTATTTTAGTTAGGGTTCGTGGTGTCTCCCATTGTTTCACTGCTTTAATTTTACTAGGATCCACTTAAATACCATTCTCATTCACTACGTGCCCAAGAAATTGAACTTCCCGTAACCAAAATTCACACTTGGAGAATTTAGGATATAGCTTTTCACGTGCTAACAATTCTAAGATTAGTTTCAAGTGTTGAGCATGTTCCTGTTGGTTTCGGGAGTAAATGAGAATATCATCAATAAATACAATCACAAACTTATCCAGATAAGGTCTACACACTCGATTCATTAGATCCATGAAAACTGCAGGTGCATTTGTTAATTAAAACGGCATTACTAAAACTCGTAATGTCCGTATCGGGTTCTGAAAGCAGTTTTAGGAATATCATCATCATGAATTCGTAACTGATGATATCCAGATCTAAAATCGATTTTAGAAAAATAAGTAGCACCTTGTAGTTGATCGAATAAATCATCAACACGTGGTAATGGATAACGGCTCTTGATTGTTAATTTATTGAGTTCTCTGTAGTCAATAAACATCCTGAATGATACATCTTTCTTTTTCACAAAAAGAATTGGTGCTCCCCAAGGTGAGAAACTAGGTCTGATAAAACCTTTGTCTAATGATTCCTGCAGTTGACCTGAAAGCTCTTGTATCTCTGAAAGTGCAAAACGATAAGGAGCTATAGCTAAAGGTGCTGCAGCTCGAATTAAATAAATTTGAAACTCAACTTGTCTCACTGGGGGTAATCCTGATATATCCTCAGGAAAAACATCAGGAAAATCTTTGACTGCCGGAATATCTTCGATACGTTTTTGTAAAGAACTGTTAGTTTTGATTAACTTGCCATTAGCAAGTTTAATAACATAGGGAGTTTCTTGATTTACCATAGGAGATGAAAGTAATGACGCAAATTCAGGAGAGATAAAATTCTTATCTGCCCCTGTATCAAACAGAACTGATGCGTATAGATTATTGTGAAGAAACATACCAATGACAATGTTCGCATCATGCCTTGCCTCGGTTGTACCAATTTGAAAGTTCTCCCTAGCTTCATTCCCCTAATTGGTGTTATTGTTGTTCGGAAAGTTTCTCATGAAATGGTCGGGACTTCCACACTTGAAGCACGACCGGTTTGTTTGAGAGGTTTGTCGTGGTGCTTGGTTTGGTTAACGAGCAGGCATGTTACAATATCTAGTATAGTGTCTGACTCGATTACAGTTTGCACAAACAGGGCATGGTCCTGTATGTTGATATGAACACTTGTTGCATTTGAGTGCCTGCCCAGTGTAATCTTTCCTCTCGGGAACAACCGCACCATAGTTTTTCACAGTTGGTTTACTCTAACTGGTCTCAGCCGGAGCTTTCGTTTTGGTTTTGCCAAACCACTTTCGTTTAGTACCTCTTACAGCACTAGAGGTACTGACATCACTATGGCCCGTAGCCGTCTGTGTTTTTTTAGACAAAGTACCACCTCTTACCACCTCATCGGTAAGCTTGGTGGTCAACAAGATTGTACGTTTGAGAGTGGTTGGTTCAGCTGTAGTCACCATTCCTCGAATCTAAGGAACCAAACCTTCGATGTACTTCTCCATCGAAGATGCTTCCATAGGAAACATATTGGGAAGTAAACAAGTGAGTACATGAAAGCGATCGGTATAAGCTAAGCAATCAGAATCGATCATCGAGTGATTCCAGAATTCCTATTGGAGATTTAAAATTCAGTGATTGGGCAGTACTCTGACATCATTAGAGTTTTAAATTCGTTCCAGCCCATCAGGTTAAAGTTGAGTCTTTCATAGAACAAGCAGCATAAGACACCTTATGTTCCGCCAAACATTGGCTGATTTTGAGTTTGGTTTCCATTTCCTCAATCCACTTCAGAAGTCCAACCGCTCCGTTTTTACCCTTGAAAGTAGGAGGGTTGCAAGAATCAAAGTACTTATAAGTACATCCTTACTCTGGTGGATCAGGAACAGTTGTTTTTGTTGTTGTTGTTGTACCGGTGGTATGATGAGTTTCTGCGTGACCACCGATAGCATTGTGTTCAGTGTGATCATGGTTCCCACCAGAACCAGAAGTGACATGTGGTTGATGTTGGGTCAAAACACCCCAAGCAGATAGTTGTTCTTTAACAATCCGTGCTATCATTGCTTCATTTAGTTCAGATCCACTTGCAGCCGAAGGTGGAACCATGTTCACTTCCGGGTTTACCGTAGGAACTGTATTCGTTTCCAGATTTTCGGGTGGAACCACGTTTGTTTCCAGATTAATATGCGGATCCGGATTAGATTCTACGTTTACAGGTGGGACTTGATTCAGTCGAAGGCTAGTAATGTTCTCGAAAGCGTTCTTGGCTGGTGGACCACGTTTTGGAGCCATTGTTCTGCTCACATGCAGACAAAATCAGGTCAGTTCAAGAACATTAAAGATATAACCCTTTCAGTCACATAAATTCAACCATAGGCAGTCATACTGAAAAATCATGTTGATATGTGATCATAAGAAGCATAGTATAACTATATTGATAAAATATAGATATGTTTTCAGCACACAATTATCACACAGATGTTTGTAGTTATACTAGTCCTATTATCTCAAAAACATGTTATAGTATCACACAGCACACGACATTGTGACACTGATACAGATTTGTTATTGTTCACATTTTTTGATATATTGCCATATAGGACTTTGATATGTTACCACACAGGATTTTGATATGTTGCCACACTGGACTTTGATATGTGTCATACAGACAATTGATATTATACCACACATAATTTTGATATGTTGCCACACAAGACTTTGATACGTGTCACACAGACAATTGAAATGATACCACACATGTAAAATCACTGTATCTCAGGTATTGTCATTACATAAGTATTTTGTATTGATAGAACCTGTTATGATAATTTGATAATTTGAAATTTATTTGATGATATTATCACTGGTATATATTGCTGAGAACATATAATTAATGAGCATAGATCATGGGGAAGTCTAGTTTGGAATATAATAAGAAAAAACCACAGAGTTTATTGCAGTTGAATATATATGAGATGATATGATTTGATGGGTATTGGTAGTGAAATAGGATTCTATCACCAAATATAGGCAAGGGTATAGTCATGGTCTATAGAAGAGGTGGTGGGCTGGCGGCTGGATAAGTTGCGACTCATTCCTATGTATGCCCAATACATAAGCTTTCTTCAGTTTATCATGATTATGTCAGTGTTGAGGATTTGGTGAGGAGAATATGAGGTTTTGTTGAGTTAGTAAAGGTTTATGGTTAGGTTACAAAATATAGTCAAAGACACATGGTCATGGTTTATCGAAATGGTGGTGCGACGACGGCTGGATAGGTTGCGACCAACTCCTACGTATGCCCTACACATAAACTTATTTCGGTCTATCATGGATGTGTTAGTGATCTGATTTAGTGGGGTTAAGGATTGGGAAATTTATAATTGATAAAAATATGTAACAAATAACAAAAGCGTTATTGAAATAATTAGGCGATGGCAAGGTCACGAATATAACTTAAACGCGAATGTTATTTTAGAAATATTAGCCTAATAGTGAGTTCGTGTGGGTGACGATTCGCACGAATACAACTAGTTGGAATAATATACTGAAACGATATTCCATAAATCGTAAATCGAATTAAAATACGATGAAAACGTTGAATTCGAAAAGGTGACAATATTTACGAATTCATGCGAAAGCAACTCTTTTCAATGAGATAACTAAAATAATAATTACGATATTTAAATTTAAGAAAAAGAAGTTAGAATGTTTATTAGGAACTACTACCTCAAATGAATTTAAATAAAACGATTTTATTAAACGTTTCATAATTTAAAATATAAATTTCGTGAAAACCGAACAACTTAAAATAATTAACACGGAGATAAACGTAACCGAGCGAGCAGGATCGATTCGAAGTATAAAAGGATGGGAATCCTTTTTCTCTTCATTTCCCATCTCACTTTCTCTCTCTAAAAGTTTATTTCCGGTTCTTTTTCCCTCTCTAACTTCTCTCTACGATTTCTTTCTCAAATCTTCATCATTTTGAGTGATTCTTGTTGCAAATCGTTCGTGTAATCAAGGAGATCATAAACCCACAAGAAAATCCAGCATTTGGTCGACATTTCAAGGTAAATTCTGAGTTTTACTTTTTGAAATTTTTGAAATAGGAAAACCGGTTACCATCACCACCTTCGCATATGTTTCTTTCAACATAAACCTTAAAACGATAGCATATGCACGAATGGAAGCCATCTAAACAGACTTGAAATGGTTTGATCGAACATGGTGTATGGAGAAGAAGGCTCCATCGATACTGACAATATCGATGGAGGGCCTTCGAACCTCATGAGAGCCATCGATGCTACTGAACTGATGTTAACAATATCGATGTGCAAACCTTCGAACTTGTTAATCAGCCATCGACATTAAAGACCATCGAGACTGGCAGTCTCGACAGGCCTTCACCGATACCACCTGTGGATATTAATTCCATCGACCATGTTTCATCGATATTAGGAGTCTCGATGGAACTCCGACGTCAATAAGTTCGATCATGAGTTGGTCGACACTACTAAGTTCGACAGCATGAGCTGTCGATACTAAAGGGGAACCAAATCTATCGATACTGGTTTCAAGCTTATGATACTAACCCTCGACATTAGTTTCGAACTTAACAATATCAGAGACTTCCTAAATCGATCTGACCACAATAATATCGGTGGATACAAGGTTGATAAGCTATAAAGATTTCTAAATAACCTAAATAATAACCATCGACTAGAGAATAAGTTGCATGCTTTCATACATGTGTACTTGTAGTCTAAGTTATCACCTTTTCATAATACATACACGCGCACTTATGGATCTACATAACGTAGACTTAGGTATGAATAACATAAGTATTATTTCCTAAATTTAATTAAGTTTAAAAAAAAACTTAAGTTGCGATGATCAACTTAAATAAACATGCATGTATATGTATAGCTAAACTATCACTTTTGTAGAAAAAACTTAATATACTTAATTTTTCAAACTCATGCAAGTATGCACGTATATATGTGTGTATATGTGTGTGTGTGTGTGTATGTTAGCGCACTGTGGTTTTAAACTTAAAATCATCATTGATAATTTAAAACTAACAAGTGTTAAAACTTGAACTTATAATGAGTAAAACTTATAACATATAATTGTATCATTATAATTTAGACAAAATTTACATAGATAATGACACGTTTACAGATCAAGGTTAAACGCATTGAAAATTAAATATTGATAAAACACATATACTTATGAATATGAAACACGTGATAAATACAGGTTGTTGAGTCGTCATTGATTCCACTTATGTGAGTTCTACAAAATACTGAATCTTAAGACATTCGGGTGAGTTATCATAACTCCTTTTTAAATCATTTTTGCTTTTAAACTCGGGGGTGGAACTTGTATAACAAAACGAATATGATTTTGATAACAAATGGGTGAAACCTGGATTATCATTTTGATATTCTTATTATTGAGATAATTATTGATTGACTGATGTGGTATTATCATAACTCTGTGAGTCATTGTTGGTTGACTTGACTTCGGTCCTCTGTGATGATTGAATCACTGGTTGTTGAGTTGACTTCGGTCCTCCACGGTGATTCCACTGTTGGTTGAGTTGACTGCGATCCTCCATAGTGCACTGTATTGACACGTATGCATATTAGGAAGGTCGTTGGTCGAGTTGACTTCGGTCCTCCGTGATGATTCCACCTACCGTTGATTGAGATGACTAAGGTCCTCCGCTGTACATTATATTGAGATAATTATGATGAATGATGATTATTGATTTGATGTGTCTAGTTGAGATTGATTGAATATACTTGGATGATTATTTGTGATTACTTGGATTTTTGACTTGGTGTGTTTGTTGGTGTATACAGAGTTGGATTATCTCACAGGTTCACATGTGACTTTTCCTAAACTATAAACTTTTATAAATATTTTTGAAGAATGAAAAACTTATGATTACTCACCAACTACTTCGTAGTTGACATTTGATTTTCTACATGTTTTAGGGGACGAAGAAAAGTAGGTAGAGAAGGATAGCTCTACATCTTTTGGACATCATCACTTAGGGTCTCGGACTTAGCTAATTTAACTGGATTACTGAAGACTAGTGTTTAGTTAATTTAGCTATATCTTTTGAGTAATCATTGTAATTTGAATCATGACGAACATGATTTTTGTGTAAATACTTTATTTGAAATAATTGTTATGTGATGATGCCCACGAGCTTATGAACAATCTACACATCCAAAGTGGCATCCTGACATTACCACCATCGGTCGGGGTGTTACAACACAGGATTTTGATATGTTGCCACACAGGACTTTAATACGTGTCACACAGACAATTGAAATGATACCACTCAAGATTTTTATATGTTGCCACACATGACTTTGATGCGTGTCTCACAGACAATTGAAATGATACCACAAAGGATTTTGATATTTTGCCACATAGGACTTTGATACGTGTCATACAAACAATTGAAATGACACCACACAGGATTTTGATATGTTGCCACACAGGACTTTGATACGTGTCACACAAACAATTGAAATGATATCACACAGGATTTTGATATGTTGCCATACATGACTTTGATACGTGTCACACAGACAATTGAAATGATACCACACAGGATTTTGATATGTTGCCACACAAGATTTTGATACGTGTCACACAGACAATTAAAATAATACCACACAAGATTTTGATATGTCGCCACACAGTACTTTGATATGTGTCATACAGACAATTGATATGATACCATACTAGATTTTGATAGGTTAAACAATTGTTGTTTAGAAAAGTTTGATATACACACATTCACACATCACACACAAACATATATACAGAAATAACCATTTCATTATCACGATATCAGTTTTATACAACCATAAAGTTTTGATACAAAGAGAACTGCAATACAACCCATTCTAACATCAACCTAACCACACGGGATCTATCTTACATATCAAAAGTATCCCCCACACACCACACTCTCATCCTATCCGAATGTATCTAATGGTATTCACAATGGGAATCCCAAAATAACCGCATCCAAATCATACTTACCGTAGGAAATACGGTAAGCAAGCTATAACAATGGCTATAGTTGCCAAAACTATAGCCAATCCTAACAATCTCGCCTCCAAACTCAACATTCTCACCCCCTTTATCATCTCTCTCATCCTCACTACTCTTACACTCAACACCTCAATATACTGCCAAGATACACCAATCATCATATGCACCATCGTCTGTCTCATCCTATCCTCATAATCGTCGTCCAGGCCCAAGTGCCTACCTCTAACACCTCAAACTGCTCTACCAGACTCTGGTGAGCCACACGTGTCTCAGTCAAGGCGTTACGGGTCTCCTGCAGAGATCCGTGAGACTGTCTCGACTCCATTGGAGCACCCTGCAGGTCCAAAGTGACCTGCTGTAGCTGAGCTCGCATCTGCCTGTTGTGAGGACTCACCCACCTCGTGGGTGGAGCCCGGAACATCTCTAGGGGCAAGCTGGTGCCTAGGTGGTAGCCCTGTGGTCTTGTGGGCTTGTCCTCCCGTCCTCCTAATCCCTGTATAGACCAGGACTCTCTGAGGTGTTTGGTTTCTACCCCGTCTGTCAGTAGAGGTATCATCATCAGATACCTATGGATGTGGTGGTGGTGTATGTGGTACATGAGGTGGTGTTTGTGGTACCAATGGTGGTGTGTGTATGAAATATGGGGTACTTCTAGGGATGCTGCAGAAGATGCTTCTGACAGATCTGAGTCAGAACTCGAGCTGGGACTCGGCGTGTCATCCAGAATCACATATGGAATCTAGGGGTGTTCAAAATATCCGAAACTCGAAAAAATTCGAAATCCGAATCGTATCCGAAACCCGAAAAAACCGTATCCGAAATCTATTTGGGTTTTTCGGGTTGGAAAATATGATTTTAGATTCGGTTCGGATTTCATATATGCAAAAACTGGTTTTTCCGGGTCGGATATCCAAAAAACCCAGAAAAAACAGGGTTATTCGGGTTGTTCGGATGAACGAATTCGGGGTTTTCGGGTTGTTCGGATGAACGAATTTGGTGTTTTTTGGTTATTTGGATTTTTCGGGTCGGATAATATATATTGAATTTTGGGTCGGGTCGGGTTTTGGATAGACCAAAAAAACTTTCCGACCCGATGAACACCGCTAATGGAATTTGCTGGTATATGTAGCGTTCGCGTGGGTTAATCATCGCTGTACAAACAAAATTTTCATATCAGTATCATGAAATGAATATTTAATAATAGTATTCAGGACAACCATGACATCATATCTCTTCCTATCTTAAAGCAACTATTCGTCATTACAGTTATTATTGTTCTGCTTGTATTGAATTTTACTATAATGCACACGTGTTGCAAATTTCAGTTGTGTTGGCCAGTCATAACTGTAATTTGTATCACTTGATTATTCTGGCTCAATCAAAACAAGCTTTGTTCGTTAGTTATGTTTGGTGCTCTCAGTGTCACTATACGAGCCTTATGGTTATAGTATAGGTCTCTAAGTCCACCTAAATTCTATAACCTGTGGCTCTGATACCACCCTGCCACACCCCCACCTCTCGTCACCTGTTGATGATGTCATTCGTCACATTGAGAAGGTTGCGGAAGCATAGTGGTGATGTCTCAGAGATGAGGTGTGACTTACTTGATCCGGTATCACAACACACAGATTAACTTATAGTGAATACATTACAAGGATTTCGTAATCACAACCATAGTTACAGTTTACAAACTAACTTATTACACAAACTAAATTAATTAATTACAAATGTTTAAACGTTCAACCTTGCCGAAAGTCACTGTTTACCTGCAAAAGTTTTGAGTTTGGAAATGTCAGCACAAAGCTGGTGAGTTCGTAAAGTTTAAGGTAAAAAATACGATATGATATGCAAGTTTTCGATATACAGAGTTCTAGATAACCGTGGGACCCTTATCTAGTTCCTTTCTGGCGTAACTCTACGATTTTATGAAGATGCTACCCGTCGGTAACATCTTGATGCCTCATTATCTTAATATTTATCACTAACATTAAGAGGATATTTCGAAAACATGTAACAAACATTCACACCAGGGGAGAAGCAAACCTCCTAGTGAATGGGTTGTCAGCCGATAGTACTATCATTGATCGTTGTTCGGCCCCACATTGGTTCGCTAGATACAGTTTCGAGAGATGAGGACTTTTCAATAATGTGATAACGAGCTAACGACAAAATCCCATGAAATCTTACAAAAGTCACATGAAATCACACAGATAACAGTGATACGTATCATGTGTTCAGAAATAGTTTCACAGAGATACCTCGATGTTTGCAAGATATTAAAAAGAAAAGGGGCTGTACGAAACTCACCTGAAGTCTCAATATAGTAAAATCACTCATAGACTGGAGATAATAGTGTGAATCTGCATTAGTTTATGTTTAATAAGTTATTTATGTTTTAACTTACTGATTAGATCTTTCTGAATGTCCAATGTCAAAGACATTGCATTGAAAGTCATCAAACCGATATTAGATATTTAATTAGTTATTTTGATGTAATATCATACAGTGTATGATAATGTAGGAACCTATACTGATTCAGATTCCTAATACGAGGTTGATAACTCATTTGATTAATCATAATATTCTCATATTAACCAAACACATATCGTTGTTGATTAAATTTACTGAAACAGTTTCTAGATGGATTTGTGGCTTAGGAATGATCAATCATTGCTATTGATTATCCAGATATCATGAAACATCATAATGTGACATTGGAATATGTTTAATAACATGTTCAACGTACTAATCTAATTGTTATCATAAACATCAGATCGTTATTCCAATGATTATCTTAATGATTGTGATTAGTTTGAAACACTTGGATTTAACCTTGCATTTCAAAGGTTGATCAAGATAATACATAAATTGTTACAATCAAATGGTTTAAACAATTATAATCATAGGTATTGTTTCATTATAACCGGGCATTACAACGGATCAAAACAAGGATTTACCTGTTAACACATCAAGTTCTTCGTTTATAATCTTTCCTACATTATCTACGCAATAATCAACAATCCTAACTATTACATTACGTTAAAAAACAAGATCTAATCAAATCATTATCAAACTAGTAGGATGAAACGAATCGTTACCTAATCGAACAGATTTCTCGGGCAGAAATGATGATCCGCACTTGTAGACACGTTCCTTGGTACGATCCGAACGTTTAGAAGGCTTTGATCAGAGATTTGATGATCAAAAATTGATTTGGGTGAGGGTTTTGCAGCTGGAGTTTGAGAAAGATGTAATATGTTTTTACTTTGCATGCAATCTGATGAATTTGAGGTCTTTCTGAACCGCCGTACTCATAGTGTACAACCAAGATGGCAGAATGGGGCGTGGCGTACCTCCAAGAAATCCGGAGTTCAAAATCCAAAAGATATTTTGGACTCCTTGTGTACCGCCAAGGTTGCTCAACTGAGCCTTGGCGTACCGCGAAGACAGTTGGATTGCATTACTTAAAATTTTTTTTCGTTTTTCGATTTCAGAGAAACTTGAACTCTGTTTTGCACACGGTTTTCACCCATGTTCACGATTTCTCGCATACTTGATGACGATGATATGTGCTGTCAGTCATTGATGACGTAATTCTTGAACGTAATTGTCACAAATAGGTTACTAGATTAAGCTTTAATTGTTTCTAGTATAAGTCTAGCCTTATATTCCTACGACGATTCAATTGTAGCTCTGTATATATAACTTCTCAATTGTAAACCGCTATATGTTGATTGTATATGTCTTGTACACGTTGCAATAGTTGAAAGAAATATACTATGAGCTTGGAAGTTATTTCTCGTGTCTTTATTTTTTCTCATTCTTTTGTTGAGAAGTTGTGCGGTCATGTTCACTATTCTTCCACATTTGTTAAGTTACATATTGTAAACGAGTGTGAAGTGTGGTTCAAGTGAGCAATCCTATCCAACAAGTGATTTTATATTTAAGTTGCAACATTAACGTTTTATCATATAGTTTCATTCATTCTTTCCTCTCTAAACTTGTAGAGTTCTATATTTCACCTGATACAAATCATTGTTGATAAGTATTATAAGTTATGCATTGAAAACTTGTGTTTTTAGAAATTATGCATTTTGTAAGTCCAGAGAGAAACATATGCAATTTGAAAGATTTGTTAAAATTAAAAAGTAATGTGAGAAATCGATAGATATTGATGTGTTTAAAGAATAATGATGCAAGTCTTAACTTCGTAAAATAATTAATATAGATATGATAAATTAATCGTTATCAGCTAAGCATCCCATGTTAATGTGGGGATAATACAATAAACTTTATATCAAGCATTAATCATTAATAAATTTGATTAAGGCTGTTTTAAGTTGATAATAATTCATGCTTATATTAATATAATCATATTTTATTGTCAAAATATTCGTATAAATAGTTAAAAAAAATGACGAAGGAACCAATGACATATCTATGTTAATTTTTTGTTATCCAAACATTCATACAAATACTTACAGGAGTAATCATTGATTTTTTTTAAAAGAAAACGATTGAAAAACATTATTTAGAGCAGCACAAGTGATATAAAATTATTACAATCACAATCATCTATCATATCATATTTAGCAAATCCTTCAAAAACACCTATTTTCTTTAACACGACAATACCGTTACTTTCAAGTTTGAATTTACAGCAGGGACACACAAATACAATACAAATTTAACTTTAAATTCACAAGTTTGGGTTTAATATAAATGAGGTTTGGGTCACAACAAGAAGATATATCTAGTGAAATCTTCCATTTTGTGGGGTCGGAGAGGAAGGAAAAATAAAGATAGATCTTACCCCTACTCTAAAAGATAAGTATGAACTCATTTAGCTAAACATGTCGGGTTCACATCAACCCATACATGTTTGCAGATTGACTGTTTAGCCTATTTATGTTTAATTGTTTATTTTTAAATTTGTTTTATAATATATATAAATTAACTTGGTTGATTCTTTAATAGTAAAAATTGGTAAAACAAAACGAGTTGAACATAAGATTTTACAATTAAAACGTCTTACTTTTTAAGAATATAATTGTATTTTTTGTTTAGGAAATTGTTTTTTCAATGTATTGATATCCTAAAGATAAAACAAAATTTTTTTAAAATTTGGGTCAAACACATCGTGTTTTTGTCACCCGTTAATATTCGTGTATGTTTGTAGGTATGACATGATTTTTAGTTACACGTCATGTTTGAGTTCATGTTAAATTTTCGTTTTTTTTCAAGTTCACCCGTCAACCCGTAAGAATGATAACATATAAAACTTTTAATTACTAATCAATCATTATATTTTTCATATCAATACATTTTTTCACATATATTAATATCAATTAATTTTTGTAGCAAATTAGGGGTTTACCCGCCGTGTTGCGGCGGTAACCCCACATTTAACAGGTTAAAAACATAACATCAAATATCAAACTCGGATCAAATAAAAGTCGTCACTCTGTCGTAAAAACATAAATCGTAAAATACAAAAGTTTAAAAATAAAGGTAAAAAGTAAAATGGTCAGCTGCAAATAGTCAAAAACTTGTGTCTCACAAAAAAAGTTGAGTCATGCTGCCCTAATGCGGTGACAGTCAATTCAACTTAAAACAATACATCGAACAATTGTAAAAGTTTTTTTTTAAAAAAAATACATTGTATTATTATTATCATTAAATTAATTATACATATTATATATTTTTATCACGAATATCATAACATGTAATTACCACGGCTAAAAATCAACCGCTTAAAAGTTATCACAAACCAAGACTAAAAGTCTCATCCGAAAACCGTGTCAAAAAATCATCACAAATAGTGGCTAAAATCTTGCTTAAAATACTAAAAAATTATAACAAAACACGATTAAAACTTATAAAATTATATAAATGATACAAATAAACGATAATATACTGACGCATTATACTCATGTGAATAACGTTGAAAATCTTTGCGACCATTTGGGTTCGAAATTTATATAAACGTTCGTGAGATATTGCGATTAAATTAATATAATCATTATTATTATCCGATAATGTAAACATGTTTTAAAATCATGTGAATATTAAAAATATGTGAGTAAAGTGAAAGGGATATTTAAAAATAAAAGTTTAAAATGTAAGGTCCAAAATGAAAATTAGAAACTAATTCATATTTCTAGAAGCTAAGAATGGAAAACAATCTTTCAGTAGTGGAAAATAGTATT
This sequence comes from Mikania micrantha, assembly GCA_009363875.1. Lineage (NCBI taxonomy): Eukaryota > Viridiplantae > Streptophyta > Magnoliopsida > Asterales > Asteraceae > Mikania > Mikania micrantha. Next base: position 45,649,649 of record CM018698.1, read on the forward strand.
TGTCATCTCTATAGACTCATATTGAAAAATGTATAGATCGTAATTACACGAGTCCCACAACCTACACTCTGTTAATTGAAAACTCAAAAGAATACCATGTCACATCATGCAAATACTCTCCCCATACAGGTTGTATACTTGTATAAAACTTATTTTATTGCGTCTCAAATTTTTGTAACAAAACTGTTTTTTTTTTTTGGTAGTGTTGGTGTCACATGAGCAGTTCACACGTTGCAACGAACTCTAGCACCCCAACTCATATGACAAGGTGTCAGCCTTATATGTCTTTGTTGCCTATTGTATATGTTAACGCATTTACTCATTCTCATAATCCACATACATCCTACCTCAGTGGCGAAGGTGCCCTCTCTCCTTTTTTCGTCAGCAATGTTAATTTTCGGGCTGTGAGGTTAAAGTTTTTAGAAGTTTTTAATTTCATCCTCCCCCTCCCCTGGTTATAAAAAAATATATATATTATCATCTCGTTTAACAAAAACAATTTTTTTTTTGTAATTAGTAAATAAAAATTAACTTCAAAAGTTACACATATTAAAATCTCCTATTTTTTCCCTTTATATCTTCTAAATATTTAAACACATTTTTTTCTTCCCCCGACCCACCCGCACCCTAATTTTTTTCCTCCCTTTCCATACGCACAACCCCTTCTTTTATCGTTTACACTGCCTCCAGCCGCCCCATTGCCCCAGTCCACCACACGCCACCGCCATAGGTTCAGGCCACCGGCCCCTAGTCCACACTAGCGACAACCCTCAACAGCACTGCAACATCGATTCTAGGGGAGTCGCTCACCATTTCATGCAAATTTAAACTTGAGATTTTGGTAATTTTTGTTTTTCAGATAATAGTAATTTTTGTTTTTCAGATTTCTTGAAGCCGGTAATCTTCGTATTTCAGATTTTGGTAATTTAATTTTGCTGCAGAATTTTTGTTGAAATGTTGAATTGGTTGAAATTTTGGTAATTTTATTTAATTAGTTTTTGCAGATTTATTTAATTACTTGGTAATTTTTATTAGATGCTTGTATTTTTATTGTTTGACCCGAATAACTGGCTAGAATATTTAACCCGACTAATCGAGACATACCGTTCGATCAAGTGAAGCTCCGCCGCTGTCCTACCTCCAGGTTGCTTCTTACATTTTTCCTAGTCTAGAAATGGAAATCCTATAGATAATAAGTATATATATATATATATATATATATATATATATATATATACACACAACCACACGTAGCTACAGTTATACATTTGTAATTTTATTTGACATTAATTATTGAGCAATCTAAGGATCAATCTTTAAAATGTGTTCGTGTCCCTGATCTGCAACTAAGAAAAAAAATAGTTAAAAAGTAAGCACATATTATCAACTAGAATATTTATACCTTAACATACGACGTATTTTATTGGTGTTTAAATATATTTTTTATATTATAAATTTCTATATCGTAACATATGACTTTTTTAATTAGTGTTTCATCCTCCAATAATTCCACCAAATTTTCAAACCTTTTTTGTTTTTTTTCTCCTTTGAATTTTCTTATATTTTATATTAAATAACTTTTATTAGATTTTTTATTCCATAACATCTAACGTATTTTATCATTTTTTATAAATTTTTACACTTAAGTTATCTACAATTATTTCACCCCGTTTTGTCTATCACATTGGGTATTATAATTTTTTTTTTCTTTTTATTTCTTTATTATTATTTGTTTTGCTTACTTTTCTTTTAGGTTTTTTCTTTTGGGTTTTTTAATATTTTTTTATTTGTATTATCAATGTCAGGTCATGCTTATGTTGTTATATTTAAACATAACTTTAATGGGCCACATCAATTTTGCACGTTTCCTTTTTGCTCTTAATCACGTGTATGTCAATGCTTACAACGTTTAGATTTTTTACTAACTTTTTTCTCAAATTTGCAGTTTTAGTGTTAGGCCATGTTTACATTTCAAATTATGAGGACAACGATACATTTTTATGCTTAGTCATTTATGTAGACGCTTCTTTCGTTTAGACTTTATAAAAACCAGTTCATTACCCGCCGCGAAGCGCAGGTCAACCTGCTAGTTTATATTATATACTAATAATAATTATAATTTTTGTTGTACCGCCGTTTTTTTGTCTCTCGCCGTTATTTTTACTTGGGCGTTTGATTTTTATTATTTAATTAATATCAATAATATATAATAATCGTTATTTAATTATTATTATTATTTAATTATTATTACTATTCACTCATAATTGATTTTGTTTGTATTTTGTATATATAGTATATAATTAGCAATTCAAGAAGGTGGTAGAATTATGCATGACTACATGAAGTGTACTTGATAGGCACACATATAATATATATAATAACCACAGCTCACCTGATTGTTCTGATAGCTAGGCTGGTGAAAGCTTCTATTTCCAATAATTAAAAAGGATAATGTTATTTTCAAGGGGGCTGTTAGGGAGACACCCGACTGGATCCTCGGACACCCTCAATACGGCTCGTAAAGCCCTTTACGGGTCGTATTGAAACGAATATTTCTGACAAAAGCTGACACGTCAAATCATAGGGCTGACGCAGGCTGACACGCAGTACATACGGGCCGTAAAGCCCTTTACGGCCCGTATTGAACGCCAATAATTTGAGCAGCGCAAATTATTTGATTTAACGTAATAGATGTATGCGTAAATTAATCGTTCGATATATATCTTCTTGGCATACGTTATAATGCAATGCTTCAATCAAAAAATAAAACGCAGACAGGAACAATTTGATTTTCTAAACAATTAGGTTTTGGGGTTCTTTAACAAATTCAAACTCGTAAAGGTTTAACAATGTCGATGGGAGGCAACAACTTCGGTGATGAATATATGTGTGTCTATGAAACTGATCAGGTAACAAACTTATTCGTTTAACGGTTGTTAGTTTATAAAATCTTATACATTTTTTTTTCAGGTTTTTGCCGGTGTTGATGAACTTGTTGATTGGGCGATTGCTAGAGGGCGTGAAAATGGTTATGTGCTAGTTAGACGACGAAGCAAAACTAATGCAACCGGTGTAGTTATAAAAGTGTGGCTTAAATGCGATCGCGGTGGCGTGTATCACGGTGAACCAAAAGTTAGACGTACTGGTTCGAAGAAGACTGGGTGTGAATTTGAGCTGATTGGTAGATACGAGAGAAGTTGTGGTGGTTGGAAGTTGCGTGTGGTCAATAATGAACACAACCACCTAGCGGCTGAACAACTAGGCGGTCATCCATATGCGATGAGATTAAATGAAAATGAAACCCGTCTAGTTGAGCAACTGTCAAACCAAAACATGTTGCCCCGTGATATACTTGCAGCTGTAAAGGACCAAAACCCCGATAATGTTTCCAACCTCAGAAATATTTACAATGCGCGACGGAAGTCTCGTATTGGACAAAACACGGGGGAAACTCCAATTCAGGTCCTTTTTAGCACATTGCAAAGAAATAATTTTATTTACCAAACGCAAGACGATGCGTCGACAGATGTCGTGGAACATATTTTTTTTATCCACCAGACATCTTATAATATTTGGCGAGCATTTCCTCATGTCTTGTTAATTGACACTACTTATAAAACGAACAAATACAACATGCCATTTGTTCAAATAGTTCGATGTATGTATTTTTATTTTGTATATATGTTGTGTATGGCGTGATTGTTTGTTTTATCTTTTATTATATAATTAAAAAATGTGCGTGATTGTGAAATTAATAATAGATAGTTAACAATTTTTCTTAAAACCGTTTAACGTTATTTATATTCTGATAACTATTGTTTTAAAATCATTAAACACGATTACGTTAAAATAATTTTCAAACAAAACATTTAAATTTACGAAAATCATAACTAATTATGTTAAAAAAAATTGTTATTTATATGTAAACGTCACGATGTTAAAATATTTTTCAAACAAAACAAATAGACAAAATAATTAAATAATAACGTTAAAATACTTATTATTTTACAACAAAACGATTAAAAATGGTTACGTTTTTTTTCGAACAATTAAACGATATTATAAGTTACTTAAACACGTACCGTACGTGTTGCATTTAACAAATACCGGATTTCAAAACAAAGTACGATTATACGCTATTATAAATAGATATTATTTATAACTTAAAAATTAAATAACTAGACGATATGATATAACAATTAACGTTAAACGCGTACGTATACCGGAATTCAAACAACGTGCGGATTTTATAACACGTATATATAATAATATATATATCATATGTTTAATATATAACGTTAAAAACGTACGTATAGCGATTAAATATAATTACGTTAAAATATATGTTTTAACCATTTAAAACAGTTAGACAATTACAATGTTTCAAATAAGTTAAACACGTACGTAAATCGGGTGGAAAAACAAAACGTGTTTTCTTTTCAGGTTAAAACGAGTCGTATAGGCCTTTACGGCTCGTATTCCGTTTTCAGCCGCCAGACATCTCACTGACATTTTCTGACACTCTCTGATGGCTTTACGGCCCGTAAAGTCCTTTACGGCCCGTAAAGTCCTTTACGGCTCGTATAGATAGGGTAGGTGTTGACTGATCCGTAGTGGGTGTCCAAATAACGCGCCCCTTAGTGTAATAACAGTTCATCTATATGGTTTATGAATTACTAAAAATTCTTGTAAACGGAAATTATTATCTTTGGATCTTTACTTTAAATCAATTTGACTTTTTAATATTTAATAATGATGTATAATTCATCACCAAATTATAATAGGGTTTTTCTAATTGCATCATAAGCTAATATCCAATTATACTATAATCTACTATATTAATTATCTTTGACTGTATCTAAATCAATAAGATATGAGTTTTATTTAAATGAAAGATTGACCAATCACTTATATTAAAAATATCTATTTAAAACAAATTACTAACATATTAAAGTAGAAATAATATAAAAATAATCATAATATTAGTTGTTCAAAAATAATAATAATCTTATCTTACTATTCTAATAAACAAAAATATTTTTTGACACTTGTCAAACTTTCATGTGTTTATTGACGCTTGTCATTTTTTTATCAAGTTATTCAATTCTCTATCTTATTAATTAACTAGGTTACTAACCACGGAGTTGTATTAAAAAAATAAGTATTCGTTAAATTGATCACTTATAAAAAATTAGATATAGATAAAGTAAACTTTTTAACATTTTCTAAAAGGAAAAATAGTATACTTTACAAATCTTTAAACACTTTTTTATATACAAGATTATATATGCAAAAACAATATTGTAATAAATATTTGATATGATAAAAATTACGTATTAAATATAATAATAAAAGATAACAAATTAAAGTTTACCTTAATATGTTGATTAATTTATCTAAGAAAAAAGAAATAAAAAATCACTGAAGTATGTTAAATATGATTGTATGAATTAAAAACTATTTATTTTTACATAATAAATACATATAAAAATGAAGAATTAAAACTTAGTATTTCAAAAAAAAAAAACATATTCATTCTTATTTGACATATTGCATTTTTACCATCTAACGACATTAAATTATTAAAAATTATAAATATCCATAAATAATAATTATTATCATTATTCTTTCATTTTTTAGCTTGAATTTAAAACTTTAGAATTATGTATCTTGATAATTCAATTTAGATAAATTATTATTCATTGATTAACATTAATTGAATACTTGAATAAAAGATTTGAAAATTTTGAATTTCAAAATTATTGATCAAAAAATGAAAAGTTTTAACATGATTGTATTTTTATTAACATTTAAAGATAATTTGACTTAATTAATTTACCTCATTTAAAGTATGAATTAATTATATTTATTAAATGAAAATAACTTTTAAAATGTCTATAATTAATATAGTATTGACATATGGCACACATATGACATGGATAGCCTATTATGATGACATGTGACACATATATGACATGGATACCCTAAAATGATGCCATGTGTCCAAATAGTTACTCTTTTATTAGTTAGTATAGATATAGATTGCATTATCTCATATTAAATACTTATAATATTAATGAGTAATAATATTATTTGTCTTTATTTTATGCAAGAAAATAGTTTTTGATAAATTACAAACTGAATATTTTTATTAAAAAACACACTTAAAAAAGTTTATAAAATATGAAATTTTTCTAAATTTTTTTATAAACAAGAAACATATTTTAAGGTAGTATTTTTAGAAAATAAAAGTTTAATAATTTTTTTAAATAAAATAAACCATAAATCATAGTTTTCAAATAATGGAATTTTTATAAACAAACGATGTTTCTTAAAACGAAATTCTTAAAAAATAACTATTTTAAATAAAAAATAATAAAAATGTTCGGAAAAATTAAATTTTAGTTATTTATGTTTAATGATATTTTCAAATTAAGTTATCTAACTTTAATAATTATATAAATTGTAAATCATCTCCTTGATTTGTAACAATTAGTTTTTGAGAGAAAAGTAAACAAACTTTTAACATCAATTAGTTTAAAAATCTTTATTCTTACAAAACAAGTAGGTCACGTATTATTTCTTTAGTTATTGAAAATCTCAATTATTATTTTATTAGTTAAAATATTCATTAACATGTAACTTAATTAATTTATAACAAAATATTGTATAATTTATAAATTTTTATTACAAATTATTTGATATTTTATATTAAATCCGTGTATAAAAATCCGTGTAATACACGGGGTAATAATCTAATATTAGATATATCAATAAATTTTTAATATACTTTTTTTGGAACGACTATTTTTAATATACTTAAGTAGTCGACTTTTGTACCCTTATGTAAATTGAATCTATTATATTTTGTAAGTTAAATAAATTAGATTCAAAAATTATTTAAAAAGAAGAAAAGTAATTTTTTTTGTAATTATACAAGTATATATATATATATACATATATATATAATTTATAATTATATATTAAAAAGCAAAAAAAGTATATTACATTATCTAAAAATAATCTAATTGTTAAATTTTTGTTAACACTAAATCAATCCTAATAACACTAAAAAGTATATCAAATCAATCATAAGATTTTCTAGTCAATATAGATCTGTTGTATAACTGTTATTTTAAACATTAAAGTTTGCTATATATATGATTTTTTTAACCATCTTACATTGGTATAAAAATATATCGGTTGTTTGATTAACACCCAATGTACGACAATTTCTATGTTTTTTTGATATAAATAAAAAAGTGAAGTTTATTATTATTTTTGTTTAGTTTATATATTTTATGAGAAATATAAAAAATATTAAACTTTTGATTTTGGGTACTTGAATATACATTTTAAATCAAAGGTATTTTGTAAAGTTTTTTTAGAACTATCAACTGTATCTGTTGAAAACTATGATTGACCAATTTTTCACTTAAATGAAACTTATATCTAATTGGCTTACATATAGTCAAAAATAATTAATATAGGAGATCAGGGTGTGATTCGAAATTAGTTTGGCTACAATTACAAAAAAACTATTAAATAAATAAAAACGTTTATTAAAAACTCAAATAGAGCAATTATTAGTTAATGACAAGAATAGTTTTTGGTACTGAATTAATGATTATTATAGTGGAATCTAATGTTTATATTAATAATTTTATAGATTAGTAGTTATAAAATATAGTGTACCATTTAACAACCTCACTAGCTAGCACAAGAAAATCTATATCAGTTGTTTTTCTTTTGAGTTTTGACTGAACAACGCAAGGCAGCTAGCTAAGTCTTTTTAGTTTTTATCGGGTTGACACTTGAGATACTATTATTATTTTAATTTATTTTTTTTTTCTTTTGTCTCTCTTACGATTAATTATACATATAATTTAGCTGTTTTTTTCTAATAACTTATACTATATAATTTTATATAATTATCTAAACAAGCCGTCTTTTGCTTTTCATTGTGAGCATCTCCAAATGAATTTTGTCCAAAAAGAAGTTTCAAAAAAATTATTTTTTAATATGAATAAATATAGAAATTTTTATTATTGGATGTAAAATATTTCCATTTTATTAATTATATTGTTTATTTTTATATGACAAACAAATAACTTATTCATTTTAAAAACTAAATATATTAATATTTACAAATATACTCATAAATCATATTTATAAACTAAAAAATGAGTTATGTGTATAAAAGAACTAAGTTTAGCTGGGCTACGTATGTGAAAGAACGAATTTTTTTTCTAATAAAAAGTTATATTGAGTTAGGTAACTAATGTAGATGGTTTTAGTAGATGAAATTATTTGATTTAAGATGGTAATTAAGATGATACGAATTACCGTGGGAGCCTGGGAGGAACTATATATCAATATCTAAGGTCATTGTTTTCTTATATTTTGATGTTAAAAAATATAGAAAAATTTAATAATTAAACTTAAAACTAAAGATTTTGATTCCACCTAGCGCTTTATAAACTAATAACACCCAACATTGAAACCTTTAGTTTAAGTAATTAATATACGTGTAATCCAGCAAACTTAGCCTAGTGGTTAAGGCTTGGTGCTTTCTTTTTGAAGCCAGGGTTCAAGTCTTACTAGTCACACTTTAATGGATACTAGGTGAGGGGATGAATCTTGAGCTTAATATCGGGTTGTGAACCAATAGGGGGCGGGGATTTACCTATTACACTGGGTTTCCGTGCATCAGGGAGTACGGTCTCATGGTCGGCGATCGAGGAATCGATCTTAGTTACCAACCGTCAGGATAACTGAAGTTAACACGATGGAACCCTCTAACGTTCAAAAAAAATAATAATAATATACGTGTAAGATCAAAAAGTTTGTTGCTTCCCAAAACTTTCTAAGTTTTTGTTCACACCATACTCCCAGAAGTCCAAGGAAAGCCTCAAAAGGATAAAATTATCTTTTGGAAGCCATTAGTCTTTCGAAGGTAATTTTAAACTTCGGAAGACTAAATGCTTTCGGAGAATAATTATATCCTTCTGATGCCCAATACAGAAGACAAAGCTTCCGAATACTACAACACATTGAAGGCCATGCTGATCTAAGCTTCTGAGAGACACTTCACATTGCAAGCCTGAGTAATTTAAAGGCATTGATATTGTAGCTTTTGAGACAATAACTTCCGAGGAGATTCCAGTTGATGTCTATCTTGTTGAAGAAGGTTTCAGAGTTGCTTTCCATCATTAGAACCAGATAAGAAGACATTCCTATGATAGTCAGCAACAACAGGGTACAACTGTCACATCCGCAGAAGACAGTTAGCATTAATGATCTTTCTAGTGTAGGCAGTTAATGTAAAGTCAAAGAAGTTATTTGTATTAATTGTAATTAATATGACTTGTCATGATAAGCCATTACAATATACTAGATTTAGCATTAGTTTGTTTCTAATATTTTGTCTAGCTTTGTATTCTTACGAGAATACAACTGTAGCTCTTACTATATAACCTTTCACTTGTAACTTAGCAAGTAGGGCTTCCGGTTAAGCTGCTGTGACAATCAGTACCAGATCGTCCGGTAATCCGTATGGTATGTGTATTTTCACCTTACTACGTGTAAATACAATGTGAATAACAGCTGTGTGACAACATGACTAAAAAAACAAGTAACAGTTGTATGTGCTTGAATGGAAATTTAAATACAATAATACAACAATTCATGTGAAACAACAGTGTGAGAACAAGTAACGAAAACATATCGGTTGCAATCTGATCTTCACAAATAACAGAAATCAGATGACCGATAATTCTATGAGTAAACAAGGTGAAACAATTATGATTATTTGCAATTAGGTGTGTTTAGTAGAGTCCATCAGTGAGGAAACTCAATACAAAGCAAAAATTCAGTGTCGTTTCCGAATAATAAATTGACAGTGTGTTTTCCTGGGTGACGATTAATACAAACATATACGTGGGTTTAACGTTCTGAATAATAACTGAAAAGTAGAACACAAAAATCAGGAAGTATAGCCATCGTCGTGTTCGTTCGGGTGACGATTCGAACGAATACGTGCGAAGGTGATACGATCTGATGAAACGAAAATTAATAAACGATTTCGTAATAATAAAATAAGAAAAATAAATAGAAAATATTTATTAGGAATTATAAACTTAAAATGGTTGTAGAAAACTATTTATTTAAATTACACGAACCCGAAACCTTACGGGGTATATAAACCCTAAATGAGGCCATCTACCCTCATTTATTACCTTCTTACTCTCTCTCTAACCCTCATTTTCGGAACCCACTTTCCCTCTCTAGAATTCATAACAAAAATCACCATATCTCCTTCGTTTCTTAGCCAAATCGCCCAAATTTGGTATCCACGCGAAGCACTCGACATCCTCTACACGAAGGTACAACAGATCGGAAGTGAAATCTACTGAATCGAGCACAAGGTGAGATGCAAATCTCGGTTTTTCAGGGTTTTTGTAAAATCCAGCTGTTTGAACTTGAGACTTGATTTTAAACCAGCAAAATATGTTGGAAATGCATGAAACCGACTTCCCCACAATTGGATTACATCAGAATAATGAATTGAATCAAACCTGGATAGTATCGATATAAGAAGATTGTAGAATCGAAGGAAGAACATGCTATAATATCGATGGTGATCCCAGAAAATTTGGTTAACTCTCTGATCGAATTTGTTAAAATCGATGGATTCCCATATCTGAAACCTGTCGATATTAGCATCTTTGACATTGTCCAAGGTGGATGAGATCCATTTCATCGATATTAGGGTCGAGATTGCTCATAATCATCGAGACTAAGCCCTATCGACAGCGGGCTATCACATGTTGATCATTGCTTTTAGGCAAGTTCGACGCCCATGGGGTGACCTACTTTGTCGATACTAAGGCCATGAGTGGCCCAAGTGAGTTAAAACAGAAACCAAATAAATTGGGTCACAACAATAATCGCAATATCGATGAGAATAATGGGTCTGCAATGGGAGGAGCTTTAGGGAGCACGTGTAATTGCTGAAATCACCGCCACCGATATTATGTTTTTGAGGCCATCAATATTATCTAATTAATCTTTAAACCCCACAAATAAATTATAAGCAAAGGTTTAAATCATAAAATAGGAATTTTATCATATCAAAGAAGGATAACGAACAATGATTTTCATAATAACATTAGGGTTTTCTTAAAAAATAAAGTGTTTAACTTTTGGAACTTAGTTAATAAAACATTTGTTGATTTTATGTAATTCACATGCCAAATAATTAAGTTTATAACAACTTACTTGTGTTAACATTTTAAAATGATTACAATCATTTTAAGTTAACATAATGTTAAATTACTAAGTTAACACTAAAACCCTAATAAATGTTATGTTTTCACAACAAGACAAGGTGTCAAGACTAAAACTATAAGAAATGTGATGGTTTTTCAAAATAAGACAATGTGCTACGGTGACAACTCGAGTCTAAAACATGTGAACAATAAACACTTTATTATACTAATATTTAGCCTCAAATGAGTTAAGTGTTAGTATATGACACGACAAGGGAATTAGAGCTACACAAAGAACACAGACCTATAGGTGTTAACCAACTTTAGGGTTAACACACATATTAATAGCATATACTTATAAGTTACACACAATTGGAATCAATACAGGATCGTGAAAACAACCTCAAGAACAACAGCGAGCGCGTGCATTCTTTTATTACTTAGTAAACCACTACTACTACAAGGTGAGTTCATACGCCCCTTTTTCTAATCTTTTGATTTTAAATTGCGGGGTTGAGAAACATGCAACTTCTTTTATTTACTTAAAAGTTTTAGTACAATATTTCATATATTCTATGATTTAGATAATATTGATTTATCTTTATTATCACATATCATTTCATGTATGCTTGTGTGTTTATGACATGTTTGAGATATCAAGGATGAATCATGATAACATAGTCTCATGATTTCATCAACACAATAGAATAACGTAAGTTATAAGATTAAATCTTATAACACTTTGTTATTATTACCAAGATGAACAGGAGAGAACACTAAGACAAATACAAGTGACATCATGAATGATGATCATGATAATATAATTTCATGATGATGATATCATTCACCACATTTGTTAACATCGCGTAATAAGGCATGTTCTTATAACGCATTGTTAACACTATGAGAACACATAACACTAAGAACAGGTAACATTGAGACAATAACATTTCGAAACACAATCAATAATTACCATTAAGACTGTTTGCATTATATCACAACAATCATGTGTTCATGAGTTCATGTCCAGTCGTAAGTCCCTACAAGTAAATCGTTTACCATTTAATTTAGTGCGACTAAACCGATGATAGCGTAGTGGTACCATGGGTTTGACAAACCGCCAGCAAGTGAGGTCGGTACGTTATTCGTATATCATTATCATTGACCAATAACGTATGACCGGTAACAGAGCTGCATCAGTCAGGTTTGGTAAACGACACATAGTGATATTAATCTACATAAACTAATTGTAATTAAATCCTTCTATTCTATTAACTGGTAGACTGAGGAATTGATTTTCTCTCTAGTCATATTACTAATAATAGTTTCGTTGAAGGCACAAATTCTATGAGAACACAAATGGGATAGAGGTAAATTGGAGGCAATGTGGTCTGATTACATGAGGACCACAATGGGTCCCTTTTATGCTCTACACATTTAGGCCAAGAACAATACTAAAGAGTTAGCTATTACTCCTTTAATTAGAAGTAAACTATAGCTAACCCTTCACTTGAGTGAATAATAATAAGGATAAGATTTAATAAATTTGTTTTCCTTAAAATATTGAGGGTTTATCATCACTTAGGTCATGATAACTTATTCCCCTCATACTCTTTTACGCTATTCATATAACACTACGAGCGATGAACCCAATTTATGGGTGAATATCAAATGGGTTGAAAACATGTGAGATAGAAATGGGTATCCATAGTTGTATTGCAAGTGGTGTTGAATTATTTTAAGTATGTGGTGGGTTGGCGGCTTCATTCGTGATACGTATGCCCTATATATAAGCATGCTTAATTTCGATGACATACCACTTGTAAATATAACTATAGAGAGTATATGGGATGAGATAGTGGAAAACAATATCAATAAAAATTGTGTGTGACATTGTGATTGTGAATGACAAGAATACAACGATTTCAAATACTAAACTTATGAACTCACCAACCTAGTGTTGACTTTGTTTAAATGCATGTTTTTCTCAGGTGATGAACATGTCTAGATTACAAGCAGCAAGGCTAAGCTAGTGGACTTTAGCAAAGACCTAGCTTACTTTTGAAATGTGCATATTTTTGAATGACATAACTTTGAATCATCTTTTGTAAATCTTGTGCAGATACAAGATAGAAACTGAATGATTCTTTTTTGGTAGATTTACTTAGTTAAATTATGAACATGTATTGTGTAATTTAACTTTGTAATTGTATATCAATGTCATGTTAGCATTTCTCATTATATCTCGTGTGCTATGTAAACAATCTGATCACTATGATTATCAAACGATATCACGCCCCGAGAACCTTCTGCTTGACGGGAAAGTCGATCCAGCCCGCCGGCTCGGGTGTGACAGCTGCATAACCTGATCTAGTAGAAGAAATCTTATCTAAGTGTTGTTTAAGTCGCATAACCTGATCCAACAAGTGGTATCAGAGCTTTGGCTATTTAACTTAAGTGACAAATCATCCTTTAGTTACCAATTGCTTTTATTCTACCTTCATACTACTCAAGCACGACACTGAGAATGACACACTCAACAAACCACCCATGTTTACTCCTAAATATTATTGATGCATGGAAGGTTAGAAAGGAAGGATTCACTAGGAACCAAGACTTTAAAATTTGGAAGTCAGTTCTTGAAGGTCCCTAAATTCCAACCGTTGATGATGTTGTTCCAAAAGATCCCTCTATCTACTTAGATGAAGATTACAAGAAGCTAGTGGTGCTGCTCTTCCAAAAGCATTGTGGTTAATCTAGATGTCTATTACAAACTTTATCATACAAGCATTCAAGAAATGAAAGTCTGCTAAAGAGGTGTGGAACTCTTTGCAGCAAATGTATGAAGGTTCTGATGTTGTCAAGGAAAACAAGAAAGGTATAAATTCAAGAACTTCTGTCAAGTGAACAATAAGAACATGGCTTCTCATTATTTTTGAGGTATGTTTAACTAGTTGATGAAGTAACTGCTACAGGTGTGAAGCTGGAGAATCAGGATGTGATAAGGAAATTTACGAGGTCTTTTCCACAAGTATGGAACATCTACTTTGTCACTATGACACCTCGTATTTTCCAGGTCAGCTTTTACATTATTTTAATAATAATCTATATTATTATTACATACGTGGCACTAGAATTGGATTAATTTAGTGTGACACGTGGCACCGTAGTCCAAACATGAACAACTGAGCGATAATTCGATGAATTATCGGAAAACGCGCACACGTGTCTTGTTTAACGGACGTTGGTGAATTAAACGAACCATGATACAATTGGAAAAAAATTAAGCCCTATGAGAACCTATAACAAGCTTAATTATGATTAAAGTCAAGAAACGTCGATCATAAACGAAAAATAATCGAAAAACAAATTTAAAATAATGAAATTGGGCCAATTGCGCTCTTCCGGCAGGCGTCGCGGTATTCCAAGGACCCTGGATTGGACCTTGGGGGTACACGAAGGATGGGCGGGAGAATTTGACATTCTCAAAAAACCGTGGCAGTACGCGACGACTGATCGTCTTCCACCTTGGCGGTACGCGGCATGTTTCGGGAAGGAATTCGAATATAATATTCTCGGCGGTACGCGACAACCCCACTTCGCAGATTCTTTATAAAACTCAACCCTTTTCACTTCTGCTTACTTCTACTCATTTTTATCTCGATCAAACACTCACATTTCGACCCACCCAGACCTGCCAATCCCTCTCAAGCCTATCGGAAGCCCACAAGCACCATTGTGAAGACATAATCAACACTTGGAGTTTAGAGAAGCTTTTGAGGAGGTTCATCATCACCACCATCATTTTCCGGCCAAGAGGTCATAACCAGAAGCATCAACAGTTGCTAATCTCTGATTCCCATCTTGTTTCACCATACAAAGCCTTATTGAAGTAGTTATAATGGTCTTTATCACAAAAATCTCACAAACACACACATGTAAAGCTTGAATCACACCTGAAAGATCTTGAATGTCACATGCAAGGAATTTTACCTATTTAGATATGTGGTTTATTATTTTATGACTGCTTTGATGATATTGGGACGATCTATGGTGATCTTGTTGAGATTGGATGGCTATTTGTTGATATTACTAAGAAATGGTGACTTTCAACAACATGCATGAATGATCCATGATGTTTTAAATGATTTTGGATACAAATGTATGATTATTGATGATATTTGAGTTATAGATGATGAACATTGTGATGTTTATGGTCAATAGATGAAGATTTGGGCATAATACTATTTTTAGTAACTTTAAAGTTTCAAAATGCTGATAGATGATAAATTATATACATGCATGTGTTCTAAGATGATGATTTATGAATAATATGATGAATTTGATGTATTAGTTGGTTGAAATTGATATAGGGAGTGATTTACACACTTATTAATAAATATAGTAACTTTTAAGTTACAAGTTGTTAAATGATGGTGATTTTAACATGAGTGGTGTGTTTAAATGATTATTTGTAACTAAGGTCTTCATTATTGAAGTACTCATTGATTTGATTTTATTAAAAATAAGTTTATTTACAACTTTCTAATAATAGTAACTTTGAAATGGGGATTTTCATAAATTGTGACCAAGGAGCATATTATATAGTAAATAATGATTTAAACTATTATGATATGATAACATGAATGTATAAACTTGATATTGGTTGTCACAATATGCTAATTTTATCCACTTACTATAAATAGTAGCTTTATTTGTGTAACTTGCAAAATATGGCCATTTAGCATAATCTATGAATAGGGTATGCTTATAAATGATGTTTTATGATTACAATAACATGTTTGTATGCTTAACTTACTCAACCCATGCTAAATATAGGAACTTACTATATTTAGAAACTTTAACGTGAAATTTTTGCTTATTTGATAAGTTGCAACAATGTGCTACGTGAGTTAGCCGACTGCTTAACGTTACCCCAACACCACTAGATTGTAAGTATACCGTAGAGTTAGCCGACGGCAAGCTGAATGAACCGACACACATATTTCGAGGATGTGTCATAGTTCTGGAGGGACAGGCACTCGAAATCGATCTGATGCTGCTAACTCTAAGGAGCTTTGATGTAGTCATTGGAATGGATTGGCTATCCGCAAACCAAGCTGAGATCATGTGCAACGAGAAGATTTTCCGAGTCACGTTGCCGAACGGAGACCAGATTTCGATTCAGGGAGAACGACAGGGAATACCCTTGAAATCATGTCATGCATGAAGGCTAGCAAGTATCTGCAGAAAGCATACCCGACGATACTAGCTCTCATCACCGAACATCCAAAGAAGGAGAGGAGGATCGAGGACATCGATGTAGTCAGCGATTTCCTTGAAGCATTTCCCGAAGATCTACCTGGACTGTCACTGAAGAGACAAATCGAGTTCTAGATAGACCTCACACCAGGAGCCGTACCAATTGCGAAAGCACCATACCGACTGGCACTAACCGAGAGGCAAGATTTGTCTAACCAGTTACAGGAGCTGTTATACAAGGGATTCATCAGACCGAGCTTCTCGTAATGAGGAGCATCGGTACTGTTTGTGATGAGGAAAGACGGAACGTTCAGAATATGCATCGACTACCGGGAGCTGAACAAGGTAACGATCTAGAATCGATACCCATTACCACGAATAGACGACTTTTTCGACTAACTACAAGGTTCAAGTTACTATTCAAAGATCGATTTGAGATCGGGCTACCATCAACTGAGGATACAAGATGATGACATTCCTAAGACAGCCTTCAGGACACAATACAAACACTACAAATTTTTGGTTATGCCCTTCGGACTGACCAATGCACCGGCCGTATTCATTGATATCATGAATCTCGTGTGCAATCCATACCTTGATAAATTCATAATTGTGTTCATTGTCAAAATCCTGATTTACTCCAAGAGTTTGGAGGAGCATGCTGAACACTGAGGCTTGTCTTGGAAATACTGAAGACTGAACAACTGTATGCGAAATTCTCAAAATAAGACTTCTGGGTTCGCTAAGTCCAGTTCCTTGGACACATGGTTAATGAAAAGGGAATACACGTAGACCCAGCCAAGATCAAAGCCATCAAAAACTGGGAAGCACCAAAGACTCCGACCAAGGTGTGACAGTTCCTACGACTGGCATGGTACTACAGGCCGTATATCGAGGGATTCTCGAAGATCGCGAAGTCACTAACCTCCCATACACAAAAAGACAAGAAATTCGAATGGGGAGAGAAACAGGAATCTGCATTCAATCTATTGAAGCAGAAACTATGTAGTGCACCGATCCTATCCTTACCTGAGGGATGTTACGATTTTGTGGTGTACTGTGACGCATCAAAACAAGGACTCGGTAGTGTGTTAATGCAATGTGAGAAGGTAATAGCATACGCGTCACGAAAACTGAAGGTGCACGAGAAGAATTACATAACTCATGATCTGGAGTTTGGAGCCGTGCTGTTCACACTTAAGATTTGGCGGCAGTACCTATACGACACGAAATGAACAATCTTCACCGATCATAAAATTCTACAACACATTTTCGACCAGATGGAGCTAAACATGAGACAGCGAAGATGGGTTGACCTTATAGGCGATTATGACTGTGCCATCAAGTACCATCCTGGAAAAGCCAATGTAGTAGTTGATGCGTTGAGCCGAAAAGAAACAATAAAGCGTGTGTGATCACTATAGCTTACGATTCTTTCGGAACTGCCAAACCAGATTCGAAACGCCCAACAACAAGCTCTGAAAGCCGAGAACCTCACCCATGGGTCCTTGCACGACATGGATAAGCAATTATAGGTGAAGGCCGACGGAGCATACTATTTCATGGATCGAATCTGGATTCCACACTACGGAGGACTGAGAGGTGTAGTGATGGATGAATCTCACAAAAGTAGATACTCTGTGCATCCTAGCTCTAAAAGATGTACCATAACTTGAAGGTGACATACTGGTGGCCAAACATGAAGTCAGAGATCGCGACTTACGTGAGCAAGTGCTTGACTTGCTCAAAGGTTAAAGTCGAATATCAGAAACCATTAGGACTACTTCAACAACTCGAGATCCCTGTATGGAAATGGGAGCAGATTTCCATGGATTTTATCACGAAGCTACCCAAGACAGCGAGTGGTTGCGACACCATTTGGGTAATCATATACTGACTCACTAAGTCTGCACACTTCCTACCTATCAAGGAAACTGACAAGTTAGATAAAATGACTCAAATTTATCTAAAGGAAGTGGTCACATGGCATGGAGTGCCCATCTCAATAATATCTGATCACGAAAGTCGATTAACCACACACTTCTAGAAGTCCTTGCACAAGACATTGGGCACAAGATTGGATCTGGGCACTGCCTATCACCCGCAGCCTGATGGGCAGAGCCAACGGACAATCCAGACATTAGAGGACATGCTTTGGGCATGTGTAATTGATTTCGGCAGCAGCTGGGAGGCTCATCTACCGTTGGTTGAGTTCTCTTACGACAACAGTTACCACACCAGCATTAAGGAGGCACCGTTCAAAGCGCTATACGGGCGTAAGTCACCTATCTGTTGGGCTGAAGTTGGGGAAAGCCAACTAACTAGTCCCAAATTAGTGCATGAGACGACCGAGAAGATCGTTCAAATACGAAACCGAATGGTAGCAACGTGAGATCTATAGAAAACCTCTGCCGACAGAAGGCGCAAGCCTTTGGAGTTCCAGGTAAGGGACCGAGTACTTCTTAAGGTCTCGCCCTGCAAGGGAGTCATCCAATTCAGGAAACGAGGGAAGTTGAATCCTCGTTACATAGGACCATTCGAGATTCTGAAACGTATAGGCATCGTGGCCTACGAACTAAACTTACCACAAGAACTGAGCAGTGTACATAACGTCTTCCATGTATCTATTTTCAAGAAGTGCCTATCCGACGAGACACTTGCGATTACTCTCGAGGAAATTCAAATTGATGAGAAACTACACTTCATTAAGGAACCGGTTGAGATAATGGACCGAGAAATCAAGAAGCTCAAACTTAGTCGCATTCCTATAGTCAAACTGCAATGGAACTCAAGATGTGGACCAGAATTCACCTGGGAACACAAGGACCAAATAAAAAAGAAATACCCTCACCTGTTCGCTAACCAGACAAACACTAACAACACGAGCTGAATTTCGGGACGAAATTCCTTCTAATAGGGGGATGATGTAACACCTCATATTTTCCAGGTCAGCTTTTACATTATTTTAATAATAATTTATATTATTATTACATACGTGGCACTAGAATTGGATTAATTTAGTGTGACATGTGGCACCCTAGTCCAAACATGAACAACTGAGCGATAATTCGATGAAATATCGAAAACGTACACACGTGTCTTGATTAACGGACATTGGTGAATTAAACGAACAATGATATAATTGAACAACAATTAAGCCCTTTGAGAACCTATAACAAGCTAACTTTTAATTCAAGTCAAGAAAAGTTGATCATAAACGCGAAATAATCGAAAACCGAACTTAAAACAATGAAATTGGGCCAATAGGGCTCCTCCGATAGGCGTCGCGGTACGCCAAGGACCCTGGATTGGGCCTTGGCGGTACAAGAAGGATGGGCGGGAGAAATTGATATTGTCCCAAAAATGGCGCGGTACGTGACGACCGATCGTCTTCCACCTTGTCGGTACGCGGCGTGTTTCGGGAAGCAATCCGAATATAATATTCTCGGCAGTACGCGACCACCCCACTTCGCAGATTCTTTATAAAACTCAACCCTTTTCACCTATGCTCACTTCTACTCATTTTTATCTCAATCAACACTTGGATTTTAGAGAAGCTTTTGAGGAGGTTCATCATCACCACCACCATCACTTGTTCCTGCCAAGAGTTCATAGCCAGAAGCATCAACAGTTGCTAATGTCTGATTCTCAGCTTGTCTCACCATACAAAGCCTTATTGAGGTAGTTCTAATGGTCTTTATCACAAAAATCTCACAAACACACACATGCAAAGCTTGAATCACACATTCAACATCTTGAATGTCACATGCACGAAATTTTACCTATTTAGATATGTGATTTTATGATTTTGTGACTTATTAGATTATATTGGGACGATCTATGGCGATCTTGTTGAGATTGGATGGCTATTTGTTAATAATACTAAGAAATGGTGACTTTCAACAACATGTATGAATGATCCATGATGTTTTAGATGATTTTGGATACAAATGTATGATTATTGATGATATTTGAGTTATAGATGATGAACATTTTGATGTTTATGGTCAATAGATGATGATTTGGGCGTAATACTATTTTTAGTAACTTTAAAGTTGTAAAATGATGATTGGTGATAAATTATGAACATTCATGTGTTCTAAGATGATGATTTATCAATAATATGATGAATTTGATGTATTGGTTGGTTAAAATTGATTAGGAAGTGATTTACACACTTATTACTAAATATAGTAACTTTTAAGTTACAAGTTGTTAAATGATGGTGATTTTAACATGAATGGTGTGTTTAAATGATTATTTGTAACTACGGTCTTGATTATTGAAGTACTCATTGATTTGATTTTATTAAAAATAAGTTTATTTACAATTTACTAATAATAGTAACTTTGAAATGGGGATTTTCATAAATTGTGACCAAGGAGAATGTTATATAGTAAATAATGATTTAATCTATTATGATATGATAAGATGAATGTGTAAACTTGATTTTGGTGGTCTCAATAAGATAGTTTTATCCACTTACTATAAATAGGAGCTTTATTTGGGTAACTTGCAAAATATAGCCATTTAGCATAATCTATGAATAGGCTATGCTTATAAATGATGTTTTATGATTAAAATAACATGTTTGTATGCTTAACTTACTCAACCCATGCTAAATATAGGAACTTACTATATTTAGAAACTTTAACGTGAAATGTTTGCTTATTTGATAACTTGCAACAATGTGATACGTGACAGCGTGGTCATATAGGATTAATGAGCATGCTAGAATAATTAAAAAGGTTATATTATGTGAACTTGCCTAAAATAGAAACCTGCCTATAAAGGAAACTTACTATAAATAGTAAGTTATCCTACGAACATAACATATGTGTTTACACATAACACACGACACTAGACGCACGTTGAACAAACACTATAAATAAACGAATCACCGACGGGTCGTTAACTCAAACAATGTCAACACAGTCAAAAACGGTCAAACGCGACCAACACAACAACTTAGAGCTGTTTGGACCCAAACAAGGTCTAGTGAGACCAACACGAACACGAAAAACAAACATAACCGTGAACACGAACTCACAACATGTATGTGATATAGGTAATAGAGGCGAACAACTAAACGTTCACGAAAACTGCTACAGAACTCAGGTGAGTTTACAGCCCCACTTTTACTCTTGAACTGTTTTTCTTAAACTTTGGGTGGAGAATACTATGCAACAACTTTTAGATGTATGACTGGTATGTTGTAAAACAACTTTTTGAGTATGCTTGTATCGCAACAAAGTCCTCACATATCCTTACCGTTAGTTGAACACCAAACGAGTCGTTATTACGTAGCTCTTAAAACCACGCTCGACGACAACTCTGACCGGCGATCAGGATGGGCGTAATATCTATCTATGTTGTAGTTTTGCGATAGAGTCGGCGGAGGCATCTAACAGTCTAGCATACCCGGTAAGATTAGCTTATACACTCGGGATCGTGGGTCTACAACTTAACATATCTAGTATATATCTCGTAACTATTTTACTTTATTTAAACCTGTGAACTCACCAACTTTATGTTGACACGTTTTAGCATGTATTCTCAGGTAACTGAATGCACAAGGCTAGGATGCACTTGGAGTCGAGCAGGAGGCTCTTGCATGCATTCACAACTTTTGATAAATAATATTTGTGTCATTTCATTTTGATAAACAATGTAGTGTCATAACAATTTATTTCCGCTGCATAACATTATTACTTTCCGCTGCATAATAATTTAACTTATTCCGCTGCTTTATTTTAATACAACATGATTTGGTTATCAAAACTGTGTATTTACAACTCATATAGAGTTGTTCTATATGACTGAGAGCTTTGATCCTGGCCACGTCACACCCATCGGTCTGACACAGAATTGGGAATTTGTGGGTGTGATAGTCACAATCCAAAGGGAAAAAAATCTCAAAAATTTGAATGTTGGAGAACTATTTGGTATCGTTGCTACCAAATGGAGATTAATTCTCAAAAAGCAAAACCATAAACATTAATTCTTTACGGATCAGCTGCACTATATGCTCCCATACAAAACTCATCATTTCGGAGTTATCAACCTATATAATACTCAAACTCCACACCTATTATCACATATACAGAAACCCCCACACCAGCCACATCACATGTCACATATTTTTCAAACCTGGTTCCTTTAATCACCTCATGCTAAGGAACATTCTTAGCTGTAGAATCAAATTATTTTCAACTATGCCAAAAGGGTTCAAATGGTGTTCCAGCTGATGACGTACATGAAATGGGCATCAATTATCAGATGGCCATGATTTTCTATCAAGCAAAGAAGTTCTATTAAAGAACAGGTGGGCAATTCAAGAAGCATAACATGAAGACATGGTTTGGCTTGGATAAATCCAAGCTAAGATATATTCAACTGCCAGCAGCTAGGTAATTTTGCAAGAGAATGCAAATCACCAACAACAAGCGTGCAAAGCAACCAGCAACCAAAAGTAACAAATCAATCCAACAATGCAAATGTAGCTAAACATTGTGACTTTCCAGTCTGAAGTTTTCTTGCTGAGTAAGCATCTATCTCAAACTATGCATTTATGGCAAACGATTCAAGTTTTTCATTTAAGATAATCAATGACATGTGTACATCTGAATTTCTTGAAAAATTAAATGCTTATAAAAGGTTCAATGCACAAGTTTGTGAGGAGCTTGAGTCAATACAAGTTGTTAAAGTAGAATTTTATAAAGTAGAAAAGGCCTACAAAAAAAAATGGAAACCTTAGAGAAAACTATTGGCTGAATCTTACCGAGACAAATTCCTTAGTCAAGGTGATAGTTTAAAAAACTTCTCAAAATGACTGAGACTACACAATTAGTGCGTAAGAAAATTGCTGGTACGGGTTATAATGCGGTGGAACCCCTAATTGTTTACACACATAATGTGGAAGTTAAGTGTAATCTAGAGCCCAAACTTGAGTATGATGATAAGCTTTACATACTCAAGCTAGTAAGTGAAATGGACTCATTTGACAGTTGCCCACTCCAAATGTGAAATCATCAAAAGATTGTAGTTTGTTGCATAAAAAGAAACCTAAATCATCTTTCAAAATAGACAATAAGAACTCAAACATCAAAACTGTTTTTGTAAAAGCCACTAATACCTCCTGCACAAACTCTTCTGATAAGTATGTGACTAATCCATCTGACAAGTCACAAAGGGCAAAATTAGCACAAAGATGCATTTCTAGGAAACAACAATGCAAACAGAATGTTCACACAAGAAGGTGTTGTGCTAGTACATCTGATTCCAAAGATGTATAAAATCAAGCTGAGAATCAATAGTTCAAGGGAAAGTCAAGGATGGTGAAGCAGAAAAAAAATTTGTCAACTTGCACAAGAGAATCCCAAAGGAAAGTTCAGATTGAATGTCTTGTGTGTGGAGGATTTGATAATCTAGCATTTTGTTTCTTCTACAATCCAAGAAATAAAAGAATCATCCATAATTATTAAAGGAGGAGTGCAAATCCAAGAAGCAACATCTTCTTCATTGGAAGGGTACAAACCAGCTTCTGATAGAAAACGATCAAAGACTCAAAGGAAAAATTCAGAAGCAATGATCACTTCTGAAAAAGAGAATAAGAAACATGAAAGTTACCTCAGAAGCAAACAAACTATGAGACGCAAAACTGAAGGTGCTTCGGATAAGGAAAACAAGAAGACATCTTCCTTCACCAGAAGAAGAGTCATTCAAAAGCAAAAGTCTCAATCAAAGCTAAATTTGCATGTGTCATCAGAAGGAAGACAATATGTTTCTTTTGAAAATAAATTTGTGAAGCTCAACAAAATCAAACCTGAGCTCCATGCATAAAAAGAAAAGTATATCGCATCCAAGTTAATTCAAAAGACAAAAATAGTGTGGAGGAGAAAAGAGACAAACCCACTTTTGACCCTATCTGCCAGTGCCTCATCTGCCCCACCTAAGATGATTTTAAATAAGTATGAATACAATGATGTGAATGGCAAACCCAAGACCACATTGGCTTGGGTCCCCATCAGACACTAACTAACTTATTTACATGTGTAGGAAAATCTAGGAAACCAAAAGCAATCTATAGATAGTTGATAGTAGCTGCTCTAGGCACATGACTGGTAACAAGACTCATTTGCACAAGTTTGAACCAGTCTTTGGTGGGTCTATTGCCTTCGAAAGTGATCCAGTAGGAGGATATATCACAGGGAGTAGAACAATCACAAATGAGTGTATAACCTTTGAAAATGTTAATTTTGTTAAAGAACATAACTATAATCTGCTGAGTGTTTAACAGGATTGTGATCAAAAGCACAACATGTTGTTCATTGAGCATGAAAGTATTGTTTTTAAGCATGGGTTTGTTGTTCCAAATGATCAGATTCTTCTCAAAGCACGTAGAAAGAACAACATGTATGTGCTGGAAATGAGCACAACCTCCCCACTCAGCAATATAAGTTGCTTTATTTCAAAAGCTTAACTTGATGAATCATCTTTTTGGCATAGAATGTAAATTTTAAAAATATGAACAAACTTGTTAAAAACCAATTAGTAACCAAATTACCATAAAAAGAATTCATATGGGTTGATAAATGTGTATCTTGCCTTAAGGATAAGCAACATAAATCATCTGATCATGCCAAGGAGATGGACTTTATCACAACGGTCCTACACATGTTCCACATGAACTTGTTTGGCCCAAAAATTCTGAAGAGTTTAGAAAGAAAGTCCTACTTTTTGGTGGTTACTGATGACTTTTCAAGATATACATAGGTGTTCTTCCTGAGCACCAATGATGAGACAACTAAAATCTTGAAATCATTCATTCTTAGAATTGAGAATGCAAGTGACCACAAAGTAAAAAATCACCGGGTTAGGTAGAGGAATTGAATTCAAGAACCATACTCTACATTCTTTTTGTGAATCCGATGGTATCATATGAAAATTCAATGCTCTTAAGACTCCACGACAATATTGTTGCTGAGAGAAGGGACATGACACTGATTGAGGCTTCTAGAACCATGTTGTTTGATGCAGAAGTAGTAAATAATGCCAGTTATGTTCAAGCTAGGATATTGGTAGTAAAGACTCATGGTATGACTCTTTATGTGATCATACATAAAAGTAAGCTATTCTTTAAATTTCTTAAACCATTTGGATGTCAATGCACCATCCTGAATACCAAAGACCAATTAGCCAAGTTTACTGAGAAATCAACAGAGGGCTTCTTTTTTGGATATTCTACTAATGCTAAGGCATATAGAGTATACATCAAAAGATCCAGGATTATTGAAAAGTCTGCAAATGTTCAATAAAATGAACATACTGTCAATAAACCTGGAATTGGCCCTGATTGGCAATATGATATGAATGGATTCACATCTTCTTTAAATCTTTCCAAAGAGTATGTTACAGGAACTCAGATAAATGATTCAGCTTCAACATAGCCTAGAAGAGAGGAACACTATCGTGTGGATCTGCCAATAGCTTGAAGACAATCATTGGCAGAAAATTCATCATCTCAAAACTCAGATCCACAATCTGAAACAATGATCACACCACAACGATGTTAACTCACTCTTAACACATTAACCCAAATAACTCCGACAAAATGAAGTCAAATTTTGGATTTGTTAACATCATTGTAACAAATTTACACTATTTCTTCTTTCATGAATTTACGTAAATTCATCAAAGTTTAAGACCTAACTTCGTTGTAAGTTTTAGACTTACAACACTGTAACTGATTTAAACCCAAAACTTACAACGATGTTACATCTTAAACGATGATGAATCTATGCAAACTCATAAAAGAAGAAGTGTTGTAAATGTGTTAAAATGAAGTTAAAAAAATTTTGAGATTATTTGACTTCATTTTAATGGAGTTATTTGAATTAGTTCTTTAAGAGTGTCATATTTTAAGATCACAATCATATATATATATATATATATATATATATATATATATATATATATATATATATATATATAGGGAGAGGATCAGATGTTAAACCTTCCTTATTGCGTTAACCGAATAATTACATCTTATTACTTTGGGCCCATATTAAAGTAAATATAAAGGTGCATGTTTTTTTTCTTTTTTAATTAATGTACGGCACATTTACATTAATAAAAAAGAAGAAAAAACCTAAAGCTTTAAATTTACTTTAATGTGCACCCCAAAGTAATAAGATTTAATTATTCGGTTAACGCAATAAGGAAGGGTTAACATTCGAACCATCCCCTATATATATATATATATATATATAGGGGAAGGTTCCACTGTTAACCCTCCCTTATAGCGTTAACCGCTTAACCCTAGCGTTTTTTGCCCGAATCTTAAATTTTTTTTCATGGTTTTTATTATGCATAAATAGGGGGGTTTCTTTTTTGTGTTTTTGCTAATTCATCACCATTTAGAAGTTATTGTAAGTGTAAGTTACTTACACTTACTTACAATCCATATCTGATGTAAATGTAAGTAAGTGTAAGTAACTTACACTTACAATAACTTCTAAACGGTGATGAATTAGCAAAAACACAAAAAAGAAACCCCCCCTATTTTTGCATAATAAAAACCATGAAAAAAAGATTTAAGATTCGGGCAAAAAACGCTAGGGTTAAGCGGTTAACGCTATAAGGGAGGGTTAACATTTGAACCTCTCCCTATATATATATATTGGAGAATAATCAATTGTTAGCCCTTCTTTATTGCGATAACCGAATAACTACATCTTATTACTTTAGGCTCACATTAAAGTAAATATAAAGATATAGGTTTTTTCTTTTTTTAATTAATGTAATTAATGTGGGCACTACTTACATTAATTAAAAAAGAAGAAAAAACATGCACCATTAAATTTACTTTAATTTAGGGCACAAAGTGATAAGATGTAGTATTCGCTTATCACAATAAGGAATGTTTAATTATTGAACATTTCCCTATATCTATATATATATATATATATATATATATAGACACACACTTCTATCTCTCTCGCTCTCACTTTGAGCTTGACATCCATATAAAAATTCTCCACCAACCAGCAAAGGAACATGTGATGTTAGGAATTATAACCAATTAAAACTAATTAATAATCCTTGACTTAATTTAGACCCTCGATTGCTAAACCACTTGTTTTTGTTAAATATCAATAAAAATTATTGCAGGAAAAACATTTTAAAAGTGTATATACTTGTATGGAGTCATGAGTAACGATAGCATTCGTCTTCATTATAGGGGTTGGCATGCCGCTTTCACTGCCACCATCTTTGGTTTATGATGTTGGTATAAAGGAGGTTGATTGTAGTCTTTGATAGGATGATTTGACTAGATTTCAATTGATGATTAGTATGCATGCTATCACTTCAATATAATGTTGATAACATGATATGTGATATGTCTATACTAAATATAACTAGGGGGTTAATTAGAGCATTTCCTTCGTGTTTCTCAAGCATTTTTTTTATAACCGTGTCAATCCACGTACGTGGTAAATCTCCATATCCCTCTTAATACCTGAGTGACTAGGATAAACAGGTAAAACACAACAACAAGCAATTAGGTTGGTGACCTCAAATGAAAATCACCCAACTCTAACTTATATCATTCTAAAATCAAAATCATAAATTTTATTATTTTTCTCCTCTGTATTATGTTAATCTTCATTTTATGTCTTCAAATATAATAAGACAGCAACCTTAAAACCTTATATTTATTGTTTTAGTTGTTCGTTAAACCTCATAAGTTTTTATTGATATATTGTATGTGAAAGAAATAGAAAAAAATAATAATAATTGAAAACAAATAATATTTAATTGAAATGATGTTAGATGTGAAGGGATGAATTATAGGTTCTTAGAAAATAAGAGAAACTAATGGAGTGGTGATTTTCAATAAAATTATAGAAAGTGAATACATAAAAAATTAAACAATAATCTTAATCTTATCTTAATTTTATTATAATAAACAAACATATTTGTTTGCCACTTGTCAAATTTTTACACAAGCATTGCCACTTGTCACTTTTTGATCAATATACTCATTTATTTCATCTATTAAATAACTATACTCTCACATATTAAATAATAATATAATGATACTAAATAAAAAATAATATTAATTACCTTTTTCATATGCAAAATAGTTTTAAAAAAAATTAAAATCAAATCTTTTTATTAGAAAACACAGTTAAAAAAGTTTATAAAATATAAAAAAAATAAAAATCAAAGTATTTTAAAATAAGAAATATGCTATGTTATATTTAGAAAACAAAATTTTTTGAAAAAAAATTCATTTTCTTAAAAAATATTTTTTTTGAAAAATAAAATAAACCTTAAATTAGAGTTTTAAAAAATGTGATATTTATACAAATGATGTTTGTTAATTTTCTAAAACCAAAGTAATAAAATTGTTACGAAAGTTACATTTTTATCCTTTATGTTATGGTATTTTTAAATTGACTCATTTAACATTTATAATTACATAAATTATACCTTATATTCTTCATTTACAAAATTTAGATTTTGACATGATATAAACTGAAATTTTCATGTTAATTAGTTCAATTATATTAATTCTTACAAATAAAGAAGATCATCAATTATTTTTTTTAGTTATTGAAGTTTTTAGTTATTGTTTCATCAGGTAAAGTACTTATTAATATGTAAATAAATAATGTCTTAATTTCTTAATTTTATTATTAACTATTTATTATTTTATATTAAATCCGTGTAATATACGGGATAATAATCTAGTTCATAATATAATAAATATTTATTCGTAATCAGTTATTTAAAAAGCACATTTGTCATAAATGTTAAAATTGTTTTGGTCCTAACTCATTGTTGATGAACCAATTTTCAATAAGAGGAGCCAAAACAATTTTAACATTTATAGATAAAGCAACATGGAAATATAATTAATCTATGCCAATTTAGCATTTATATATGTAACATAAAATTTAAATGATTTTTCTTAAATAATATTAGAAAAGAATTCAAAAAAACATACGAATATATAAAAGAAAATGGTGTTCAAAATGTGTTAGAATAATGTTAAAAAAAATCCAAGATTTGACTTCATCTTGTTAGAATTATTTGGGTTAGCGCGGAAATAGTGGGTTATGTAAAATTCCTAATCCTGTGTATATATATATATATATATATATATATATATATAGGGGATGGTTCTATTGGTAACCCACTCCAAGTGTGGTAATCCATTAACCAATTTTTATTGGTTGTTTAAACAACGTGTTTTAAAATGAGATGTCCATATTAAATATAGAAAAAACAAGTGGATGAGGTTTGTTTAAGGGTATTTTTGACATTTGGTGGGTGTACTTGATTCCTTTTTTTAAAAAAAGTTTACCCCCCAATTTTTTAAACATTCATAACTTTTATATACATTATTATGTTTTATAAAAATTTCACCATTAAATTTGTCACTTTTTTATCTTAAATTCAAGTATAGTTTTGTCAAATTTTTTTAAAATGTTCGTAATTTGCACTGACGTAACGAGCTATTACACTGATGCAACGGCGATTTGCACTGACGTAACGAGCTGAAGTTTTTCAAAGTGTTCATAATTAAACTGATGTAACGAGTTGAATTTTACAAAGTTTTCGTAATTACACTGATGTAAGGAGCTGGGTTTTTCAAAGTGTTCTTAATTTTTTAAAATATTAATGAACTAATTTTTATAATAAAATATAATTTGTAACAAGACGTAAAGATTTTACGTTGGTGTAATTACTAACGATCGGAAAAATGAGAAAATTACGAGCACTCAAAAATAATTTGTAAAACATTTTAAAGATGGAAATATTTTGAAAAAATAAAAGAAAATTATTGTATTTATTACTCGTTACGTTGGACGAACGCTCGAAAAAAATTCAAAAAAAAATTGGCATGACTATAATGGAATTAACGAGAAAAATATAACGAGTTTAATGGTGTGTACTTTTATAAAAAAAATAACATAGTATAAAAAAGTTATAAATGTATAAAAATCAAGGGGAAACTTTGATTTAAAAAAAAGGAAAATGGATGGATTTTTAAGAGTGTGACACTTGTCACTCTCTTATTAAATCTGACTTTTTTATATTAAATGAAATGACTGAAATACCCTTTTTAATTTTAAAAGGTTAGGTGACACATGGCAACATTTTATTAAATCTAGAAATATAAAACCATTGGATTTGAGTTATTGGGTTAACACAATTATGGTGGGTTCTTATTTGAACCATATCCTATATATATATATATAGGGCATGGTTCGAATGTTAACCATTTCTTATTGCGATAACCGAATAATTACATCTTATTACTTTGGGTCACACATTAAAGTAAATCAAAAGGTGTATATTTTATTATTTTTTTATTAATGTAAGTATATATATGGGAAGATGATCAAATGTTAACCAATTTTATTGCGTTAACCGAATAATTACATCTTATTACTTTGAGGCCCCCACTAAAGTAAATATAAAGGTGTAAATTTTTTCTTTTTTTCTTTTTTAATTAATGTAGGGTCCACTTACGTTAATAAAAAAAAAAAGAAAAAGCATACATTTTTAGATTTACCTTAATGTGTGTTACAAAGTAATAAGATGTAGTTATTCAGTTATCGCAATAAGAAAGGGTTAACGTTCGAATCATCCGCAATATATATATATATATATATATATATATATATAGGGTAAGGATCCGTTGTTAACCCATCTTAATTGAGTTAACCCATTAACTCTGACAAAAAACGCTCAAATCTTCGAAATTTATTTTCATGGCCTTTTTATACAAAAATAGGGGGCTCCTTTTTTAAGTTTTTGCTAATTCACAAGCGTTTAGAAGTTAAACGAAGTGTAAGTTTGCGTTACACTGCGAAGATATATTTAAGCTTCGCAGTGTAAACCAAACTTACACTTCGTTTAAGTTCTAAACGCTTGTGAATTAGCAAAAACTTAAAAAAAGAGCCCCCTATTTTTGTATAAAAAAGACCATGAAAAAAATTCGAAAATTTGAGCGTTTTTTTCCAGGGTTAATGGTTACCTCAATTAAGGTGGGTTATTATATGATACCTTCCCTTTATATATAGATATATATAGGAGATGGTTTCTTTGTTAACTCACTCTTATTGCAGTAACCCGTATAACTCCGCCAAGATCAATACAAATCTTTGTTTTCCATTTTTTAGATATCATTATTACACATAAACAATACTTTCTTCTTTTATGTGTATGTGTAAATTTGTCATCGATTTAAAATTTTAAAGCAGTGTAAGTTTTGGCTACATTACTTAATGTAACTAAAATTTAATATAACCAAAACTTACAATGTTTTTAAATCTTAAACGTTGATAAATTTACACATATACATATATACACACACGCGCACGCGCAATGAATAAAAAAAAATCAAGGGAGGCCTTAAATATGCGTCATCCTACCTGAAGGATGACCCAGCGTATAAGGGTTTTCTTTTTTGTTTGTTGTTTGGATATAACATACACATGTATGTGCCTCTGCATACAAGTGATTCATGTAAATAGCCAAAAAAAAAAATTATACAAAAGATTGTCACGTGACAATCCATATACGGTCAGTTTATTTTTGTACGTACATATATCGGTTTGATACAAGATTTGATATATAATACCGTATACCAAGTTCTAAACCAAAAAGATACACTACCTTTTTTTTGAAAAACAGTTTGAAACCATTTATTAAAACTTGTTGTTCTTATCGTTTCTAAGAAATAATTTCTTTTAAAGCATTATTCAAAACTATGTTTGATAGCTTTTAACTTAAATAAATGTTTACTTATTCTAATATCAGACTTGTAAAGAAAACGCACGTATCAACAATTGCTATTCTAGTTGTGACCAAATCTTAACACATGCTTGTTTGAAGGTAAAACAATGCTCGATTTCTAGGTGTGATATATGCTAGGAATTTTATGTTGAAAACATGTGTTATACAACTTTGCAATGGACGTCTACCACTGAGTTGTTGGTAATCAAAAACAAATAATTGAAGAATAATCAACAACAAGATATATGAACTTTTAATGAATATAAAATCAGAATATCCATACGTGGTTTATAGGCGTAAAGCCTACACATAACCCTACATACAGTTGTTAGTTTTACATATCTATACCATGACCATTTGACTCGCAATATTTACAAGTTATACTCAAAATACTTTAATAAATAAGTTTAGTTTAATATTTCAACAATCCTCCTTCAACTAAAATCAATTTAAATAGAGTCTTAAACTTTCTATTTGAAATGGATTTACATTATAGTAATGTTAGTTCGTTGTCTTCATCTCTAATTAGATTTGCATCATCTTCTTTCTTCCATTTTGGACATTCATTTCTGTTATGTCCAAGTTCATTACATTTGTAACACATTATGTAGCTCTTGTCCCATTGTACTCGCCCATCTCCCCATTTCAAATCCTCCCCATTTTAATTTTCACATTCGCAATGTTTGCATTTCTGGTGTTTGCCCTTATCCTTTTCATCTGTTTTCCTAAAAAAAATTTATTAGACATGTCGTCCTTCTTAATATGCTTCATAGTGTGTTTCTTAAAAGCTTTCAATATCGCAGCTTCTTCTTGGAATGACATTGTATTAAGATGAGAGACTACTCAGTTGCAGCAAAAATCAAAATAAAATTATCTCAATCATCAGAACCCAAAAGTGCTATGACCAATTTCTTGTCACCAATTATATGCCTATGATTGTTTGCTAATGATGCAATCTCACAGATCTTTCCTGCATATGCATCATTGCTGTCCTTCCTTCCTTGATGGCTACAATTTTTTTGTTATGATTATTGGATGGATCTTCTCCATTGATCATGTCTTCGTTTTCTTCAACTAATAATCGATTTATCTTAATTTGTGTCACTTTACCGAAAATAAAAATAATCTTATTAATTATACTTGCACAAAATTCCTAGAAAACAAGTCTGGTTTCTTTGGTCCATTAGTTTTAATCAGACATGCCTCGTTGTTGAGAGTGAAACATGTCTTTCTAATGATAGTTAATCTTGTGTTCTAGTAATGACAATCAATCCCGCTTCTCCGTTGTTGAAAATCAAACCTACTTTTCTGATGTTGATCCTGATCAATCCCACTTTATCGTTGATGATCGATCCCATCTTTCTAGCTAATGATAATCAAACCCTTTATATACTAATGATCTTAATACATGGAAGAATTACTAAACATTTGTTCTCTTTTCTTTCTTTAAATAACCAACTTCCTTTTGTTTTGTATACCTTTTTCCCACTTGGTAGGAAACATACAAAACAACATAATCTACTTTACTTCTTTTTATTTTTGCTGAATAACTTGAGGTTGTCTTCTGATCTAGTTCTGATGATAGAAAGCAGCTCAGAATCCTTCTTGAATAGGAATTTAACATCGGTAGAGGATATCTTCAGAGTTCTTTGTAACTAAAGTTGTTGAGCATTCTCCAATCTTCTTTATCATCGGAATTTAGATACTGGTCTTCCAAATCATCGAGGCTTGCAACTTGTCCTAATTATTGGAAGATCATATCATTTAGGCTTGCAAGACTATCTGATCTTCGAAAGATCAGATCATTGAGGCGTGCAACATTACATAGTCTTCGGAAGACCAGAACATTCAGGCTTGTAATGTAAAGCCAAATTCGGAAGCTTTGTCTTATGTATTGTGTTTGGAAAGACATAGTTATCTTTCATAAGTATTCAATCTTATAGAAGGTTCATTACACATTCTAAAGGCTGATGACTTCTGAAGAATAACTTTATACTTCTGATGTCTTCTTTCGACTTCTGGGAGTTTGGTGAGGCCAAGGAAGTTAGTGTATTTTATGAAGCACCAGCCTTTTTGACCTTACAATATATGTGCCTTGAATTAACAGAAACCAAATCTTTAGACAAATTATTTAAATAAGAGATTTTGCTTTTACAACGTTCCTCTTTTTTGTTAATCAATTTGAGAGAGTTTACAAATTCAGTCCTCCTGACTTTATTCATCAAGATCATTGGACTTATATTAAATAAATATGTATACGAAGTCAATTTTAATTTTTACTTCTACAAGCAATTTGGTTGGACGATTCCAAAATGTTCTTTGATGGTGTTGCTTCTTATTTTCAATATATTACACCTCTTTTGCGTTTGTTGAACGATGGCTTTGATGATGATAACATGCCTCGATGGATGATTACAAGCACTAATCAAGAACAACCAACAACAAGATATATGAACTTGTGAATGAATATACAATCTGAATATGCATACCTCATTTACAGACATAAATCCTATATATAACTCTACATAAAGTTTGTAGTTTTGAGTATCTATACTATAACCCTTTAACTTGCAATATTTACAAGTTATACCCAAATACTTTAATAAATAAGTAGAGTTTAATATTTCAACATGAGTTATGCCTACAATAATTTTGTAGGCATTGAATATGTATTTATACATAATATTTTTCTAATTGAATACAGTTAAATCACTATTCATATGCTTTATCCTATAATGTTGGCCATAATATTGAAACTATGGAAGAGCAGATGGCACGTCTTTGTGGTATTTACCAATCATATTTTAGTTTATCAAAGTTATTTTATTAACAAAATTATATGCAATAGTTTACATGGTGTGTATAAAGTTTTTAGAAAATGTACCCGCATTAGGGTAGTGCATATTGGGAAAAAAAAAAAGATCCATGACGCTCAAGAAAAACATAGGGTCTCAAATCGTTAAATTTTTTCCATCAACGTTGTGGTGAATATGGCTCAAAGTCTCTCCCATATATTTTATTGAAGATTAAAAAAATAAAAACATGCATAGATGCGAATTATCCAAGCAAACACACGTCTTATAACAGATTATTTTCAAGAAGGTTAGGCTTATGGTCCCGTCATGTTCAAAGAAATATATCGAATGAGTAGAGAGAGAATTTTGCAAATTTTTCGAGGCATGGGAATGAAATATTCTTATTTTAAGTTCTCTATGAATGCTAATGGCAAATCGTCATTTGCCCCAATTCAAAAGTGTATATTTGTGATTTGTAATTTGACTCATGAGATCTCTCTTAACACGATGGAAAATACTAGAAGATTGTCGCAACCTCATTTTCCCACTAACGAAATCATACCGTTTAGGGCGTGACAAACCAGGATCTTATTCATTGGACATAACGGAAGACCTCTATATGCTTTTTGAACATAATTCAGTCATAATTTGATAATTAAAATGTAACGGTTGCGAAAGTGTTATAAAATCCATGACAGAAACATAACAGCTGCAAAACATAAATTACAATGTTTAATGTATCATTTCAAACAAATAAACTTAAAAGATGCATGAGACTCAATCATCCTAGTCCATGCTTGCTTGTGCTTGCGTCTTAGCATCCTGAGAAAACATGTAAGTATAGTCAACACAAGGTTGGTGTGTACATATGTTTGTATAAATAATCATAAATGTTTGCACAAACTGTTTGTAAGTAAAGTTGCAGATCACATAATCACATATTGCATAGTTCATGATAGCTAGTCATATGTATTATCTCTGCAAGTGATCGACACCGAAGCAGACTGTTAACTAATGATTGCCTTTCCATTGACTGTTAACTGATGATTGCCTTTCCACTATTGTCTAACACAAACAATAGCAATGCTTGGTTTGGTCAGTTAAACACTTGTGTAGATCTACCATCTACCAAGTGAGGTTTGTCAAACCCAATAGATCTATCTTCAACTACCACGCTTTACACTAAAGCTAACTAAACGGTTCGATATGTAAGGATTTATAGTGTCATGTTCGCACTTATAGTAAATAGCTATTTCATGCAAGTGATCTGTATCTAAAAGCATTTGATTTCATATGTTTTCTCCCCCCAAAGAAATAAAATGTAAAAAAGGGTCGTGTACGCACCTTAGGATGTGAATGAAAGTCAATTGTTTGTGCAATCACATAAGTAACCTTCTACGAAAAATCTATGTTCTTATGATAACACCGTGTTATTATAATATTTGTCATGTTCGTTTTCTCATACGTGTCAACCCACGTAGATTGGAATAGTTCAAACACCCATATGTAAGTAGTTTAGTCTAATTGTAATATATATTCGATTCGTATACATACGTATACCATTATAACTATATGACCCCTTTTTTGCGCCAAAGATCTTACCATTTCTGAAGGAACTGGAGTTCCATCTCTTTTCCATTTCCATTCAAGAGTTCTTATGTGCTCCTAAGTGATAAAAGAAAGTGATCGAGTTCATGTTCAATATATTAAATTTTATATGTTTATTTTGTTTGGGATTCTATTTCGGTTCCAAGGAAATTGGAATGGATCAAATCGGAGTTAAAATGAGAAAGTTATAGTTAAAATACCAAAAATTGAATTTTAGTTCAAAACCGGCGAGGCAAGGATTCAAACCACACACCCCACCAACCATCTCAGCCCGCTAGGGTATCGCAACAAATCTTTTTAATTGTTTTACCCTTTAACCCATGGGTTTCCCTTTGTTAACCCAACCGAACCCAATTGTGCTCCAATTGACCCCCAATTTGCTCATAATCGAGCACATAACCATTGGGCTTTGTTTCTAGGGATCCATCCGAGTTCCACCATGGTATTAATTTGACAATTGGTCAACTTAAAACAATATAATGTGATATACATGGCTTCAAACATGAGTACCAAAACCCATAATTCAATTGGGTTGAATTCGTTTATATTAAACTGTAAAATTCATGGGTCACTTAACAAGAAATTTCAAACCTACCTGTATAGTTTAATTTTACATTCGTTTTCGTTTGCATTAAAACTCCAATTCGTTTTTTTAACTCCTAACTGGTTTGTATTCAATTCGAGGTTGTTTACTGAAATCATCTTAGGGTTTTTTCTAAGTTGATCATTGCGAAACTATTGATGTAGTTCAATTTGATTGTGGAATTCGTTTGAATCAAAAGCCCTAAACCCGTTCATACTATGAACCCTAGAACCCAAAATCACCTGATTCGTTGTTGTTATATAGAATCAATATATGGTTTTCGTTATATAGAACCTTGCTAAACTGAGGATGCAATTTAATTTGATTTTTAAACATGTTTGCATAGAAACCCCCAACTCGTTTTGTATGATGAACCCTAATATTCAGGTTTATTGAATTTATTGTTTTTATAGAGAATTCGCATAGGGCTTTCCATAAACAGATCATGAGGATAGGGCGGTGTTGATAATTACCCGTATTAGTGCCGAATTGAATATGTTCTACTAGAGAATGACCTTAGGCCATGACCTCGAACGAATCTTCCTGGTCGATGCTCCTTGGTTTGAATTTTCGTGTGCAGAAGAATCCCTGTGTTCCGATTAAGGTTTGAGGAGGTTCAATTTGACTGATTAACTTCGAATTATATCGTTTTTAGTTCAAATGTTTTCGGTTTTGACTTTTCGTTATCATTAGGTTTAATTCGATCTTGATGATTGTAATAAACACTGAATTGATGATGGAAATCATCAATGTGACTGTTATGGATGGTTTAACTCGTTTGTAACTTGTGTTAAAAATCAATTTCCGTTTTTACCTTGACTTGGGCCTAATTTTGATCTTCAAAAGTCAAAATTGGCACTTTGATACAATTACAAGCTTAGTCCCTATAGTTTAGGTGTTTGAATACTTATTTTTTAAAAATTTAGTCCCTTTAGTTAGACATTGTGAGGTTTCGTGTAATTTCGTTCGTTTTTGGTTAACAAAGTAAACCCAAAATGTCAAGAGGTCACATCATCCCCTTGTTGAAGGAATTTTTATCCCGAAAATTGTTAAATGTTAAGAGTGGTTAGGTTACTCCCTGTGAGTTCGAAGTGTACGTGCTAGTGTTTTGAAAAGTCCAATGTTTGATCATTCTATTCAATTGTGTGTACTCACACGTAATAGTTCAATGTTGTTCAATGTTTATAACATCACACCTAAATGTGATCGTTCAACTCAATTGTTTGTATACACACCATTTCGTACATCTAAATGTTCGTAATGTATCATACTGCACGATGTAACCCTACACATAGAAAAGTGTTTCAAACTAATCATGTTTGCACTACCATGAAATGTAACACATAAAATGTAACTAATTATGTTTGCAATATACAATGTTTGTGTTCAGCGCAAATGTTTGTAATAATACCAAAGTGTTTGTACTTACGATTTAAAATTTGAAGGTGTTGATGTGTGAGGTATCACATCATCCCCTTATTGAAGTAAATTTCGTCCCGAAATTTAATGCACCTTCTCAGTGTTTGAAGTTGTTGTTTTGAACAGTTGAGGATACTTGATCATCATTTGATCCTCTCTCTCCCATGTGAACTCAGGTCCATGTTCGAATTCCAACAGACCTTGACTATTGTAATTTTTCTCTATTTGAGATGTTTGCCAAATCGTATTACACCTTTCCAAGGTGATACTTTTATAGGAACTCGATCTCCTACTCGAAATTCTAATGGTTTCTGTCGCTTGTTAGCGTAACTTTTTTGTCAATCCCGAGCCACTGCCATACGGTTCCGGATTTGTACAATCTTCCCCGTCGTTTCATGTACTAGTTCGGGTCTTGTTAATGGAC
Source organism: Mikania micrantha (assembly GCA_009363875.1). Lineage (NCBI taxonomy): Eukaryota > Viridiplantae > Streptophyta > Magnoliopsida > Asterales > Asteraceae > Mikania > Mikania micrantha. The sequence goes on from CM018698.1 coordinate 45,688,826, forward strand.
GGTCCCCAATTTCAGCCCGGCAAACTGGTGAACGACAATTACGATCGTATAAGGCCTCAAAAGGTGCTGCCTTAATGCTTGTATGATAAATTTTATTGTAAGAGAATTCTACTAACGGTAAGTGGGTTTCCCAACTATTTCCAAAATCAATTACACAATCTCTTAACAAATCCTCGAGTGTTTGGATTGTACGTTCACTTTGACCATCAGTTTTCCAAAAGTTTGAAGTAAATCGGCATCTCGGTCTGATATGACGACTATTGGTACGCCATGTCGCGATACCACTTCCTTTATGTAAATACGAGTTAACTTCTCTATTTTTTCAGTTTCCTTAATAGCTAGGAAATGTGCAAATTTCGTTAATCGATCAACAATTACCCATATGGTATCACATCCACTTGTTTTACAGGGGAACTTAGTAATGAAATCCATTGAAATTTGTTCCCATTTTCACATAGGTATTTCTGGTTTTTGTAATAAACCAGATGGTTTTTGATATTCTACTTAAACTTGGAACAAGTCAAACATTTTCTATCGTACTTAGCAATGTCAGCCTTCATGTTAGGCCACCAATAAAGTGCCTTCAAGTCATGATATATTTTGTCTAAACCCGGATGGACTGAATATCTAGATTTGTGCTCTTCATCAATCACGAGTTCCCTCAGACCTCCATGCAAAGGTATCCATAATCATTTCATGAAACAACGATATGAAAATTACGTTTAAAAATTTCCACGTCATCTTTGTTTGAAATCCACGTTAATAATACGATCGTAATTGTAACAATTTCAAAATACGCGAGAAATTGTAACGTATCAAAGTCCTGTGTGGTAACGTATCAAATGCCTGTGTGGAAACATATCAAAATCATGTGTAGTAGTAGCGTATCAAAATCATGTGTGGCAACATATCAAATGCCTGTGTGGCAACATATCAGAAGATGTGTGGTAACGTATCAAAATCCTGTGTGGTAACGTATCTGTGACATATCAAAATCCTGTGTGGTAACGTATCAAAATCATGTGTGGTAATGTATCAAAGTCTTGTGTGGAAACATTTCAAAATCCTGTGTGGTAACATATCAAAAACATGTGTGATAACATATCAAAAACATGTGCGATAACATATCAAAAACATGTGCGATAACATATCAAAAACATGGGTGATAACATATCTAGTTTGAACAATAACATATATGTATCGGTGTCATTATGCCGTGTGCTATGTGATACTATAACACATGTTTTGAGATAACAAAACTGAGTATAACTACAAACATCACTATGATTACTTTGTGTTACAAATATATATGGATAATATCAATGTAGTTATACAACATTCTAATAATCACATATCAACATAACATTTTCAGTATAACTAAATACAGTTGAATTTATGAGACTGAAAGGGTTATATTTGAATGTTCTTAAACTGACCTGAGTTTGTCTGCATGAGGGCAGAAAATGGCTCCAAAAATAGGTCGACCTGCTAAGAACATTGCTAACCCTGAAACAAATCAAGTTCTACCTGTTATTTCAGAATCAAATCCGGTTTCACCTATTAATCCGGAAACGAACACGGTTCCACCTGTTAACTCAAAAACACACACAGTTCCACCTGCAGCTACAATTGGATCAGAACTGATCGAAGCATCACTAACACGAATAGTGAAAGAACAACTATCTGCTGTAGTACCGGTATCTTAACACAACATCAACAAAATATCACCTTTGGTTCTGGTGGAAACCATGTTGAACACAATGCTACTGGTGGACGCGTTGAAACATCATACCACTAGTACAACAACAATTGTTCCTGATCCACCACAACATGGATGTACTTACAAGTACTTTGCTTCCTGCAACCCTCCTACTTTTACTGGTAAGGAAGGAGCAGCGAGACTTTTAAAGTGGATAGAGGAAATGGAAACAAAACTCAATATCAGCCAGTGATTGGCAGAGCATAAGGTGTCTTATGATGCTTATTTATTGAAGGATTCAGCTTCAATCTGGTGGAATACCCAGGTGAAAATGTTGTGTCTAGCCACTGTTGATGCTATGGGCTGGAACGATTTCCAAACTCTAATTATCTCAGATTACTGCCTAATCACTGAAATCCAGAAATTACAAGAAGAATTTTGGAATCATTCTATGGTCGGTGCTAACTGTTTAATGTATACTGATAGGTTTCAAGAACTTACTTTCTTGCTTCCCAACATGTTTCTTACGGAAGCAACACTAATTGAGAAATACATTAAGGTTCCAGTTCCCTAGATTTAGGGAATGGTGACTGCTGCAGAACCCACTACACTCAAACATACAATTTTGTTAACTACTAAGCTTACTGATGAGGCAGTAAGGAGTGGTACATTGTCAACAAAAGCATAAGCGGCTGTGAGCCGTAGTGATTTAAGTGCCCCTAGTAACATGAGGGGAATCAAAAGAAAATGGTTTGCGAAAAACAAAACCAAAGCTCCTGCTGAGACTAGCCAGAGTAAACCAACAGTGAAGAACTATAGTGCAGCTCTTCCTGAAAGGAAAGCTTATACTAGGCAGGCACCCAAATGTAACAAGTGTCCTTTTTATCACAACGGACCACCATGTCCTGCTTGTGTTAACTGTAACCGAGTCGAACATTATTCAAAGTACTGTAACTTTCCTGCTAATCAACCAAATCAAGCACCACGACAACTCACTCAACCAAACAGGTCATGCCTCCAGTGCGGAAGCCCTGACCATTTCATGAGAAACTGTCCCAACAACAACACCACCAATCGGGGAATGAAGCTAGGAGGAGAGCTTTCTAGATTGGTGCAACAGAAGCTAGGCATGATGCAAATATTGTCACTGGTACATTCCTTCTCAATAATCTATACGCATCAATTCTGTTTGATATGGGACTATAAGAGTTTTATCTCTCCTGAATTTGAATCATTACTTTCATTGACTACTATAGATCTAGAACATCCCTATGTCATTGAACTTGCTAGTGGCAAGTTGATCAAAGCTAAAAATGTTATTCAAGGATGTTCCTGAAATCTGAATGATCATCTTTTCAATATCAATTATCTTCCTATTGAACTTGGAAGCTTTGATGTCGTTGTCGGCATGGATTGGCTTTCAGATAATCAAGCGGAAGTTGTGTGTCAAAACCAGGTGATTCGTATTCCATGTAATACATTGATAGTTCAAGATGAACAAGCTGGTAGGAAACTTGGTATCATATCATGTATGAAAGCTCAGAAATGTCTAAGGAAAGGTTATGAGGCCTTTTAGCACATGTAACTGAGAACATTTTTTCACAAATATGTATCGAAGATATTCCTGTAATCAATGATTTTCCTGAAGTTTTTCCTTATAATATATCGGGATTACCCCCGGTGAGACAAGTTAATTTCGTATTGAATTGAATCCAGGTGCAGTGCCTGTTGCTAAAGCTCCTTATCGTTTAGCACCCTTAGAAATGCAAGAGCTTTTAGGTCAGTTACAAGAGCTGTTAGACAAATGTTTTATTAGACTTAGTTTCTCACCTTGGGGAGCACCAATTCTATTTGTGAGAAAGATTGATGGTTCATTCAGGATGTGCATCGACTACAGAGAACTTAATAAATTAATAATCAAGAACCGTTATCCACTACCCCATATCGATGATCTATTCGATCAATTGCAAGGTGCTACTTATTTCTCAAATATTGATTTAAGGTCTGGATATCATCCGTTACGAATTCATGATGATGATGTTCCAAAAATAGCTTTTAAAACCCGATACAGACATTACGAGTTTTTATTAGTGCCATTTGGGTTAACCAATGCACCTGTAGTTTTCATGGATCTAATGAATCGAGCGTATAGACCATATCTGGATAAGTTTATGATTGTATTTATTGATGACATTATCATTTACTCCCGAAACCAACATGAACATGCTCAACTAATTTTGGAACTGTTAGCACGTGAAAAACTATATGCCATATTTTCATTGAGTGAATTTTGGTTACGAGAAGTTCAATTTCTTGGACACGTAGTAAATAAGAATAGTATACAAGTGGATCTAGTAAGATTAAAATAGTAAAACAATGGGAAACACTTAGAACCCCAACTGAAATTCGTCAATTCTTAGGACTGACAGGTTATTATCGGCGATTTATTAAGAATTTTTCAAAAAGAGCCTTGCCACTAACAACTTTGACTCAGAAAAATCAGAAGTTTATATGGGGTTCCCAACAGGACGAGGCATTCAAACTGTTGAAACACAAACTCTGTAATGCGCCTATACTTGCATTACCAAAAGGTGCAGAAAACTTCACGGTATATTGAGATGCATCTCGTCAAGGTCTAGGGTGCGTGTTAATGCAGAAATCACAAAGTAATTGCTTATGCTTCTCGATAGTTAAAAATGCACGTGAAGACTTATACCATTCTTGATTTAGGACTTGGTGCAGTGGTATTTGCACTTAAGATTTGGAGACACTATCTATATGGAACAAAGTGTATTGTATACACTGATCACAAGAGTTTTCAGCACATTCTAGATCAAAAAAATGTAGAAAATGCAACAAAGGCGACGGGTAGAACTTCTAAGTGACTATGACTGTAAAATTCATTATCGCCCAGGTAAAGCGAATGTAGAATCTGATGCCTTGAGCCGCAAGGAACAAGTAAAACCTTTACATGTGAGAGCGTTAGGAATGACTAGTCAAACAAGTCTAATTCCTCAAATTAGAGAGACTCAGCAACAAGGGTTACAAAAAATAAACTACCCAACTGAGGAGCGAAGAAGATTAGACAAACAACTAGAAACCAAAACTGATGGAGTGATGTATTTCAAAAGCCGAATATGGATTCGTTTATTCAGTAACATTAGATCAATCATCTTGGATGAAGGGAACAAATGAAGGTATTTGTCACACCCCGAGCCGGCGGGGTAAGATCGGAGTCCCCGTCGGGCGGAGGGTTCCCGGGGCGCGATATCGTGAGTGATAATCGGAAGTGATCAGATTGTTTACATTGCACATGATATAAATGAGAAATGCTAGTATAATAGAATTACAAAGTTAAATTACATCAGTATCGTTTATAATTTAACAATGTAAATCTATTGTAAACATCATAAAATGACTATCTTGTATTTACACAAGATATACAAAATAAATTGTATAATGATGTCTTCAAAAGTATGCAGGTCCAAAATAATGAGTCTTCTATCTGAAGTCCTAGTCCAAAAGAAATGACTTCTTAATTAACCTGTTCGTCACCTAAGAAGTCATGTAAAAAAAATCAAGTCAACACATGGTTGGTGAGTTCAAATAGTTTAGAGTTTGAAAATGATTTGTAAACCTCATCCGGTAAAGACCTTAACCTCATTAACTCCACATGTAATATCCGGATCGGTATGCTTATATATAGGGCATATGTAGGGTCGAACTTACCGCCCGCCCAGCCACCGTCCCACCACATACTAATCCGTATATGACACTGTTATTAATGATAGTTAAGCATTTTTACCCTTCTCATTAAACCCAAAATCCTTCTGTTCCTTTGTCCCTGTAATTACAATCATTTGAAATCCATATTGATTTCATAAGTTCATCACATAATATGATCAACCATAGCAATTGTATAAACAGTCATAAATGTTTAAGTAAATAAATAGATAAACATTTAATAAAATCTAAGTCCTAATGATTGGGCCTTGGTCAACTCGAGTAGACTAGTCTGTCAATCTAGGTACTTAGTAGTTAGGGAATCTGTAAATATCCTCAAACATACGACCTACAAATCAAACGGTCTAGCTAGGACTTCTTGAAATGTAGGATTTTTGTTTCGTCTGTTTTGGCATATGTTATCTCTGATATTTCCCAGGCTTTCCCTTGAAAATGATTTATTGATTCATCTGATTCTGTTACAAGATGTACTTGATTCGTTGATCATAGAATACTAGATTCATTGATCAAATATACACTTGATTCATAGTTCAACAAACACTTGATTTGTAGAACATTGAATATTGTCTTTGCAAAGATTGTTTCGTTTGATTCTTTGAAATCCCACACTTGTTTCGTCAAAATGTTTCGTTTGATTCATTGAATTCACCCATTTGATTCGTCAAAATGTTTCATTTGATGCATTGAATTCACCCATTTGATTTGTCAAAATGTTTTCGTTTGATTCCTTGAACTCCCACACTTGTTTTGTCAAAATGTTTGATTTGATTCTTTTGAAATGTTTTGATCTGTTGAAATGTTTTAGTTTAACCCGATTATTCACTTAATTTATAAGTAAATCAGTTAGTAAACCTGCATAAAATCTTCCTAGACATGGTCTAGGATAACATTTATATATGTAAACATATAAAATTAAAAGCATTTAAGTAAACAATTTAATAAACAGTTTACGCATGCTTCTCAGCCCCGCGTTTTAAAACAAAAATGTTAGAAAAGGGGCAATGAACTCACCTGTGCTGCTATGTAAATTGATCTAACACAAAATACGCGCTCTTGTTGTAGCTAGGTTTCTTCAGTTCCTGAGTTATTTTATAAAAATTCGAATATAATAAGTACGCGTAGTAGTCGTCGTGCCTAAGGTCTGGTTTTGTCGTGTGTGCAACTAAGTGTCCTAGCACTAAGTGCATCTAGAATCTAATCTAACTTAGTTACCCTCTTTAATGATCCCAATACCCATAGATAGTTATAGAAACATACTTTTATATTTTTAGAAATTTCGGCAGAGTTTCCTTTGTTTTCGGTTTAAAATCCAGACAATTATATTGCCTATTTTAACAATTTCCCAATTAATTATGTTATAACAAACTTTTATAACTAAGCAAACTTAAAAGAAATCAATACCATTTATAATTCATATTTCAAATTTAAACAAGACTTTACAAATTATTAACTTTTATAATTTATAACACCTTCTTTTTAGTTAAAACATCATTACATAATGTGTGTTGGGCTTAATTAAACCCTATTGGGCCCACTTTGGCCCAATTGAAAATCTTTGATTTCTATTTGATTTCAACTTGCGTTTTGATTTCCATGAGCTTAGAACCATCCTTCCCTATTTGTTAAACGATCTTATATGTTCAACATTTGATTATATGTATGCATGCATGATTAGGGTTTCCCCTTTGCTCATGCACACACACATATGTATATAAGATTTATCCACATACACCCATGCATGCACTTATATGATAATTACTCATAAAATGCTAAACCTAATGACTCACTAATCATTTCCTAGGTTTAATCATTTGTTTCATTAATCTTAGGCCCATGTTAACTTCATTAAACAACTCCTAGGTTCGACTTGTGGTCCAAGGCAGCGAACCTTTTTAGATAATCACCTTAGGTTCGGCTGTTATATTGCCATCAACGAACCTTTAGGGTTCGTCTAATACCTAAGAGGGTTCGCCCACTTGCATGAAAAAGGTTCGGTCAGAATGATGGGTTCGTGACTGGTGTGGTTCGGCTGATTAATGGTTCGGCTCTGGTTGAAAGGTTCGCCAAAGATTCCAGGTTCGTGGGACAGATCCGCAGGGTTCGGTGCAGGCTGGCACAGGGTTCGTCTGCAAGGTGGTCAGGTTCGGTGCAGGGTTCGTTCTCACTATGAAGGTTCGGCCAAGACTTTAAGGGTTCGGCCGTAGGGTGGTTCACGAACCTGGACTATCCTTGTCTTCCCCGTTGATCAGAACCTGTTACAAATAGATTTCTAACAATACCTAAACGTGTATGCACCTTCATCTAAGTGTTTTAAGTGCTTAATCTCGGTTATCTTAGCAAAACCATATGAACTCGTGGAAAACCCTCTAAAACCCGAAAATAAAATGAATATTTACCTTAAAATCAGTGGGTAACCTCGTGAAATTCTTGTACTTCCTTAATCCTTGTAGTGTGATGATCGTTTTGACACCAATCTTGCTTGAATCCGGCTTGAATCGAGCTCCCAATCGTAGTGAGAAGTTAAAATTTCTAGAGAGGGAGAGTGCTAGAGAGAGAGTAACGAGATTGAGAATGAGAAGGGAGGTTGGTGTAGGTTGTTGGGACATAAATGCTAGCATTAAAGGTTTAGCAAAATACCCGGTCGTTCGGTGTCGTTTGGTTTCGTGTAAAATGTCGTTTCGCGTAGTTTTCGCGATGAAATGGCACGATTTTAAAAGTAGAAATCATTTAATTATTCCAGGTTGTGATTCCTAATAAATTAACTAATATCTTCTATTTATTTTAATTTAAAAAAATATTAATTTACTGTTTAAATCGAAATGTACGGTCGTCGCGCGTATTCGTTCGAATAGTCACCCGTACGAACACGGCGATAACTATACTTTTCAATCTTGTTTTCTAAATATAGAATATCATTCAGAACGTTAAACTTTCAGGTTTATTCGTACAGATCGTCACCTATACGAATATCCCGTCAATTTAGCACTCACGTAACGATATTCGTGTGTTTTGATCTTTAAAGTCTCACATACGTTTATACATAATAATTCCTAAACAAGTAATTCACATGATGGTTCTGTATTGTCAAAGAATTATCTGACTCAAGAACCATTGTTCTGAACTTTGTTTTCTGAATTGAATCTGAACTGTGATTTGATAACATGAAATGAAAATGATATACAATTGTTAACTGAAATACGTACCTGATTTACTGTTCATGTACTGTAGAGATCACTGTTCCGGTGACGGTTTCGGCACTGATGTTACAGTATTCTATTCATCCAGGTGTCGATAAAATACATATAAAGACCTTAGAGATTTTTATTGGTGGCCTGGGATGAAGAAACATATAGCTGAATACGTAGATAGATCTTTAACGTTTCTTAAAGTTAAGGTAGAACATCAACGACATTCTGGATTATTACAACAACCAGAGATTCCCGTGTGGAGATGGGATAAGGTCTCTATGGATTTATCTATATGGGTTATAGTTGATCGCCTTACGAAATTTGCGCATTTCTTACGAATCCGAGAAGATTATTCCATGGATCGACTAGCTAAACTCTACGTCAGTGAGATTGTATCTCGACATGGAGTACCAATATCAGTCATTTCTGACATAGATAGTAGGTTTAGGTCACGGTATTGGCAAACTTTTCAAACTACTCTGGGCACGCAAATCAATATGAGCATAGCTTATCAATAACAAACGGATGGACAAAAAGAGCGTACAAAACAAACTCTTGAGGATATGCTTAGAAGCTATGTAATTGACTTTGGAGGTAGCTGGGATATTCATCTTCCACTAGTTGAATTCTCATACAATAACACAGCTACCACACCAGTATTCAATGCGCTCCATTTGAAGCACTCTATGGATGCAAATATCGATCTCCTATTTGCTGATTGGAGGTAGTGAAAGTCAAAATCATTGCCCAGAATTCATATAAGAAATTACAGACAAGATCGCACTTATTTAAGAACGAATGAACGCTGCACGCGATCGTTAAAAGAGTTATGCTGATAATCGTTAGAGACCTCTAGAATTTCAAATAGGTGATCGAGTCATGTTGATAATCTCACCATGGAATGGCATCTTTAGATTTGGAAAACGAGGTAAAATCTCACCAAGATTTGTAGGACCATTCAAAATTCTAGAACTAATTAGAACGGTAGCTAATAGACTTGAATTACCTCATGAACTTAGTAACATTCATGATGTCTTTCACATATCAAACCTAAAAAAGTGCTTAACTGAAGAATCGTTGATTGTACCTCTTGAACAAATTAAAATTGATGACATACTTTAATTCAAAAAAGAACAAGTGGAAGTAATGGATCGAGAGGTATTACTGTGAAACTTTTCTTGAACATATGATATGCTTCACTATTATTTGTGTGATTTCATGCAATTTCATTGGATTTCATGGGATTTTTGCATGTATCTTCTATCACAATGTCAAAAAGTCCTCATATATCAAACCGTATCAAACGAACCCATATGGGGCTGAATATGGAACGATGATAGTACTATTGGCTGACAACTCATTTGCCGGGAGCTTGCAACTCACCTTGGTGTAAATGTTTGTTACCTGTTTCCAATATTATCTTAATGTATGTGATAGACATTAAGAATGAGGCACAAAGATATTTGCCGATGGGCAGTATCTTCGCAAAAAATTAGTCCGATAGAAACTAGATATGGGTCCCATGGTTATCTTTGAAAACGTGTATTAATAACTCTCTTATCATATCATATTGTATTGGATCATTTATTACGAACTCACCAGCTTTGTGCTGACTTTTCAAACTTACAAACTTTTGTAGGTAGACAGTGACGACATGTGAGGACTTCACTATCAGGCACTTGTAATTAAGTAACCCGGTTTGTTTAGTATATTTAAGATGGAATGGTAACTTGTGCCTTGTAATAAGAATATTATCCTTGTAATGTATTATCTTTAAGTTAAACTTCTGTGTTGTGATACCGGATTAAGTAAATTGCATCCCATCTTTGAGACATCACCACTATGCTTCTACAACCTTCTCAGAGTGATCAGTGACATCATCATCAGGTGACGAGAGGTGGGGAGATACAAATGAGTCCCATCTGCCATGACTTTAAATTGTTTTTCCATTCCTCGTAAATATTATTGTTCTATCTTGTCCTTATCTAAGGCTTCGAGTTGAGCACTACGTACCTTGTCAGGTAGATCAGTATGTATTGTTAACTGAAGTGCTCAAACACCCGTCTTGTTTGTGCCGTCTCCTTCCTTCTTAGAGCATCCGCTACCACGTTAGCTGTGCCCGAATGATACTTGATTGCGCATATAATCACTTAGCAATTCAACCTATCCCCGTTGTCTCATATTGAGCTCTTTCTGATCAAAGATATGTTGCAAAATCTTATGATTAGTGTAAATGGTGCACCTGGTTCCATATAAATAGTGCATCCAAATCTTCAAGGCAAATACTACTGCTCCTAACTCCAAGTCATGAGTAGTATAATTCTTTTCGTGAGGTCTCAGTTGTCTTGAAGCCTAAGCAATCACTTTATCACGTTGCAACAACACACATCCCCGTTGGGCAAATGCATCACAATACACCACAAAATCTTCCATTCCTTATGGTAAGGATAGAATTGGTGCACTACAGAGTTTCAGTTTTAGTAGCTGGAACGCAGCTTCTGGTTTAGCTGTCCAATCATACTTCGTTCCTTTGTGAATAAGGGTTGTAACAGGTTGGGCGATTTTTGAGAACCCTTCGATAAATTGCCGATAATAACCCGCTAAACCTGGGAATTGACGTACCTCGGTAGTGTTCTTTGGTGCTTCCCAATTCTTAATCGCTTTTATCATAACTGGATCAACGTGTGTGCCCTTTTCATTGACTACATTCCCTAAGAACTGAACTTCTCGTATCCAAAAGTCGCATTTAGAAAACATAGCGTATAGTTGCTCTTGCTTAAGTAATTCTAACATCAGTCGAAGATGTTTGGCATGATCCTCATCAGTTTGGTAATAAATGGGGATGTCATAAATGAAAACAATGACAAATTTATCAAGCTTTTCAGTTATAAATGCTATAACCGTTGTATAACCTTTACGCAAACATTTGTGCACCTTCATACAAGAGATAAGACGCAATGGCGCATTCCTCTTCTCTCCTTGTACGTATAGAGTCTCTCCATGTGGAAGAGGAACGCAGAAGATCTTGTCATAGCATATTAGTTCAGCCTGGTGTTTCAAAAACCAGTCCATGCCAATGATTACATCGAAACTTACTAACACAAGAGGCATAAGGTAAATTCAAGTGTCTGACCCATCATGTCAATGATACATCCTTTAAAAATAATTTCTGCTACAACTAACTTACTATCAGCTAGCTCTACTGTCACACCCCAGCCTTCCCGGCCTTTCCGAGGGCACGACGCGAGCACCGGTCATCGGTTCTCTGCAGGATCACAGTCTCCAGTCATAGTTGCGAGACCTACATGTCTGCTTGCATACGTACATCCAATAATTTGGATAAATCAGTTTTTGAAAAATCAGAGATGCGGAAGTAAATGTATGAGTTGTCAAAACAACATTGAAAACATAAGTTGCGGAAGCTTAAGTTAAAACATGTTTTCAAAAAAATACAGAGTAATGGTTGCGGAAGCGGTTTAAGTATTTATCTTTACATAACAGACAAATATTAGTGGTTCATTAATCTAAGACACAAAGACAGATGCATGAGACTCCACTTCTAGCATCCTAGCTCCTCATGCGCGTGTCTTAGTTACCTGAGAAAACATGCGAGTAAGAGGTTAACACAAAGGTCGGTGAGAGCACAGGATTTTCATAAGCAGTAAACATAAAATGTTTCAAGTAAATGTTTGCTTGTATACATATCATTACAATGCAATATCGATTGATAACTAGTCAATACATTTATATTATATGTGAGTTCGAAACCGAAGCTGATTGTGTGCCTCCCGCTATGTCCATCACAAGACAATGGCAAATGTGTTAGTCAATTTTGCACCCATTCCGACCTCCAGTCGGGTTGGCCTCCCAGGCGCGATGGGTGGGGCTTGTCAGGCCCAAATAGTACTATCCAAGATTACCACGCTAAGCCATCCACGCTACTAACGATCTGAGGTGTGTTTGTGAGGACTTTGAGTTTGTGATGTGTGCCACATATACATATAGTGATAAAGCATGTCCATATGTAACCAAAATAAGTAGTTGTTTTTAAAACAGTCTATCATGCAGTGTTTTCTCTCTCAAAGGTAGAATTGACAAAAAAGGGTTGTGAACTCACTTGATAAAGCAGTTCCAGCTTAAGTGTTCGCTATAGCGAGTGCTAGCAACCTGCTAGTGAGCACCTATAAGCATATAGGTCGTGAGTATATGTTCTGTGGTGTGTTGTATCCCATACAACTCTAAGTGTTGATGTGCTCAACCGAGTGTTTGTGTGTTGACTCTACAAATCGTTGGTAACATGTTTGTTTTGCTTAGTTGGTTTATGTGCCTTAAATGCATGTAAGACATTAAATGCATCCTACGACTCTAATCGTAATGCTTTCGCATAAATCATGTTATGAAAATCATAAAGTTTCCGTTTCGGGAAAATTTCTATATTTAGAAAGTTTCTATTTTTGCAAAGGGTAGCTATGAAATCCCATTTCATAAAATTAATACTTATAGTATGTTTATAAAATATGTTTAAACACTTAAAACATATCGTTTGTGCATAAATCACCATTTATGCCATTTTGCCCAAATAAAGTTTCCTAAAATAGTAAGTATTCGCTTAAAGGTTCGTTTTCACAAATCAAAGTTCCCAATATGTTTAGAAATCATTTTTAAACATATTATAACAATCTAAAATCATAGAATCATAACCGAACATCAAAACCCCTCTTTTGATTTCAAAAAGTTTCCATATATAGTAAGTTTTTATAAAATCATGTTTTTCATAAATCCAAATACCCAAATGTGTTTCTAAATACTTTAATATACTTTTGACAACATCTAGACATGTCTAACACGTCTAGATCATCACAAACCTACAACATGCAACGTAAAAGTTTCCTTTTATGGCGAGTTCTACAAATCATCATCAAAACTCAATCCCATTATTCCTATACTCTAAAATCAGTAGATCTATACTAAAATAACACAAGAACACCAACAAATTCGTGAACTAGAGCTACATGGAGTTGCATATGTTCAAACACACTTGCATGCGGGTTTTTACACTATGCATGTACGATCTAAGTATATATAAGCCATATATGCAACCTTAGAAGTATGGAATTGAGTTGGACAGGTTATATCATGCTTTGGAAATGGTTGGAGATGGTTCTCTTGCTAGATGATGGCTTCTAAAACTCCCTTGATGCTCCTATGGCCTCCAATCGCCAAGAATGTGGAAGATATAGCTTGAGGAAGGATTCACAACGGTTTGGTAGAAGGTTTCTGGTGTGTATTATCTAGAAGGAGTGTAAGAACTCTAAGAGTGAGTGAAAGAACCATGGAAAAGAGAATGGGGTAGATTTTATAAGGTTTTGTCTTCTAGGACCCGTCGCGTACCGCCAAGGCCGATCATGCATGGCCTCAGCGTACCGTGATGAATATAATATTCAGTTTTCATCTCATAACACGCCGCATACCGCCAAGGCCTTGTTGCATGGACTTGACGTACCGCCAAGGATTTCGGAGTTCAAAACTCCTGCTCATGCTTCGCGTACTGCCATGGAATTCGCCGAGGGTGCTTGGTGTACCACTAAGGCTTCATTTCTTATTTTTTTTCGATTTCGTTGATTTTATTTCGTTTGTGTTAGATTCTTAACGTTCATCCTAACAGTCTAGTTCATGTTCAGCACATAATCACCTAATGAAACGTATGATTGTTTGTTTATTGTTTGTTCACCAACGTTCGTGAGACTCGTGTGTGTTTCGATAATTCCTTGAATTATCCTTAACTGTTTGTGTTCATCATTACTTGCATGCTTGATTAAAAATAATCAATATGTAATCCAATAATCCCTCGAATTATTGTTTTGTGATTGTGTTTGTGTTTGCCACAATTGGTTTTCAGAACCAATGTGCAATGTAAGATTCTATAGTTCCTCGAACTATCGTTTCGCAGTTGTTTGTGTTTAAATTATTTAATTAATCCTAATCAAATGAAATGCAACAAGTATGAATCTGCAATACAAAATTGTAAGAGTTGAAATTTACCTTAAATTGTCGGGTGTCACATCTACAGTGGATGGGTTTTCTGGGGCAGTAGGACTAACATCCAACAAATGACAAAACTTACTGGATCCAAAACTCCGATCTGCATCGGTGTCAAATAGCATATAGGCAGACTGATTATTCAAGAGGAACGTATTGGTGACAATTTTGGGATCCTCCCGTGCTTCACGCCCTTCAATCACAAAAGCCCTGCCCTTGTCACCATTTGTGTTGTTGTTGGTGGTGGTGACGTTGACATTTGTAGCTGTATCATTAGTCCCACTCCCCTTTTCTTGAGTTGTGGACAATCCTTCTGGAAATGACCACGTTTGCCACTCTCACAGCAACCCTTTTGTGTGTTGTTTTGGTTGGTAGGGTCTGTTAGTAGTTTTCCTCGACAGTCTTTCGCTGCATGACCCATCTTCCCGCACCGCTGACATCGGTACTTGTCACATTGATTCCTAAAGTGATGGAATTCACATTTGTTGAATTTTGGTACTTTCCAGTTACCTTCCTGATGACTGCTGGTTATGGTTTGAGTTGTGATGAGTTTTGGTTGATTCATGCTTGCGATTCTGTTCAAATGACTGTTGAGTGGAGTTTTTAGAAGCGCTACTATCCCACTTACTTTTGTGGTCTCCCACTTTAGCTGTTGTTGTTCGTTTGGTTAATGTTCCTTGTTGTACCACCTGGTCAGTCAATTGGTGCGCCAGTCGAACAGTTTGTTGAATAGTGGTGGGATTAGCATATGTGACTAGCCCTTGAATTTTAGGAACCATACCTCCAATGTACCTTTCAAACCACTTGCTAGGTGATGTTTCCGTATGAGGCGAGATTCTTGCCAACTCATGGGATCGTGTACTGTACTCTTCAATATTAGAACCATTCATCTTGAGGTGCCAGTATTCATCCTCAAGCTTTTGCACTTCGTTGCGGGGGCAATACTCTTCCTGCAATAGCTCCTTCAATCCATCCCAAGTGAGGGCATTGGCCACACCCAGGCTGAGTGTATGTGTCATACCCCGAGCCGGCGGGCCGGATCGTGTGTCCCGTCGGGCAGAAAGGTCACGGGGCGTGATATCGGGAATGATAAGCGTGGTGATCAGATTGTTAACATTTAACATGATATATAATGAGAAAATGCTAAATGAAATAGAATTACAAAGTTAAATTAAATCAGTTTCGTTTATAATTTATGTAAATCTACTACCAACATCATAATTCTCCTATCTTGTATCTGCACAAGATATACAAGATAATATGTATAATGATGTTCAAAAGTATGCAAGTCCAAAATACTAGGTCATCTATCTGGCATCCTAGTCAAAAGCATAAACTTCTTAGTCAGACTTGTTCGTCACCTGAGAAGTCATGCAAAAAGATCAAGTCAACACATGGTTGGTGAGTTCATGTAGTTTCGTTTAAAAAAAATGGATTTGTACAAAACATGTCCGAATGACAACCTTAACCTCACCAACAACCACCTATACTATCCAGCCAAGTATGCTTATATATAGGGCATACTTAGGGGAACAAGCCCCAACCGACATCCCACCACATACCGAACCACATAGTATATTGTTGTTAATGATAATTAAGCGTGTCATCCCATACCTTTGATTCAAAACGTTTTGAATAACCTGAAAATTTGTTAGCATTGATCACCTGAAACGACAACCTTAACCTCACTAACAACCACCTATACAATCCGAACAAATATGCTTATATAGAGGGCATACGTAGGGGAACAAGCCCCAGCCGACATCCCACCACATATCGAACCACATAATATATTGTTGTTAATGATAATTAAGCGTTTCATTCCATACACTGAATCACATACTCGAATTGTCTGAAAATGATTACCTTTGAACACCCAAAATGACAACCTTAACCTCACTAACAACCACCTACACCATCAGGTCAAATATGCTTATATAAAGGGCATACGTAGGGGAACAAGCCCCAACCGGCATCCCACCACATACCGAACCACATAATATATAGTTGTTAATGATAATTAAGCGTTTCATTTCACTCTATTGACACATTAGTTCTTCAGTTCTTAGTTCTTATAATTCCACAAAAATAGAATTTCTATTGATTCCTTAAGTTCAGCACACAATCATGATCAACCATAGCATTTACAGAAACATTACATTAAATGCTCAATTAAATAAATAAGTAGACATTTAATAAAAATCTAAGACCTAACGAATGGGCCTTGGTCAACTCGAGTAGACTAGTCTAGCAATCAAGGTTCTTAGTAGTAAAGGAGATCTGTAAACCTCATCAAACATGCGACCTATAATCAATCAGTCTAGCTAGGACGTTTTTTGATATATAGGGTTTTATAGTTCTTTAGATCGTCCGTGGCTCGTATAGCTCTTTAGTTCTTTGGCACATGTTATCTTTGAGTATTTCCCAGATGTTCCTCAAAACTGGTTAGGGAATTCTGTAGATATCATCAAACATGCGTCTCATATTCGATCAGTCTAGCGATGACGTCTTTCAAACCTGAGATTGGCACATGTTATCTTTGATATTTCCCAGACAGACCCTTGTAAATAGTTCTTTGTATATAGTTCTTTGACAACACACCACCAAAAATAGTTCTTTGAGTAGACCGTTAGTTCTTTGAAAATAGTTCTTTATTTCTTTGACAACACATCACCAAAAATAGTTCTTTGTACTTAGTTCTTTGAAATAATCTTTGAAAATAGTTCTTTGTTTTAGATCTTTAGTTCTTTGAAAGTAGATCTTTGAAAACAGTTCTTCGATTTGAAATAGTTATCTACTCATGATGAATGGATAACTTATTTTGAAATCATGTATATAGTTTACCTAGACAGAATCTAGGATAACAATTATACATATAAAACATATATAAAGTAAAAGCATTTAAGTAAATATAATCCAAAGAAAATTTACGCATGCTTCTCAGCCCCGCGTTTGTAAAACAAAATTTTTAGAAAAGGGGCAATGAACTCACCTGTGCTGCTATGTAATGATTCACAACAAATATGCGCGCTCGTTACTTGTAAATTATGTATCTTCGGTACCTGAGTTGTTTTAAGAGAATTCGAATACTATAAGTATTTATAGTTGACGTATTTAGGTTTTGGTCTCAGTGTGCAACTATGTGTCCTAGATGTTACTAATGTTTTGCTATGATTTTCTCTAACTATTCTAAGCGTATTACCCTTTCGTAAACCATTATCCTGAAGATAATGACTATTAAACCTTAGTTATGTAAGGTTTACGTTAATTACATTCATGACTTTTTAAGGAAAACATCATTATTAAATACATTTGAAGTTGAAATCTTTAAGTTAGAAATCATTTTATTCATTTTAAAACATTTTAAATAAAGTATTTTATAAATCATTTCCCTTTTTATTAAAATATAAATCATTTTAAGAATTCATAAGTTAATATGTGAGACTCAAGTTAATCTCACTCGATTAACTTTAAGTCTGTTGCTAAATCTTCATTTACCATGGTTCTTTGATCGTCCTTGTGTATAACTTAGCATAGAAAGTTCAATCGAACTATCTAACTTAGTTATATGTTTGTATCGAATTCACTAAGTGTTAGGTGTTTACAATAAAGTCCACACCTATATATACTTAGTTTGTTTTCTTGACTCTTATAGAATTCTCACCATATTATTCATGATTTTGTTAAATAGAACCCGATTTTTTTCAACCCCATATGATGCCCAAAAGTCCATGTTTGTAGTTCAACTTTGTTTAGAAGAAAGTTGGTGTTAAATATTCCTAGTATAATTGGTTTATAACACCGGTTGTCGTTCCTTATAACCCTAATTAATTTAGTTGACAACATACAAAGGTTTGAACCCCAATAGACTCTTAAAACTCGTGTTTAGATGCTAGAGTAATCTAAAAAGGTTTTGATGTTGAAATTCTTATCACCAAAGTTCACAAAACCCGGTTAATCTCATGAAAACCCTAATAATTTCCCATGCACACGTGTAATGTGTGAAAGTGGTTAATCAATCCCATGCAATCCGTTCGTTTGGTACCCTTTCCCGACTAAATCAGTCCATCCAAATGAGTGTCGTATGAATGGAAGTGTCTGCCGAACCAAATGGTTGTGCGAATAAGATCCATGCGACCGAACCATGAGGACTGAACGTAGGTTGCATGTGAATGGGGTAGTCGACCGAAAGGAGATAGCCATGCGAAGGGATCAGCTCGTGCGAATGAGGGTGACCATATGAGTATGGCATGCGAAGGTGTAGTGTTAGCCGAATGAGAGGTTCATGCGAAAGAGGGCACCCGACCGAATGATGATACCATGCGAATAGGGGGCTCATTCGGCCTTAAGGCCATTTGGCCAAGCTGATGGGTTTTTCTCCTTCGGATGTTCGAACCCAAGCAAGTACAACCCCCCCATTTTCAAGCCTAGACTACACCACGAGATGTCACATGTTCCTACCACATTCCTAAGTGTTTTCGTGAAGTTTCCCTAAGGTTTAGGTGGGTTAGAACCGGTTTTTGATGGGGTTCGAACAAAGGGGTTTGAAAACCCTAAAATCGGATTTTTGAACTCATTTTTACCTGAATTTTGATGGTTCAAAGATCAGATTTTTTTTGTACTTTCGTGATCTACGTGTTGTTGTGGTCGTTTTGACACCAAAATAGCTCGATTCGGGGAAAGAATGAGAATTCTAGGGTTTATTTTCTAGAGAGAGAAAGTTGAGAGAGAGAGAGAATGACAAATTTGGTGATGGTGGAGCGGGTAGGTGGGGGAAGATACGGCATTTAATGCCATATTAAAGTCTTTCAAATACCCGGGTGTGTTCAGCCTCGTTCGGTTTCGCTCGATTTCGTGTAGAGGCGTCGGTTTCCTTTCGCTTTCGTAACGATTCGTTACGATTTTAAAAATAGAATTCATTAAATTAAATTAGGTGGTAATTCCTTGTAAATTAACTAAAAATATTCCCTTTATTTTAACTTCTGGTAATATTAAATTTACCTGTTTAAATCGAATCGTACCGTCGTCTTGCGTATTCGTTCGAATCGTCACCCGTGCAAACACGACGATAACTACACTTTTCAATGTGGTTTGCTAATTATTGGACATCATTCAGAACGTTAAACTTTCAGATATATTCGTACAGATCGTCACCTATACGAATAATCCGTCAGTTTAGCATTCACGTAACGACATCCGTTGTTGTTTTGTTTTGTATAACCTCGCATACGTTTATACAAAATAAAATCCTAACTAACAATCAAATGATAATTATGTGTTGTCAGATAAATTTCTGACTGTTAAACCATGGATTTGAATCATGTTTCTGAAATGAATGTGAAATTGTTTTGTGTCAAACATCAAATGATAATAGTATATAGATATTACATGTGATTCATACCTGAGCTACTATTCATTTCACTGTTCCGGTTACGTTTCCGGCATTGATGTTATAGTATATACATTAGAATTCCACCATGTCAATGCTGGACCTTCCAATGTACTCATAGCATACTTCACTTTGATTTCCTCTGGGCAGTTACACATTGCAAACATCGACTCAGATTTTTCAATCCATTGAAGAAGTCCAACAACTCCTTCGGATCCTTTGAAATTATGCGGATTGCAGTCAAGAAATGTCTTGAATGTGCACACCGCTGGATTCAACAGTCCCCCCCCCCCATTGGACCATGTGGTCCTAATTTATGTGTCTGAGCATAGGATGCAATCGCCTCAACAATTCGATTGTTGATGAGGGCGTCGAGTTCTGCTGTGGTGATGCTAATGTTGCCTTCAGCCATGATCTTCATATTAACAAACATACATAATGAGATTACATTCATCACATAATCAGAATTTGCACATAAAAAAATCATAACACACACAACTATAACCATTAAAGATAGATAATATAGTAAAACCAGTTTTACAAGTATTGATCAAAGATACGCAAAACATGAAATTCAATTTTTATGAGTACAACCCACTCATATAAGTTTACTAAATGAAAAGTAGATAGAAAATAACTATATCCTACTGTTTGATGTCGCAACAGTGGATGATGAGTCCTCCTGCTCTGCCTGACCACAACCGACACCGTGATGGTTCTCTAAGTGACCAACAATGAGTGTTAGGGATTCCCCAGCAATATCATCCGCTAGAGTAGCTCCAGACTCAACTACTTCAGCTTGTGCAATAGCCTCCTCTGCCCTTGCCTCAACTGCAACTGCCCGTATCTCAGTTTTTTCTAATTGTGCAATGAGTTCAGCCACAGTCTCTTGCAATTCCGCAAAAGTATCAACCAAGTTATTGTGCACCTCGACAGTCTGTCCCAAATCCTCAGCGAGGTTGTTCCACTTCTTCATCAACCAATTGTTGCCCTCTAGCAATCATGTGATCTCTCCAGCTACCTCACGCATGTTGTGAATCTCCCGATCCATATGTGCAACAAAAGCTGCAAATGCTTGCTATGGTGGGTATCCTAGAGTAGGTAATGTCTAATTGCTCCCATTAGTGTTAGGAGTAGGTGGCAGATGAGATCAGGGAACCAATGCCAGCCCTAGCCGTTCTCCCTCGATCGTATGTGTATCGACTCATCGTAGTGGAACGTGTCATCCACTGGATCGATTCGTCTCTTCTTGGATTCTAGCGATGATACGGTTTGCTGTTCCTCATCACGAGTAGGTGTGGGTGGTGATGTCATGTCTGTTACATAATAACATGTGTGAATGCTATTCAAAATGAACTGTGCAACGAAGTGTGTCTAATGTCCAACAGTTATAGTGTAAGTCTACAAATGCAAACCTAGTTTTCTATAACCAATGGCTCTGATACCAATCTGTCACACCCTCATTTTCCTACTAATGGAATCATACCGTTTAGGGTGTGACAAACCAGGATCTTCGTCATTGGACATAACAGAAGACCTCTATATGATTTTTCAAACATAATTCAGTCATAATTTGATAATTAAAATGTAACGGTTGCAAAAGCGTTATAAAATCCATGCAGAAAGATAACACTTGCAAAACATAAATTACAATGTTTAATGTATCATTTCAAACATATAAACTTAAAAGATGCACACGACTCAATCATCCTAGTCCCTGCTTGCTTGTGTTTGTGTCTTAGCATCCTCAGAAAAACATGTAAGTATAGTCAACACAAGGTTGATGTGTAGACACGTTCGTATAAATATTCATAAATTTTGTCTCAAACTGTTTGTAGGTAACGTTTCAGATCACATAACCATAGATTGCATAGTTCATGATAGCTAGTCATATTTACTATTTCTACAAGTGGTCGACACTGAATCTAACTGTTAACTGATGATTGCCTTTCCACTTTTGTTTAACAAAACAATAGCAATGTTTGGTTTGGTCAGTTAAACACTTGTGTAGATCTACCATCTACCAACTGAGGTTTGTCAAACCCAATAGATCTATCTTCAACTACCACGCTTTGCACTAAAGCAAACTAAACGATTCGATATGTAAGGACTGATAGTGTTATGTTCGCACTTATACTAAATAGCTTACTGATGCAAGTGATATGTATCTAAAAGCGTTTGATTTCACATGTTTTCTCCCCCAAAGCAATAAAATGTAAAAAGGAGCCGTGTACGCACCTTAGAATGTGAATTGAAAGTCAACTGTTCGTGCAATCGTGCAAGTAACCTTCTACGAGAAATCGGTGTTATTATGATAACACCGTGTTATTATAATATCAGACATGTTCGTTTTCTCATACGTGTCAACCCATGTAGATTGGAATAGTTCAAACACCCATATGTAAGTAGTTTAAACTAGTTGTAATATATATTCAAGTCGTATACATATATATATACCATTATTACTATATAATCGTATATATACAGGATTGGGTTCATGCTCAAAATATTAAATTTTATATGTTTATTGTGTTCGAGGTTCCATTTCGTTTCAACCGAAACTGGAACGGATCAAATCGGAGTTGAAATGAGAAAGTTATGGTTAAAATACCAAAAATTGGATCAAATCGGAGTTGAAATGAGAGATTCACATGATACTCTGAATCTCTTAACAATTTTGTGCAGGTTTTTATCTAATGTACGTACATGAATGTTTCTGTAAACTGACTATGATTGCCTTACAAATATTACATGCAAATCATTGCATGAATTTCCTATAATTCTTAGTGGTATCGACTGTACACACTCAACTTTGAGAAATTGTCTAACGAGATGGTGTAGTTAGTACATGAGAGGTGTGTAACCCCGACTGATGGCGGAATCATCAGGATGCTACGAGAAATGTGCAGATATTTTAAAAGCTTATGGGCATCTAAATTGTATCATCACATATCATTTATAGCATTCAAATTAATTACACAAAAATCATGTTCATCATGAATCTTAGTACAACAAATACACAAAAGATGTAGCTAAGTTAACTAAATCCAAGTCTTTAGCAAATCCAGTTAAATTAGCTAAGTACAAGATCCTATGTGATGATATCCAAAATTTTGTAGAGTTATCCTTCCCTACTTTGCTTCATTTCCTAAAACATGCATAAAAACAAGTGTCAATACAAAAGTAGCTGCTGAGCAATCATATGTTTTCACACACCCAGAAATAGTTGTATAAATGTAAATAATGTAAGAATTCAATAAAAGAAAACCAATGTGATAATATCAATATGTTCAGGCCGTGTTTAGCGATACTAACAATGCTAAAGTAGCAAACAATCACCATGGAGGACCGAAGTCAACTCAATCAACGATGGGTCTGGCCAGGCCTATAGCTATCATTTTTTACCATAATATGTTATGATCAATTCAAGTCTAGTGACAATCATCGTAATGTTATAAAGTTCAAAAAAGTATAAAATGATCATATCGTGACAATGTCGTGATAATATCATTCATGTTTCACCCCAATTTTTAAAAATGAAAAGAGTAAAAGGGGCTATGAAACTCACATATTGTATAAGTGTCTTGTTTTGAATAAATGCGCTCGTTGTTTATAGATACGATGTGTCAATACCTGTATTCATGTGTGTTCATACTTATGAATATTTTGTCATTGTTGTGTAGTGTATGATTGTTTATGTTATTAGTGAAAACCCTATCATCGTCTAAGTGATCCATCTTAATTTGTAGTGAATTATCCAATCATTTTACATAATGATTATTGCCATTAGGGTTTGCAAATATTGTTTGATAAAATTTTAAGTCTAAAATAGTTTTGGTCACACAGCCTTGAACAACAAATTATGCAAAAGAAAGGAGAAAATGTGGGATTTCCAAATTATGCATGCATGGCATGCACACCACGCATCCTAACTACCATCGATATTGCAAGTTCGATAGTCACTATACTTAATCACAAATGATGGCCATCAATACTAATAATTTAGATGTTTACTTGGTTGAGTTTACATGGCATCGATATTAATAAAGTCAATGGGGTTAGTCGATATTGATGGCCATCGATATTCCTAAGTTCAAACATGGCTTTATCAGGATATGGTGATCTTCGATACTATCAATATCCATGCATGTTTGCCCAGAACTTAGAGTCACCGATACTATGAATATCGATGTAACCTTAGTCCAAAAACTGGAGCCATCGAGACTATGAATATCGATAAGGCTTGGCAAATTCGATGAAATTAGTATTGACCGGTTGGGGTAGATTCGAAGGACCCTCCTTCGATATTAATAGTATCAAAGGTGACTTTCTTAATCCTTCAGCTCCATAGTTTTCAGATTATTGCAGGTCTTCAACTCATTCCTATTCAACTCGATTAAGGTCTAGGATGTCCAAATATATCAGTTAAGGGTAGTGTAAAGTGTTGGTTTATGACTAGCTCGAAAACCCAAAAATGAGGGTTTAGATCTACCTTGTTCCAGCCATTCCAAGCTCGTTTTTCTTGTACTCCTTGCTTCTATCCGGGTGAAGAATCATTTTGGTGTAAGAATCTTCAAAAATGGTGAAGAGATGAGAGTTTTCTCTCTAGGTTTTCTAGAGAGAGAAACTAGAGAGAGACGAAATCTTAATGTAGAGAGAGGGTTGTAATTCTGAGGAAGAAGAGAGGGTTTATGGTTTTTATAGTTCGGGTTTAACGTGTGTGTTCAGTTTCGTTTATTTACGTGATATCGTGTCGGTTTGAGTAAAAGAAAATTTTAAAATGTTTCATTCTTTTACAAAAAAGCTTTATTCAAAAACATTTAAGTGGTAATCCCTAATAAATATTTTAAATTACTTTTTATTATTTTAAGTTTTGTAAAAATGTTTATTTTGAATATCTCGTCGGAACGTGTAACTTATGTTTATATTCGTGAAGATCGTCACCTTTACGAATACAACGCTTGTCTTATATTCCAACTTGATTTATAAACTTATGGAATATCGTTTTGGAATATTAACCCTAACATATGTATTCGTGTGAATCGTCACCCACGCGAACACACTATTAGTTTAACTTTCCTGAAATGATATTCGCGTATTTAATTGCCACTTGTGTCCTTACCAACGTTCACTGTTCCACTGTCTTTATTATATCATCTCAATATTCCAGAATTCTCCTCACTTAATCATATCACCGACATATTCATGTTAGACCGAAGTAATTTTATGTATAGGGCATACGTATAAATCGGCCGCAATCTATTCAGCCGCCAGCCCGCCACCACTTCGATAAACCATGACCTATGTCTTTGCCTATATTTAGTGATAGAATATTACACCGTTATAAATTCGCAATTGAAATATGTTTTAGTGTTGAGCTGCATAAACCATTCTGGGCATGTCTAGTTATATTGTAAACTACAACTTTCCAATGATTCATGTGTCTCAAATATGAGTTCTCAATAATGTAAATCAAAGTATTTCTCAAAATGTAAGGTTATATAACCTCAATAACTTCATATGTTATATTATCCGTACAACTTATATAGTAATTAGTCTATCTAAAACAGAGTGGTTACAAAGTGATTTTTTACATCCTGCAATTTATATTCAAAGTGGTAGCCTTGTAAGATATATGGTTTTGACATGTGTTTTTGGTGTTGTGGACTCAAATTATGACATCAGTGTGTATATAATCATTTGTTGTTAAATAACAATATTCTCAACAGAGCTACACTTAGTTATTCATTCCAAGTAAATGGAACGAAATACAAACATGGTTATTATCTTGATTGGATAACCCTGATGAGGATTGTTTTGGTAAATCATTTCATGCTACATTGATAAATAAAGAAGATTCAAGAATGAACGAGAAGCTACTTGAGAGGATGTAGAACATGCTTGAATGCTTAAAACTCAATGGGCTATTGTTATAGATTCGACTAACCAACGCTTCTAGTAAAAGATATAAAAATATATATGTTTGTATCACATTACACAATATGATCTTACAGATGATAATAATCCTTTTGCACATTTCACAGAGTCATGCACTCTCCTATTCAAGATGATCTAAAAGAAATTCTCGAAAAAAATTTTGATAGTTGTGTTTTGAACAAACCTTTCTCAACATCCAATTGGATCTGTAGAGTCCACATATCCACACTAGATCATTAGTTTCAATTTAATTTTATTTTGTAATTTTTATTGTTAGTGAAAATGCATTCTATTGTTTACTTACATTTCTGTTGCTTAATAAATTTATTGCTTGGAGAAACCAATGTAGTGTTTTAGGGAATGAAAAGGGATAATAACAAGAACGGTGATATGGCATTGATGTGGAAAGAAAAGGAAGCAACAACTCTTTTCACCCTAACAAATTGGTTAAAGGCAATTTATTCGTTTTGAAAACTCCATTTATTATCATAGTCTTCAAGATTTCTGGTACCATACCTAAATACCAATATGAACTCGCATATATAACAATAATTCACCGTTTAATATAATTAAGGTAACAAAAAAGAAATAACAATACAAAACAATATTGCTATAGCAAAATAATGTTTTTCACATACATAAACGAATCATCACACTCTCCTTGCCTAATAGTAGAGGTGGCCAAATCGGTTCCTGTGTCCAGTCGATTATGTCAAACTGGTTCCACCCCAAGACCCAAACCGGTTTCGTACTCGGTTCCTATGCCAGAGAACCCTATTCGGTGTACCCGGCTAGGGTAGGGTCCTAAGCCGGTTCCTGTTTAAGAACCGGTTCCAACCAGTTGTAGTTTTTTTAAATACCGTTGTGTCTTATACGTTTGTACAAACAAAAAATTTTCTTAATTAAATTTTTTTTCTTGTATTGAAAGTTGTGAATTGTTTAAAAATAACCAACATTAAAACAAACACGAATTTATTATTTATTATAAGTATTTTACAAAAAAAAATTAGAAACAACTTATAAAACATTCAAATCAAAGATTCGTAAATTGTCTTCATATATTTGTATTGTTCTATTGTTGTGAACGACTGATGTTAGCTTCAAATGAAAGTTCTTCGTCTGATAGGCCGATTGATTGGCCTTCTTCAACTTCTTCGTCATATACTTTTACTTCAAGGGTTGTTTAATCTTCGAGATTTATTTGATCTTGAATACGATCGATCGAGTCTAACTGATCCTTTAACGACAAGACCCTGCCTCTATAAGAAAAGGCAGATTCCGAAGCTACCGTGAAAGCTTGGACAGTTAGTAAATCACGGGCCATGCCGTCAAGAATTGGAAACAAGGTTCCTTTGCTTTCCACCAAGCCAAAATATCAAAACTGCGATATGACTCGGCCGTCATATCAGATGAGTAATCTGTACCACTATACCAGCCGAGTTCGCTTGAAGGGGTGTTACCCCTTTGTCGTTTAGTCGTGATGTTTTGAATGATGTTCAATATGCTAACCATCGGATCTTGTACTCTAGGAGCACTTAAACTTGATGAGGCAACAAGAGTGGGAATGTGTATGTTGGAACCATATTTAATCAAATAAAAGTCATACATACATTTTAAATTATTAGTAAAAACATTTTTTGCTTTGTTTGAAAAGTTTGTGTCAATTTTGTGTAGGTCTAGATCATTAAAAATTTCATCTATCATACATTCGACCCCGTAACATTTAAGATTGGGTTTAAAATCGGCGGCACAAGTAAAACGGGGTGGTATTTAAAGAAAATATTTTAGTAATTTTGATCGCATTGGTGTTATTATGTTGGAAAACATTTCATTTTTATTTTCAAAATTTTTAAGATTTGTGACCATTAAAAATAACTCCGAAAGAACCAAAGGACTAGTCGGATAATAAATCCTCGATAATTTAGTAGTTAAGGATTTAAAAACTTCAAAAAATTCGGATAGTTGTTGGATATTATCCCAAGAGCTATCCGAAAACCCGATCGCCAATCCATTATCGTAATGACTATTATGAAACATTTGCAAAGTGTCTTTTTGTCGTAAAACACTTTCAAGAATTAGGCAAGTGGAATTCCATCTGAGGTACATCCCAATTTGCACCCAAAACAATCATTCCCGTATCTTTACAATATATCATATATTCCATATGTCGTTTCCTACTTTTTTAAAAACATCATGGAACATGTGTCTAAAACCATATGTGAATGTTCTAACGTCATCAGTGCCAAGGCCGTCTTGCACAATTAAATTTATTATATGCGCAACACATCTTGAGTGAAAAATACACCATTACAAATCGGTAAATATTTTAATTTTAATTTATAAAACGTGGTCGTGTTGTTCGAAACGTTATCAAATGCCATTGAAAATATTTTATTTTCTAACTTAAAAGATTTTATTACATAATCTAAAATTTGAAATAAAAGGTCACCGGTATGTGGATACAGAGAAAGTTCAAAAGCAATGATGCGTTTCATCATTACCCATGATGATGGTTCTACACAATGAGCGGTGACACAAAGGTAGGATTCGGGTAGATTATGTGGAGCCGACCAAACATCACTAGTTAAGTTTACCCTGTATTTAAATGTTCGAAATATGCAACTACTTCTTGTTTGTCTTTTTTCCACATTTTTAAACAATAATGCCTAAGAGTTTGACGACTAACGTGGGTGAATCGTGGTTGAAACGTCTCCCGAATCATGTTTGTCAACCGAGGGTTGTCGAAGTGGCTAAACGCCAACGCCTCTAGAATCGCGAACTTCGCCATCGATCCCGAACCCGATCGAGGTCATAACTAAATAGTCTATCTTGAGTATTGATTTGCATTTGTTGGAGCTCGGGATTCGTTTTCAACGCCTTGTAAAACGGTTTGTTGATGTGTTTTTTCAAATTTGAATTTGATTATTTCCCTAAATATATTCCACAAAACTTGCACCTAGCTTTTTGAGACCCATCACTAAGCTCGATCAAATCCCAATTGCACCAAATCTCCGGGTTCCGAGTGTGTTCAATAACACTAACAAATGTTGGTTCAGTGTTGGAACCACGAGCTTTTTGAGACCCATCACTAAGCTCGATAAAATCCCAATTGGACCAAATCTCCGGATTCTGAGTATGTTCAATAACACTAACAAATGTTGGTTCGGTGTTGGAAGCTTGACCAACCGACGATTGTGAAGCATCCATGATAATAAAAATAAATATAGAATACTATGGAGCATAGGAAACAAGAAATCAAAACAAAAAAGAGAATAAGAGACGAAACAAGAGCTTTTAGAGAGCATTTTGCATTTTTTTACATTCGGGTTTGCGTTTTGAGTTGTGTGATCATTCCATTCCACCCAATACCTATTTATAATACTTGAGGGGTGTTAAAAACGGCTAAAATTGAGCCCGCAATGGTCAAAAGACGGCTAGAAATCCGTTTCCATCGTTCAAATCTCAAAAATCCAATTCTAACGGCTAGAACCGGTTCCAACCGGGTCCAGGTATGAACCATTTCTGGTCCTGGTACTAATCGATCGAATGGAAAAATCAGGAACCAGATACTATTTATCAGGTACTACCGGGTATGGACCGGTTCTTGGGTAGACCGGGTAGGAACCGGTTCAGGTCCTAGTACCGGTTTGGTTGGCTACCTCTACCTAATAGGTTAATTTCATTGACCAAATTTAATTGGTAATGTTATATAATATGAACCATGCCCAAAGGAATAAATGAATTAAGGCTCTGTTTGGGACATTATTTTAAAATGACTTACTGACTTAATTCAAAAAGGCCAATAAGTTAATAAGTTGTTTGTCAAACATAAAAGGACTTTTGAAAATGACTTATTTGTAAAAGGATAATAAGTTGTTTTTCAAAAGCTAAAAATTATAGCTTTTCAAAATGACTTATGACTTATTGACATAAAATTACAAATTTACCACACTCTTTACCCTTTACCCAATAACCTTAAAATGATATCAATAAAAAAATATCCTTTTTGGTCATTTTAAAAAATTCATTTTGGAAAAAGTTAATCCAAACACATTTTTAAAAACTTCATTTCAAAAAGACACAAGTTAATAAACACTTTTGGCAAAAAAATTTTTGAAAGTTAAATATATAAGATATCCCAAACATGGCCTAAATGGTTAACTGGTTAATTGTTATTGTGCCTTTATCTACTTTTTTTGCGTTAAATAAATCTAAAAAATATTTGATTGTAAATTATATTTTTTTTAAAAAAATAATTTCATATTTAATATGTATGCATGCATGTATGTATGTAATAAATTTATATTATATATTAAAAGAAAAACACATTTTTAACACCTGTCACTCTTATATTCATTTGTTATTTATCATTAATATTTGACACTTGTCAAACTTATATTTACCTCTCATTTAATTTTATTTTATTTAATCTCTCTACTATTTAATGTAAATAATTTCAAATAATTTAATTATATAATTAAAAATATAAAATATAAAATTTATATTCTAATATTTTATTATAGCTTAATAATCATAATTAGATTTAAATTATACCTTATTTTTAAAATACAACTTAATAATTTTTAATTATTTATTATTTCTAATTCTTAATTATTTTCACTAACGACTGATGATATCCAACACAAGATTTTCATAACACTATGATTTACAAAATGTTAAGTTTATTCATTTTATGTAAAATCATTTTTATGTATTTGGTAGTTATTTAAAAAAACCTTAATGATTGCAATAATGTTATCTTACTTTCTTGAATTATAGCAGAAGGTCTGTTACAAATTATGTAGTTAATAAAGTTTCTAATTAATTATTGTTTTACTACTTAAATAAATGCATAGCTTAATCATTTTATATCAAAATATTGTTTCATAATTTTGAAATTATTAGCTATAACTATTGTATATTTTATATTTATTTCATGTAATACACATGGTAATAACCTAGTGCGTGTATATATAGACATGTGCAGTTGCACCTTTCATACATATATTGGGCATAGTAAGCATTTTAGGCAAAAATAAATTATCGAGAAAAATAAGTTAAGGTCATCATTTATTTATGTTAATTTTAAAACTCGGATTATAACCAACATAAAGAATTAAAGATTATGGGTAGTTATGAAAAATCATTGAAGCTGACTCAAGTTTAAGAAAACATCGAATAGTCTTTCTTAAGTATTCTATATTAAATTGTTGGTTGAATTAATGCTTTATCTTACGATTGGTGAATACGATGCCAGAATCGTTTGATTATTTATTTTTTTTGAACGGCGAATGTCTCAATCGTGTGAACCCACTGTTTCTAGGCCATGTCACCAAGGTCTAGTTACCTGGACCTCTCATGAGCCACCACAACCACCCCAGGAGGAAACCCCACTGGGAAAACCCCCTGACCCTCCTCAGACCCCTTTTTTTAGCTGGGGGAGGGATTTGAACCCATGACCTCCCATTTGGAAGAATCATGGGGTACTTTTGAGACAATGCCTCTTTGGTCGTTTGATTATTTATAGCTGTTTAAAAATCTCGTAAACGACGTTTAGAATTTGTTAGGAGTGTTTAATTTCAGTATCAAGATTATTTACATGTTGGTGGATTAATTAGGTCAAGCACAACCTAAAAATAGAATTTTGAAAAATGTTTTGTCACGTATTAAACTAAACTATTGTTTTAACATATATAAACTCTATTATTCATGTATGTGTATCAAAATATAATTAAAGAAATTTGGTAAGTTGGTCAATTTTGACCAATTGTTAACCAAACTATGTTTTGTTCTGAAAAAAGTCCACTTAATTTGGTTGAGGCCAGTGGCGGAGATTCAACACTTTGAAAGGAGGCCAAACATTTGCGTGACAAAAAAAAATCAATCATCAGTATATCTCGGTTCGTCGGGTTAAATGTTCAGGTCAAGTCAGGTCAAACAATAAAATATAAGTGTCTAAGACGGAGTAAGTATCTGAAATTCAGCTCGACAAACTTTGATATTTTTGAAGTTTTTCAAACTCGATAGTTGGGGCTTTTTACATTCATCTTGATTTGTGTCATCTCCTTATTCATCAACAATCTTTCTTTGAAAAATGAATTAATTGTTTTCACCTTTAACATAATATATTGATTCAAACTAAAAAACTTAAATGTTTAAATAACCAAAATAAACATATCAATAAATTATGCACCAAAATGATTAAATGAATATATAAATTCTGCACAAAATGAGAGTAAAAATTCTACACCAAAATGACTAAATAAATATATAAATTCCCCACAAAAATACAAAATAACAAATTACCCAATGACTCAAGTGATCAGCGACAGCAAGCACGCAGCTTCATGCAACAACCAAGTGGACCAGCTTGGGCCTTGAGCAGCAAGCAACTGCAGCACCAGGCGGACCAGCTGACGAAGCCCTAGCAGTCTGGTCGTCCACATGTTGGGGATTGAGAGGGAGACGGGAAACGCCGAGACGAGAGACACAGAGACAGGAGATGAGAGACGAGAGACGAGAGACGAGAATTGGGCTGAGAAAAGAGAATGATTGAGAGCGAGGGAAATAGAAGATGGTAAAAAATTAAAGGATTTGGCCTTTATGGGGGGAGTTATTTTAAAAAGGTAGTTGTGAAAAGATTAATTTTACTAATTATAAAAATTCTTGGTTTTTTATTTAAAAAGATGTTATAATATTTTTTCTTTTTGAAGTGTATGTAAATATAAAATAAAGGGAGGCGAAACCAATATTAAAAAAAATCTTACTGACCAAAAATTAATACTTTTGAAAAGAAAAAAGAGAGGATGGTCGCCCCCTCCAGCCCCTTAAATCCTTCGTCCCTTATATCAAAGCCGCTATAGTTAAGATATTGTTTTCTTTAAGATCAAGAGTTCGAGTCCCAGCCGAAAACAAATTGATGTTAATTTTGTTGTTAAAAAAATAATTATTGTCTTAACTAGTCTAAGATACATAATAGGGCATGTTTGAAAGGAAAATTGAGGAAATTGACACCTAAATGATTTTCTTGGTAAGAACGGTTTAAAAAACGGTTAATGGAGTAAAAACTAGAAAGTTTTTGAAGAAACGGTTAAATTGTTAGTATAAGATTATGTAGATCAATAAAATGATAACCGGTTTCTTAGAAATGGATTTATATATGGAAAAACAAGTTATTATGAAAATTCAAGAATTATAAAATGATATTTTGATTTAAAATATTAAATTATGTATTATTAAGTACTTTAAATAAAAATAATAATTAAAAAATTGAATAATAAATAGATTGTACATAATCCTCTTGATTTGTATTAATTGAAATCTTTGAATTAATTGATGTTAAAAGCTTCAGTTAGTTTCTGACAAAAATTAACTGTTGAAAATTAAAAAGGTTGGATATCATTTTTATAATTATTAAAGTTAAATTACCCAATTTAAAAATCCATTAAACATTAGGACAAAAAATTAAACTTTTATCATTTTTGGCTCTTAAGATATAACATTTCGTCTTGGATAACGTTATTTAAATCTTATTTTTTAGAAAGTTTGTTATATAGTTTATTATTTTTATCAAATTCACTTATTATGAAAACTTGGGTTTACCAAATTCATTTTTAGAAAAATTTCATATTTTACAAACTTTTTTAAATTATGTATTTGAATTAAAATATTAGGTTTTTAATTAATTAAATAGCTATTTTATGAAAATGAAAATAACATTAATCGTTAGTATAAAATCGAATTGAATAATAATAAAAAAAAATGGTTTAAAAAACTAATAAGTGACCATAGTAATTTAAGAATGTAAGAAATAACAAAAAAAAATCTGTTTATTATAATATCAAATTATATAATTTGAAAATTGCCGTACTAATATATTAATATATATAATTTGAAATTTATATTAGACAGTACATGATGAGCGCACGCTCATAAGCTTATAATTTTGTAAGACCGAAAGCGAATCCCTACACCGTATTCTAGTCATAGTACATGACACCACACCTTTATAATCTGGACGGTGAACGGGACACCCTGTTTAAACATATTTTTTTTCTTTTAAAATTAATAAAACAAATTATTTATTTCAAAAAAATTTAAAGAAAATAAAAAGATTCCTTCAACTTTCCCAACTGGCATACTAACCGAATCTTTCTCGTCAATACTTATTTTATTTTTATGCTACAACTCAAAAGTGATGGCAAATATCCCCTTATTCTGGCTTTGTTACACGTAGATAAATAATTTTGTTTGTTTTAAAATTATATAATGAAGGTAAGCCGTACGGTCCAACTAAAGATATTTTTCTTGCATACAATAGTCTTGAATTAAAAAATTTCAATAAAAATAGAATTTTTATAAAATATTTGCCTTCTAGATATAAATCTACTGATTGGTTATTTTATATCTTTGAATTATAAATTAAAATGCTTAGTTAGTTTAAGTTAATTATGTCATAAAATCTATTTTTCTGAAGTTTATATCAATATAAAACGGGTCAACGTTCACTCAAAATTACGAAATGTACAACCAAAGATTAACATAAAAATGCTTAGTGTACCTTTTAAAGATAAAAGATAAAGCACACACACAATTATAGAATTATATATACACACACGCTTAAATAGTGTTTTCTGTAATTTTTATTTAAAACATGTTTTTCTAAAGTTTACACAAAACGAATCGTGGTGACATTTAATCGAAATTATCATGTTTACTAAACGTTTGTGGGCACGACTTTCAATTCATCGGAACCATATGAGACTAAACCCACACTAACAAATCTCATGTTCGTTTTATTTTATGTCATGTAAGAAATTCAAATATCTATCTATACTAAAAAAATAGAAACTTATTTTGAATACTTGTCATCATCTTACTTCATCTATATTTTGATTTTTAGTTTCTCTCTTATATAATAATATATATTTATTATTTACTTAGAAATTAGAGATAGAGAGGAAGGACAGTAAATAATAATAATAATAATAATAATAATAATATTATTATTATTATGTATGATAAATAATATATTTTTAATTAAATTTATTTAAAACAAAATTAACTATGAAGCTTTTAAAAAATTTATATTTTTATTTAATAGTTTCTATTTTATTCTTTAAATATCATTAAATTCAAATCATACTTGTTAAAAAATTAAAAATTAAACAATAATCATACTATTTATTTTTATGAATGATTTAAAAAAGATTAAAACATTTAATGTGATTGAGTGATTTGAATGATAAAATACACGGGATATTTTCAACATGTGCATTGCATGGATTTTAACCTAGTTCAATATAAATCTCATTATATTATATGATATGCAAATTTTAGACTTAAGATGACATTTAATTTGCATTTAGAAAAAGCAATCATTATGTGGATGAATGTTGATAGC
Source organism: Mikania micrantha (assembly GCA_009363875.1). Taxonomy (NCBI): domain Eukaryota; kingdom Viridiplantae; phylum Streptophyta; class Magnoliopsida; order Asterales; family Asteraceae; genus Mikania; species Mikania micrantha. The sequence continues at coordinate 45,724,225 of CM018698.1, forward strand.
ATGGTAAAATAAAATGGCTATGACTTTCTAAACCCAATTCATCTGATTTTCTTTGAATCGAACTCACTTTTAAAAAGTCATATTAAGTAAAAAAAATAAATGAATACAAATTTAATAAATTTTTTATATGTAATAAATAAAAATTTTAAAGGGCACTTGTCATAATTCTAGATTAATTCATATTAACTTTCTTGCCTCTCTATTTTATTTAATGTTTTTCTTTATCGCTCTTATTAAATACGAAATTTTTCTATATCAAAAAAAAATTAAAGTAAAAATATTAAAAAAAGATCTTATTAAGAATAAAAGTTCCATAAAAAATAATTAGAAAAATAAAAACTATATAAAAAGATAATTAAAAAATCAAAGTATTAAACAACAAGATTTCAAAAAAAAAAATCAAAGATAAAAATTAAAAAATATATATATTATTGTTTATTACTCAAAGTACTTATTTATACGTACTTTAAATTACTTTTTAGCTCAAAATATTATTTTGTAATTTAAATATCTTCATCACTAAGTATTTAATATTTTCTTTGTAAAATCCGTGTAATACACGGGATATTAATCTAATAAATAAATACAAACAACCACTACCAAACTCAAATAGTCATATCGCTAGACCTAAACACTTGATCGAATCAATGGTCGATTTTGTGGTTCAGTTTTATTTTGTGTTTAATCGTACATTTTCTACGTGTAGCACTTTTCAATTTTAATAAATTATCTAGCATTTGACGAACGAAATAAGATGGTGGGTAGGATTCAACCGACGTTGGGGATTTATTAACAAAATTCTCTATATCATTCAACTCATTAATCATTGCCAATCATTTACTTGCATTTTAAAAGTATTAAATCTCAAATTAGGTTAGAATGAACGCCATTTTCAAAATCCGTATATAACAAACAATAAATTCGATAGCAATAATATTTATATGGGATTAAAAAATAATATTCGTATCTGTGTTGGTGTAGAGATTGGTGGTTCGCAAAATAAGAAATGCTACCGATTTTACATGTCGCATGTTGCAGTTTTTTTCCCAACTCGTTTCGTAACAAAACTTACATTGAAACATAAAACAAGTGACGTCTACAAAGTTCGCTAGTTTACTAAAAATGTAATAGTTTTGAAGTGAATCAATGTGACATTCTATGATGAAGGATAAGAATGAAATGCAAAATTTTAAAAATAAAAAACAAAAAAAGATTTGATTAAAGGTGTTGAAATAAAATTTATATCCGAAAATTTTAAAGGGGGGTAAAACAACATTTTAATAAGTTTGATAATTAAATAGTTAAAGTTTTGAATAAATTATAATGACATTTTGGTAAGTTTGAGAATTAAGTATTTAAAGATTTGAGAATTGGGAGTTAGAAATATTTTTAAAAGTAAATTGTCGTTTTTCTTCTTGTGTTTTGCTTGAATTTGTTATTTTCATCCAAATTCTTAAATTTTGTCAATTTGACATTATAGTTTTTGTTCTTTTGTCATTTTGCTTCAACTTATTAACTCCATCCAATTACTCTATTAAATGTAAGGGTATTTTTGTCAATTTTATACTAAACTTATGACAAAAGAAAAAAAGAAGAAAAAAAAGCGAGAATATTCAAATATTTTGGTGAAAAAATAACAAAAATAATTTCAATATAAATATTCAACATCAAAAATATATTACAATAGCCTCTATATTATAGTCAAACATCTTCAATTATAGGGCCAATTACATATACCCCCTATAAATCGCATTTATTACATATATACCCAATCCAAAATTTTAATTACATATATCCCCTCATCTAATGCTAAAATTTTAAATATACCCATTTTAATTAAAATGAATAAGAAATTTTTGTTTTACTCTTACTTTAAAAAAATATTATACATATTTTAACCTTATTTTACGTTTTTTTTTCTTTTTTAAGTTTTTTTGGTTCTTTTTTTAATCATTTTTCATGTATTTTTTTTCACTTTTAATTGACAGAGCTTCAGTCGTATGGGGAGGAGGGCGATGAACAAATGTGGTGTTTACGTATGGAGTTTTTGTATGTGTGTTTGGAATTCAAAGGTTAATAAAAGGGTATGTTGATAGTAAAGTTTGGTATATATGTAATTAAATTTTTTCAGTTTGGTTATATATGTAATTAGACCTCAAAAGAAGGTGATATATGTAAATATATATGTATAAGGGATGGTTCGAATGTTAACTCATCCTTATAGCTATAACCGAATAACTACATCTTATTACTTTGGAGCCCACATTAAAGTAAATCTAAAGGTGTAGGTTTTTTCTTATTTTTTTATTAATGTAAGTGAACCCTACATTATTTAAAAAATAGAAAAAACCTACACCTTTAGATTTACTTTAGTGTGGACCCCAAAGAAATAAGTTGTAGTTATTTGGTTAACGCAATAAACATGGGTTAACATTTGATCATTTCCCTATATATATATATATATATATATATATATTTATAGTTAAAAAAAAGCAACATAACATAAACAAAAGATAATAATTTTAAGAGCAACATACAACATCAAAAGATCATGCATACGTATATTTACCCAACTAAACATGAAAAAAAGTAAGCAACCAATACTAACAACCAAAATTATCTGCATAGATTATGGTTATATATTTAAGATAATTAAATCTTATAAAACACCCATCAATTAAAATAAACATAATTATACACCAATTATGTTCGTTTTGTAATATCTCCCAAAAATGGGTCATTACATATGGTTTGATCGAATTGCAGATTCGGTCACCAAATTTTTAAAATTGCAAATTTAGTCCAAATATTTAAAGTTAATTGTAGAAATGGTCCTTGTGGTATTAGCAAATTGCAGATTTAGTCCCCGAACCTTTATAAATTGCAAATATAGAATATAAATAATTCACACATCCAAATTAAATATTTTAACTTAATTAAAATACTTTAAACATTACTTCAATAATTTTTTTAACCTATGGAAGTTATATAAAATATTTGTATTCATAATCATTGATTCAAAAAATAGCAAAAACTATTGAATAATAAACATTAAATATACAAGATTTTAAATTCGCAAGTTATTTAAATAATATTATCTTGTAAATTTCATGTTTATTATTTTGCTATTTTTCTAATAAATGATTATGAATACAACTATTTTAATTATCTTCAATAGATAATACAAATTATTTTAAGAATATTTAAATTAGTTTAATATTGTTTGATATTTAATTTGGATTTATGAATTATTTTTGTTCTAAATTTGCTATTTTTAAAGTTTGAGGACCAAATATGCAGTCTGATCAAACCACATGGACCATTTATGCATTTAACTTTAAATGTTTGGACTAAATTTACAATTTTTAAAGTTTGGAGACCAAATCTGCAATCTGATCAAACCATAGGGACAATTTATGCAATTAACTTTAAATGTTTAGACTAAATTTTCAATTTTTAAAGTTTGGGGACCAAATCTGCAATTTGGTCAAACCACAGGGACCATTTATGCAATTAAATCTTAAATTTATTAAAAGTATATTAGTACCATAATTATAGGGTTGGAACCACTAAGAAAAGATTTTTGACTAAGAAAGAACCAATTGGAGTTTATAATGTAGCATGCTAAAAATATAAAAACAAAAATGTAGTGCAACAAAATCCAATACAAAAGAAAACAAATTCAATACAAAAAATCAAAAATATAGAACAAAAAATCAAAATCTTGTATAAAAAAATAAAAATATAGTATAAAAACAAAAATCCTGTAAAAAAACACAAAAAGTCGAGTAGAAAAAACATAAAAATCCAATACAAAACAAAAAAAAATATAGTAAAAAAATGAAAATCTAGTACTAAAGTAAGATGTTATACCTAAATTGTCATGAGACATGTCAAACTCATATTAGTTTAATTTTACTTTATTTAGACAAAAATCTTTTCTTATTTAATCTTTTACCTATAATTATAATGGGCTATTTGACATATCAAGTTGGTTTTAAGGTGAGTTTAAAATTAAGATTCTGGTAACAAATGGATAATTTCTAACCACATGAGCATTTCAACCCTTAAGGAAGAATGTGATGGGTATTGAGTATGGGCGTCAAAATTTTCTTGTTAATGGTTTGATTGTTTTGGTTAGTGGGTTGAATTTTTTGTTTTTTGTTTTTATCTTAAACAGGACTCATATTTATTAGCGTCATGTTGTATTGAAGCCATTTAAGTGTGTGTCGTGTTCAGAATCACTCATTTATGTCCATATGTAGGTAAGAATAATACCTAGTGACTTACAACGTATTTAACGTCATGTCATTCTCACATCCAATCATCACACTTTGCACTCTTTATATGTTTATTACAAGTCTATATGAGGCGTATGATAAACATTATTTATAAGATTTTTTCAGTATTAATGATTGGACTTGCATAGGCTTATACACCTTGTATAGGCCATATACGAGACGTATACGAGATCAACTATTGTCGAATATAGTGTTAGTGGAATATTAAAATTAAAAAAAAAAGTGTGAGAAGAATTACCCACTTTAAAAAAACAATTACTACATTAGAAAATATCTTTTCTTAATCATTGTGCCTTATTTGTTTTCGGTTTTTTGTCTCTCATTCACAATCAACAAAAGTTTTAATATTAATTTAGTTCAAGAGTAGGAAAAAAAACGACTAAACGAGCAATATTGAAAACTAATATTTAGCGGTTGAACTAAAAAAAATCGAAAATCAAATTCAAATTTTAACTTTAGATAACACCTTTAAAATCTAAATACGATCTTTTGAATACAATCTTAAAAATGTGTTAATATGTAACATATTTATTAAAAAAAAACAGGCAATATTGGCCGATCCAAAATTTGTTTGTTATGTATCTTGTTCCTGCCGTATTTTGGTGTATCCTATTTTAATTATTTTAAACAAATTGGGCTCATTCACATCCTTGATTGTGTTAACTAGGTTTATTCACCAAATGCGTTGCGGCGGGTTATCACAGTACACTACCAAAAACGAGTATTATACATTATTTGTAGAAGCATAAGTTGCATAGTAAAATCAAATATCTAATCATAAAATATATACAAATTTTTCATAAAAACATAAAATCATACAAAATCTTCACAAATATGTTATAAAAATAATAGAAAAATTACCCACAAAATATGTCTCACCAATCGTTCGGATTAAAAGAAAAACCCAAATCTCTAAACAAATCTCTCAAATTTAATAAAAAAACCAAATTTCTAAGTAAATGTCCAATTTAATATACTTATCTCTGTTTACTACTTTTCAAAGTTAAAAAAAACTTCTGATGATCCAAGTTTAAATTTTTAAAACATCACTGTATGGATCAGACACCTATATATATATAGGATTAGGTTCAAGTAAAAAGGGTGAAATTGATGAGAAGGGTGAGAAGGATTGTGGATTTGACAAGTGGCATTACTCTAATTTTATAAAAAGTGTATTTTGGTCATTGTGTTTATTGCTTCAAGTTATTGTGTTTAATGCTTCATGTCATTGTGTTTAATATTTTTTTTATTTTGTTTTATTTTTATATCATATTGTGTTATTTTGTTATTTTTTTATGCATGAAATAAATTGTTCTTATTTATTTTTTATGTTTTATGTATTAAAAGTACATAATTGTGTTATTTTACCATTATGTTTATAAAACTTGTAATTTTAAAAAACATAATTTGTTTTTATTTTTTGAAAAATACATTTTCGTCATTGTATATATGTTTATGTCATTGTGTAATATATTCATCATTATGTTTAATCGTCAGAACATTGTGTAATATAATCATCATTGTGTGTTATGTTCAGATCATTGTGTAATATATTCATCATTGTTTTTTATCTTCAGATGATTGTGTAATATATCATCATTGTGTCTTACGTTCAGGTCATTGTGTAATCTAAGCGTCATTGTGTTTTACGTTCAGGTCATTGTGTAATATACGCATTGTGTGTTATGTTCAGGTCATTGTGTAATATATTCATCATTGTTTTTTATCTTCAGATGATTGTGTAATATAGCATCATTGTGTCTAACGTTCAGGACATTGTGTAATAGTCATTATTTTGTTTTATGTTAAGGTCATTGTGTTTAACGTTCAGGTCATTGTATAATATACACATTGTTGTATTAAATGAATTTGCTTTGTTTTATAATTATGATTTGCATATAAAAAAGTACGTGATTTTGTTGTTTCACCAATATTATTTTTAAAGCTCAAGAATTTATAAAAAATAGTTAGACACTACGACGACAAAAAGAAACACTTACAAACAAAAAGACACAATAATAGACAATTAGACACAATGACACATTACAAATATAAAAGGTAGAGGAAAACGTTTTTTTTAATTTTTTTATATAACAATACTATACCAGTTTTAAAGATAAAAAATGCTTGTTTTTTTGTGTAATTTTTTTAAAAAAATAATATTGTATGTAAAAGTTATTACTGTTTAAAAAAATGGGGGGAACATGATAAAAAGTCAACAAAAGTGTCTATGACTAAAATACCCTTCCACTAACTTTTTTAATACAACTTTGATCTCAACCATTAAATTATATATATAATGGCCCACAATCCTTCTCACACTTCTCACCAATCTAAGTCTTTTTACCATAACCTCAATATATATATATAATCCCAAATTTCTAAGCGAAAATTTCTCCAGTTTAATACACTTATCTCCGTTTACTACTTTTCAAATTTAAAAAAATTTCTGATAGTCAAAGTATAAATTTTCAAAACATCACTGTATGAATCAGACATTTAAATAATACTATATATAATAATATAATAATATCTATAATATAATATAAATATGATTTTAAATATATATAATAAATTGGGCCCACAAATATATAATAATAATATACATACTATTCATTTTCATCTATTTTAATTAAATATAGTAATTATATATAGTAATGGTTATAGAAGGTGATAAGAGTTTTAATGTTTTTGGTGTTTAATTTAGAACCTGAAAGATGAATTTGGTGATCCTTTCTGGCTGATTTGTTAAGGTAATAAAAAAAATAGTTGAAGGATAATTAATTAGCTTAATGGAATTAATTATAGTTATTTTTTTATTGGCTTGTTACGACGACACAAGACGGGATTTCAATTGCCTCATTGGATTTGACACTCTAAGGTGTATTCCGAGCCCACCCCAGGAGGAACCTTATAAATGGGTAAAGTCTCTAACCTTGCCTCGGTAAATATGTTTCGGTCCAGGTTTGAACCCAAGATCTCTCAAAAATAAGTCAAGAAGCTACTATTAGACTACAAGCTATTTTTATTATACTTAACTAAAAATGAAGAAATGGTGATTTGAGCAATGCATGTTATGCTAATTTTTTGTCTGTGACCGCTGTATATTTGAGACACATTCATGTCATCCCTCGTGTTCTCTCTCTGTTGTCTAGAGATGGGCAAACCATGTATTTATAAGAAACGGTTTTGATTCGGATCAAAAAAGTCAAAAACCAGGTAAAGATGCATTTGGTTCCGGTTAGCCGGTTAGGTCTCTATTTTGTGACCTGGTTTTGACCGTCTTTTGACCAGTATGATTCTGGTTTTTGATCCTTTTAAGTTGGAAAGGTTTTCGATGCCGTTGTAATTCTTATTTCGGTTTTGAGTTTTTTTCCCATCTATGTCCTATATGCTTAGAACCAGAACCATAATATGTTTAGAACCAGAACCGGTTAAAAAAAAGGTGTGCACATCTCTAAAAATTACATTAACAAAAGTCTCATATGTTACCTGAACGTCCATGTGGATTATGCGTAAATGGGTTGCTATATATAATATATTCAATAAACAATCGATTATTCTGGTCTTCAATCCAGGGCCGGCCCATTAAACATAGTGGGTCAAGTTAGGGTTTGGGGCCACCCAAAATATAGAGCCCCAAATTTTTTAAAAAAAATTATATATATTTCACGTATTGGACCATTTGTACTTTTTTTTTATTGTATTTTAGAATTTAGCTGGGCTGAAGGGCCCAACAACATCTTTCACGGCCTGTTGGATGATTAAATAGGTGAGTGTGTAAAGGAAAAACTGTCAAAAAAGCTATAAACACCTATTTACCAAAGGATCTGGAAGGGACAGTGGGCGGCGGCTCTGGAAAATGGAGATTGGGAATCGCGGAAGTCCGGTTGACGATTGGCCGAGAGGCCGGACTCCGAAGATCGAAGGGTCGATCACTCAATCGTCTCGTCGTCTGGACGTCTATAAGTTACTCGTTATATAGTTGTTGAGTCGGAGTGTCGGACTAACAGAGGTAAAGTCATACCGATCGTTCCGATTACATTTGATTTCTGGTTATGGATACCAATTTGATTCCTATTACAATCACAGAATCACAAATTACCTTTGATTTCCGATTTTGATTCCGATTAGGCGTCAAGCAGTGACGCAGGAGATTAGCCATTTAGCCGGCCGACCGGCGACCGGGACTGGCGGACTGCTCCAAGGGCGGCTATCACCTGAGAGCTCAGGACCTTAGGTATTGTTCTATGTTTGGAGGCCAACTAGGATGAAGAGATCATGAGTGGCTAACAGCAGTTAGGTCAGGGATAGAAGTGAGAAGTCGATAATTTCATTCTTTTATTCAATAAGCAGGTAAGTTAAATAGGCAGGCCTAATGATTAAGTGGGCTGGAAGCTAGTGTTGTATTTAAATGTTAAATGAGCTATTCGGTTTCTCCCTTAAAACACAAATTTGCAAAATCCTAATACCCGAAGCCGACCCGATTATCCGAAAGTCTATTTCGAGTTTGGATATATCCGACCCAAAATACAATTCGAATCGAGTTTTTCGAATTCGGATACGATTTGGGTTTCGATTTTTTTCGAGTTTCGGATTTTTGAAAACCCTAATTTCGGATATTTTTTATTAACTTTTCGCTAACTGCATTTAGGTTTGTAATAATTATTTTTTATAATCTTTTAACATTTTTTATTGCACTTTAGTCACATATTTTTCTTCTTTATTATATTTTCCTAATTTTTTTTAATTTATATTCAGGTCTCTGTAATTAATTAAGCTTTTCTATTAGTCCATAATTTTTTACTTTGTTTTTAGCCTTTCTTTCTTGCATTTTAGTCAATCATTTTTTCCCTACACTCAATATGTCTAAACGTTTACATCTTTGACTTTGAAAATTGTCACTTTTAACCATGGTTGTAGAAGTCGATAGAATCTAGTCGGGCGGCGAGGTACCGCCTAGAGATTAATCAGGATTAATCAGCGCTAGGCGGATTGGAATTTTTATATGTAATTTTACAAATATGCATTATATACACACATCAATATTAATAATTTAATATAATACTTCAAATAATTTAAAAAATAAAAACTTAAACATAGTAAGTCAAGTATTTCAAAGTTCAAACTTAAACACCAAGTTCAAAGTTTAGAGATGAATTTCGATGTTAAGTGGCTAGATTCGATGTTTCAGAGACATATTAAGGATTTTGGGTTAAGAAATGTCTAAATAATCATGAAGTTGGTCCATTTTTACCATAAATGGTCAAAAAAAGTCAAAAAAGTCAAAAAAAAGTCTAAAAAAAATAAAAATCTGAGCAGGCCGCCTAGCCCCGCCTAGCGCCTAGGCACCGCTTAGGCCAAAATTGACAAAGTAAATGGCCGCCAAGCGTGGCCAAAATCGACACAGTAAATGGCCGCCAAGCGCTTAGGCGGCGATTTTTACAACAGTGCTTTTAACACACCCCTATCATGGTTTTAGAGTTTAAAAATTATTCGTAGGCTTGTTTAAAATGCCGATAACAACTTGCCACTGACAACCTCTAATTTTCTAAATTTCAAAATTATTAAGCTTCTCTGCTAATTTTTTGGATTATGTTACATTATGTATATTTTCAGTTGGTCAATGTTTTAACGTTAATTTTTGTTAGGAAACGAGTTGTATCAAATATAATATGTGTTTGTTAGGTAGTATAAATTGTAATTGTTATACATTTTCACACCATCACTATACACAATACGTTAGAGGGGCGCAAAAAACCCGATTTTGGAACCGGAAACCGAACCGGAACCGGTTGTACCTGAACCGGTGGGTAGGTTTCGGATTCTCAGAGAAATTGGAACCGGAACCGGAAAAAGCGGAACCGGTTCCACCTTTACCCGGTCAAACTTGGACCGGAACTGGACAAAACCCGGACCGGAACCGGTCAAAACCGATTGGATCCGGCAAAAAACTGGAACCGGAACCGGTTTTTGACTTTGTTGACCGGGACCGGTGAACCAGTTTAAAAAAAACCGGTTTGCCCACCTCTACAATACGTGACCGGTAAAATCACTATTATTTAATTAAGGCAGAACCAGAAATTGGGCATTCTTTAGGCCAGTATAATGTCAAAGGCCAGGTCAACATAAGATAAGACCCAAGACTTTGCGATCTCAAATTATCAAATATCAACTAACATGAGATGGAGATGGAGATGGAGATGGGCCAACAGTGGTTAACTCATTAGACATCTAAATATAGTTTAGTAGTGTAACTAATGGGCTTATCTTTGAACTATAGTGGGGTTTAGTAAATTAGCTGAGGTTACTTTAGATTAAAGAAAACTTGGGCCGTGAAACACAACTTGTGGAAATTGGATCTAGGCCTTCTTCTTTTTTACCCTTTTGGCCTTTTCTCTTGTGCTATTACAATAAAATATTTTATAAATTTAGGTCTTTAGAAAATCATTTATTACATGAATTGAATATATATATATATATATATATATATATATATGTGTGTGTGTGTACTAGATTATTACCCCGTGTATTACACGGATTAAATATAAAACATTAACTAATTAGTAATAAAAATTTAAAAAAATAAACAATTTGTTATAAATTAAGTAGATTACGTGTTAATGAGTATTTGAAGTAATAAAATAATAATTAAAATTTTTAATAACTAAAGAAATAATACATGACCTACTTGTTTTGAAAGAATACATATTTTTGAACTAATTGATGTTACAAATTCATTTACTTTTCTATTAAAAACTAATTGTTACAAATCAAGAAAATAATGTATAATTTATATAATTATTAAATTTAAATAACTTAATTTGATAATATCATTTAACATAAATAACTAAAGTTTAATTTTTCCTATCATTTTTATAACTTTTGGTTGAACATTATTATTTTAAAAAATTTGTTTTAAGAAACATCATTTGTTTATAAAAATACCAGTATTTGAAAACTATGATTTATAGGGTATTTTATTTAATTTTTAAAAATTGTTTTTATCAAACTTTTATTTTCTAAAAATACTAACTTTTCTAACTTTTTAAAAAAATGATTTTTAGAAAGTTTCATATTTTATAAACTTTTTTTTGAAGTTTGCTCTTTAATAAAAATATTTGATTTTAATTTATTAAAAACTATTTTCTTGCATGTAAAAAGACAAAGAATATTATTACTCATTAATATTATAAGTATTTAATATGAGAGAATTTATTTAATTAATAATTAAGATAGAGAATTTAATAAAATTATAGAAAAATGACAAGTAGCAAAAAAGCATGAGAACATGACATGTGGCAAAACTTATTTTTGTTTATTAGAATAGAAAGATGTATGTATATATATATATATCTATCTAGTAACAAGGATTTACAATTTATTATAAAAATTATTTCATGTTAAGATATTTTAAAATTATAAATATTATTTTTGTTACGTTTATTACGTGCTGGGTACATATTATTGTGCATGCATATGTGTGTAAGATATTGTTATATGTATTGACTAGGTTATAAACCCGAGTATTACACGGGTTGAGTAAAAAAATGATGCAATTAAAACATATTATGGCGAATTACATAATCAATTATTTACAAATACATTTTATAATTACAAATACAATTTATAAATCTCTAAAACTTCTTTATATGCACCGTATAGTTATCCGTGAAAAAGTTGGTTGTTTCAATAACAAACCAGCTTTTGATAACGGTTGGCCTTGACTTTTATTTATTGACATTGCAAATGATATGTGTGAGTAAATTGTCTTATTTGAAATTTAAACAAAATTTTATTATCAAACAATGTTAAAGTAATTCAAGGAATGTATTTAATAGTATATAAAAATATAAAAGTAAATAAACTAAAATGCCGGATACAGATACGGTTGATAAAAAAAATTATGGTTTTCTTTTACAGATACGTCATTATATTTATACAAACTAAACAAGATTTATTGCATTACGAGTCGTCAAACCGTCTCCTCTAACCCGACCACAATCGATCTCGCTGATCAACTCCAAGCCTTCAAAACTTTTCAAAAACAAAAACACGAGGATAAGAAAAAAATGCACGAAACTAAAGCTTCAAATTCACGAAGAGAAAACTCTCTGAGCCGACCTCAGAACAATGGAGGCTTTGCCTCCCGAAGAACTCGACAAGGAAGAACGTTCAATAATGAAAAAATTGAAAAAGAAACTCTTTGATAAATATCGTTAAATTTTTTTTTGAATTGTTAGTTTTTTTTCTATGGTTTATTTTATTTAACTTTGCAATGTAACTTTTATTTTAGTTGTATTTTTATTTTAATGGTTTAATTAAATCCAAAAGTTATTATTTTTAGTTTGCAACAAAAAAATAAATAAATCAATTAAATTTAAATAATGTTGATGATGTGGAATAGTGGGGAAGGGTTTTCAGTGGGGTGACTACTGTAGGTGTTTAAGGTTTTCAGTGGGGTGATGACGTGGCAAGAAATTTCAGTGGGTAAGGATTTTTAGTGGGGTGACCGCTGTGGATAGTCTTAAGTTTCTCACCTTTATTAAATGTTCATAACTTTTACACACGAAATTAGTTTTTCAAAAAATATATCATAAAAAGAAGCATTTTTTATCTTCAAAATTAGTATAAAGAAAAAATTGTTTTTTTAATTCATTTTTCATTTTATATTAGGTCATTTTCTTTTATACATGACATTATGTATTTTTTTACAGGTCATTGTGTCTTTTGTGTTTCTGCTCAAGTTTTTGTTTTCTTAAACAATTTAAGACAAAATAATGTTATAGAATACATAATGTCAAGCAATGATGACACAATAACGAGTACGAATAACATAAGGATGTTTTAGGCATGGTTGTAAATTCGGCCTAGGCGGCCGCCTAGGCGCTAGGCGCCCAGCAACTGTGTCGATTTTGGCCTAGGCGGCCTAGTCAGATTTTTATTTTTCTTTGACATTTTTTGACCTTTTTATGGTAAAAAGGGACCAATTTCATTATTATTTAGACATTTCTCAACTAAAAATCATTAATATGTCTCTGAAACATCGGACCCAGCCAGTTAAACATCGAAATTCTTCTCAAAACTTTGAACTCAGTGTTTAAGTTTGCACTTTGAAGTATTTTATTTAGTACATTTAAGTTTATTTTTTAAATTATTTGAAGTATTATATTAAATTATTGATATTAATGTGTGTGTATATAATATATATTTGTAAAATTACATATAAAAATTCCAATCCGCCTAGCACCGATTAATCTTGATTAATCCCTAGGCGGTCCCTCGCCGCCCGACTAGTACCTAGCGACTTCTACAACCATGGTTTTAGGAAGCATGGTTACCAGTAAAATAGACACAATGACGAGTATAAACAATTTTGTACAAGTCATTGTGTCTTTTATACGTGTCATTATGTCTTTTGAGTTTCATGCTCAATCTTGTATTTTTCTAATGCTCAATGTTATTTTTTCCAAAACAATTTAAAACATAATGATGTTATAGATTACATAATGTTAAGCAGTGAATAACACAATGCTTTTTTAAAAAATACATATTACCTATAAAAAACACAATTACATGGAAGAAAAACACACAAAAAAAATTAATTGTACACAAACGTTTAATAAAGACACAATGACAATAATTAGATACAATAAGCTGAAAAAATTTCATTTTTTATAGGAACACTATACTAATTTTAAAAATAAAAAACGTTCGTTTAATGATATATTTTAAAAAAAATATCGTATGTAAAAATTATGAACGTTTAAAAATTGTGGGGGAATGGTTTTGACCAAATTACTTTCTAACAATTTTTCCCTGTAAAATTTTAAATTTTCACTCTTAAATTTGATTTCATGATCTAATGGTTAATAATTTTTCTTAGACTTTCTATGATAAGGAGATATTTACTTGAATATAATCCTTAAAAGTTCATATAAAAAATAATATTTAGCTTTCTACATAATCATTGTCATTGTTTTAAAAGTTTTTGTTTAGGATAACTATAAAGATAATATGTTCCAGAATTTGTTCTAAATAAATTAATATAATATAAAGCAAAAGCATTTGATATAAATAAATAAATAAATTCAATCATAGAGAAACAAACTTGATAGAAATAAATATCATTCAAAAAAACTTTGAAATCATAGAATTTGATCTTTAAATTCGAATAATATGATTATTGATATGATCTAAAATTTGATGAAAAGAGAATTGAAGCTAATGAAAAGAAAATAAAGGTATAGTAAAACTTTAATATACAAAGGACTCTTTACATTAAGAGTTTAAGAAGAAATGCGAGACATTAAATATAAAATCAATGGTTTAGATCCAAAAATGAAATTATCTACGTATTAAAAGAAAAGTTCTCATGTAACAGGGTAAATTTGGTATAGCTTCTCATTCTTGGCATTTTTGCAAGTTTACCTAATTTTGTTAAAAGTGTATTTATACGACATTGTTCTTTTTTAATAAATACACAATAAAATCAAACATTTATTTATTTTTTAATTTGAATATAGTATTGCTATGCTTTAAAATAATGTAACTGTATTGTCAAATAACTTGTAATTATCATTATAACTTTTGGATTTGTTATAACTTATATGATTATCATTATAATTTACCTCTCGATAATTATTATTAGAATTTGTGTGATTCTTTTTTTTTAAACAGCCGACTAATAAATCCGGGTGCATCGTACACGGTCCTTAATGGCTAAAGAATGCCCAAGCTGCCACTAGTCCAGACGGACGGAACCCTAGCCCACCAGTCACCAATTCACAGGAAAACCCGACCCAAGCAACCACCTAAAAACACGACGGTGGAAGGCCGGTAAAACCGGGTGGGATTAAGTGGAAATATCTAGTGAAAGAATAAACCTTCACTTCGTATAGTTAGACCCAGCGGTGTGCCGGGTGAGTGGGCGTGGAACACCGCCCCCTCTGGGGCGTGGGCGGGCGTGAGTGGGGCAACGGCTAAAATGACCGTTGGAAGCTCAATGTGACCGTTACCAACATTAAAAAAAAAATTTACCTATTTAAACCGCATTCAACATAAAAAATCTCTCACTCTCAAAATTTCAAATTACTTCTACTTTATTAACAAAAAAATACTTTCCATGGATCCCAACCAAATATCAAACCAATACTACAACCCAAGCACCCCACCTAACCGAAACCCGAATACCCCACCACCGAATTGGTTCTTTAACAGTTCTCCAATGAATCATTTTTTTAATTCAAATTGTTATCGACCACATTTTGAATCGAGTCCACAACAAAGGTTTTACACCTTTGCTAAATATGGTTCGAGTCAACAAACGCACGGGTTTGCTCAACTATCTCAGGATGAAGTTGTACCCGAGACTCAACTCTCTACCGATGCCGGTCCAAGCATGCAACCAACACTAAGGCGTAAACACAAAAAAAAAAATAAGTTGGGGATACCGAACCCGTTGTGGTAGCTCCAACCCGGATCGAAAAATGGACAACGGAGGAGGAGTTTGCACTTTCAAAAGCTTGGATCGATGTGTCGGAAGACCCAATTGTTGGTAATTAATTTCTTTTTATTTTTTTAAATATTGTTAATTTATTTGTTTAAAATTGTTAATATTTTTTTTATATATTGTTTATAGGTCGTAACCAAAAAGGACCGGACTTCGGGAGTAAAGTCCGAAGTCATTTTTACAAGCCATGGGTCGTGGGGAGTATCGTACAAACGATATGATATATAGCAAATGCCGGGACATTAACCGAAAGGTTAAAAGGTTCAACGGGATTTATTCCCAAAATGGCAAACCCGCCGAAGCGGCCAAAGCGACGCAATGATCGAGAATGAAGCGGTCGATCAATTCCGGCAAGAGTTTAACGCCTCCTTCTCGCTTAAACGGAGTTGGGAGATTATGAGGAAATGTCCTAACTGGGTTAAAATCCCGACTGTTCAACCGTCGGCCTCAAAACGATCAAAAGCATCGTCTACCGATAGCCCCAGCTCATCGGATGCTCGAGTTCAAATAAATCTAAACGAGCTCGATGAAGAAGAAGAAGACGACGACGAGATAGAGGATTTGACCCGTCCGATTGGGAGAGATCATGCAAAGGCCGACCGAGCAAGGGCGAGACGGGGCTCTTCATCTCAAACGACCCTGGATTATAACCAAGGATTGGAAAGCTTATCTCAACGAATCGGTGACTTTAACGAATTAAAACGGGAACGTCAACGGTTGGTAGAGTTACAACTTATATTCACCAACACCGACCACTTAACCGGAGTCGACAATGAAATTGCCGAGCGGGAGAAGGAAAAAATTCGAAATAAATATAGAGATAATTAGCTTTTTTTTTATTAATTTGTAATTTTTATTTATAATTTTATGTAATTTTGTAATTTATAATTAGTTACATCTACTTATTTAATTTAAAAAAAAAAAAGATGACGTGGAGTGGTTGGACCAAGGGGCATTTCCACCACTTTTCGTAGAGTGGGTGGTTGTGGGTGGATGCCTACGTGGCACATATGTGAAGTGGTTGGACCAAGAGGCATACCCCATGGTCTGCGCACTTTCCACGAAAAGTGGAAATATCTACCTAAAAGTTATAAATACTACAAACGCCAATAAACTTTATATTTGACTTAATAATATAACTATATTTACTGTTATGTCCTTAACATTAAGAAACAAACTAAAATGAATTAAAGGGTCTAGAATTTTGACAAAATGCCAACACAATTTATTCTTTTATTATATTAAACTACATTGGAACCATGTATTATATTTTTTTTGAACAGCGAACGTATCAATCGTGTGAGATCACTATTTCAAAGTTTAGTTACCTAGACCTCTCATGAGCCACCACGTCACACCCCCGATATCCCACGTGCGGTGTCAGACCGCACAGGTGTGACGTGACCAGGATCACAGCTCATGTTCATATAGAGCGACTCTATATGAGTCACACAAGATACAGTTTTGTAATTAAAACAAGTTTGCATAAGTATGCAGCGGAAAATAATTGTTTAAATAAAGGTTGCAGCAGAAAATGTAAATTGTTAACAGACACTACATGATCACTATTGTTTGAAAAGACATAAATCAAACACAAGCCTAAGACAAGAGTCTATATGCAAGCCAGACTCCTTAGTGCATCCTCGTACGCATCCTAGCTTGAAATCCATTAATTACCTGAGAATACATCCGAAAAAATGTCAACTATAAAGTTGGTGAGTTCACAGGTTTAGACAGACATAAATCAGTAAACAGACATATACTGGGTATGTTAAGTTGTTTGTTGGATCTACGATCCGTGAGTGTGTCAGTTCATCCTACCGAAACTCGACTGTTTCCTTTGCCTACCCGGGTCATCGTTGAACCCGGCATAAACATCGATACTACACTCGTTATGACCTCCAGTCAACATTGGTGTCGAGTGGGGCTAGTCAAATCCAGTAGTACTACATAATAACTACTCGTTTGTAATACAACTAACGGTAAGGGTACGTGAGGACTTAATGCGAATATAGTTACACTTAAAATAGTTTGACAACATACCAGACATATATCTAAAACAGTTGCATTGTATTCTCACCCCAAAGGTTTAGCAAAAGCAGTTAAAGAGTAAAAGTGGGGATGTAAACTCACCTGAGTCTAGCAAGGTGTGTTCATAGGCGAACGGAGTAGTGCGCCTCTTTCAGCGGTTACCTATATCACATAGGAGTTATGAGTTTGTGTTCACATTCGTGTAGGTCTCACAGGACCGTGTTCGTGTCCAAACAACTCTAAGTTGTTAAGTGGGTCATGTTGACCGTGTTTGACCGTGTTGACCGTGTTTGACCTAACGACCCGTTGGTGACGGTTTTTGTTCAAGTGCTCGTGTAACTTGCGATATAGTGTCGTGTGAAGTGTGCAGATACCATAGTCACACCCGTAAGGTAGCTTACTATTTATAGTAAGTTCCTATACTAGGAAAGTTCCCACATTAAGCAGGTCATGAAAGAAATCAATTTCCGATTATTCTATCATGCATAGTTAACCTAAATGAGCATGTTATCATATATCACATAGTCACACTTAGCCGGTTTAGCATGTTTCGTGTTCAAAATTTACTAAATATAGAAAGTTCACATAACACATTGTACTAGTCATCAATATTCCTTTCTAACATGATCCTAGGACTCTTGACATTATCATGGTGACTCAAACTTAACAAATTTCAAGGTTTATGAGCAAATCTCATAACCAAAGTTTCTATTTATGGAAACTTGTGACAAATATCCATTCTTCAATGATTCTAATAACTCAACTCATTTAACATTATCATGTTATCATCAAATAAGCATGTTAAACATATTACAACATGAATCTTATCATTCCTTGGCAATTTGTAACTAAAGAGTTACTATTTATAGAAATAAATGTGTAAATCATAATTTTTATCAATTCTACAACTCATACACGTCAATAATCATCATAATGGTTTCTAAACATCATTTTATACATAAATCCTAGATCTAAACACTTGCATGTTGCCATTTCATCATCCATTCATATTTTGTAAAAATAAAGTTACTAAAATTAGAAATATGTGCAAATAACCATCTATTGACATTTTTAACACTTCTAAATCTTGTAGATCATACCAAATATTACTTATAACAACATCTTAATATCAAAAATCATGTAAAACTATCTAGATCATACATGCATGTGATCATCAATACCCATTTTATCACAAACTCATCATCTACTTAACAAACTCAATCAAGATTGTCATGGATCGTCTTCAAATCATCAAATCAGCCAAATATTCATAATATCACAGATTTATTCAAGCTAAAATTCATGCATGTGTATGTCTAGTGTGTGCATGTGGCCTTAGAGGATTGCATGTGTGTTTAGAGATGATTTTAAGCTATATAAGTTCAAGAACTACCTTCTAAAGCTTCAAGAAGTACCAAATCGATGTTAGATCAGCTTCTATTGCTCCTGAAACGTCTCTTCTCGCAGGTTGATGGAGTTGATGGCCTCTTCTTCGCCTCCTTCAAGCTTCAAGTGCTTGGTTCTTCAAACTTGAGCTCTCCAAGGTGCTTCAATGGCTTCCTAGAGCTTCAATGGAGGTTTTTCAGGTGGAGAGATGAAGAAATGCAAGTGTGAGCTCGAGGTTTAGGTGTTCTTACCGAGTTGTAGGTTAGAAGTGATTAGAGAGAGATTGGTGGAGTGTTTAAATGGTTTTTAGCCTCTGCGTATCCCAGGCATACCGCCCGACGTGCTACACTGAGACCCGGCGTTGCGCGCGGCTCAGCCGGTTGAGAGGCGCTTCGCCCCTCTCGCGCGTACCGCCTGGGGTGAAGGGCTAGGCTTAGGCGTGCCGCCTAGCCCGCCGGATAGGCCCAATTGGCCCATTTTTCGCGTATTTCTCGATTACGGACATCGTTTCGAGACATATGAACATCATTACGCTTGTTTTAGGTTCCCTAGGGCCTATGTGTTGTGAAAGTGGGTTGTGGTTCGTTTAATTCACCAACTTCGCTATTTAAAACACGTGTGTGTGTTTCACGATAATTCCTCGAATTATCTGTGTGTTGGGACTGCTGTGCCACGTGTCACACTTAATTTTATTAATTCTAGTGCCACGTAAGTAATAATAGCACACATTATTATTAAAATAAAACAATTGTTGACCTGGAATTTACGAGGTGTCACATCATCCCCCTGTTAAATGGAATTGCGTCCCGAAATTCAGTTCATGTTGCTGGTGATAGCCTGGTTTGTCAACAGGTGAGTGTATTTCTTTTTCATTTGATCCTCTCGTTCCCAGGTGTATTCCGGTCCACGCCGTGAGTTCCATCGAACCTTAACTATCGGTATGCGACTAAGTTTGAGCTTTTTGATTTCTTGGTCCATTATTTCCACCAGTTCCTCAACGAAGTGAAGTTGCTCATCGATCTGAATTTCCTCCAAAGGAATTGTGAGCATTTCATCAGACAAGCACTTCTTGAGGTTCGAGACATGGAATACGTTATGTACGCTGTTCAGCTCTTGTGGTAAGTTTAGTTCATAGGCCACGGGGCCAATGCGCTTTGTGATTTCGAATGGACCGATGTAACGAGGATTCAGCTTCCCTCGTTTCCCAAATCGAATCACTCCTTTCCAAGGCGAGACCTTGAGCAGTACTCGATCTCCCACTTGGAATTCCAAAGGCTTGCGCCTTTTGTCGGCATAACTCTTATGTCGATCCCGAGCTGCTGCCATTCTGTTTCGTATCTGCACGATCTTCTCTGTTGTTTCGTGCACAAGTTCGGGACAAGTCAGTTGGCTTTCACCAACTTCTGTCCAGCAAAGTGGGGATCTGCACTTACGTCCGTAAAGTGCTTTAAAAGGTGCAGCTCCAATGCTGGTGTGATAGCTGTTATTATATGAGAACTCAACCAAAGGTAAATGAGTCTCCCAGCTGCTACCGAAGTCTATCACGCAGGCCCGAAGCATGTCTTCCAGCGTTTGGATGGTTCGTTCGCTTCGCCCATCCGTTTGGGGGTGATAGGCAATGCTCATATCCAATCTCGTCCCAATGGCCTTATGTAAGGACTTCCAAAAATGTGCCATGAATCGGCTATCTCTAGGTAAGTCGTCCGGAAAGACTTCGGGAAAATTGCGGACTACAGCAATGTCCTCGATCCTTCTCTCCTTCTTTGGTTGTTCGGTGACAAGGGCTAGAATGGCTTTGTACCCTTTTTGTAGGTACTTGTTGGCTTTCATGCAGGACATAATGTGCAACGGTATTCTACGACGTTCTCCTTGAATTGAGATCTGCTCTTCGCTTTGCAGCGTAACTCGTACCCTCTTCTCGTTGCACACAATCTCAACATGATTAGCAGATAACCATTCCATTCCAACTACCACGTCGAAACTCTTGAGAGTTACCGGCATCAGATCGATCTCCAGTTCGTGATCTGCTAGCGTTAAGACGCAACCCTTGTAGATGTGTTGCTTCTCGATCATCTTGCCGTCAGCTAACTCTACGGTATACTTATAGTCTAGTGGTGTTGGGGTTATATTAAGTAGTTTACTAAAGTTGCTAGAGATAAAACTCCTATCGGCATCGGTATAAAATAATATGCTAGCGTAGACATTATTTAAAAGGAATGTACCGGTAACGACGTTGGGGCCATCTTTTGCTTCTCCATATCCGATAACAAACACTCTGCCCCTTGCTGAATTACCGCCGGCGTTCTTGTTCTGCGGGCAGTCTCGGCGCATATGCCCCGGCTTTCCGCAAGTGAAGCACCCCTTCAAGGTATCATGCTTGTTGGTGTTGGGGCTAGGGTTTGAACGGTACTCCTTAGCCATGTGCCCATTCCTTCCACAGTTTGTGTACTAGACCCTTTTGCACGGGCCGAAGTGATGGTAGTTGCAGCTGTTGCATTTTGGGCTGTTGCCCTGATATCCCCCTTGCCTTGATTGTTGGATTGTGTGGCAGTGAAAGCTTTTGTGGGTGCTGGGTGGTCTTGTGTTGGCTGTTGAGGAGAGAAAGTGCGGTTGTTGCTGGGCTCCCACTTTCGTTTCGGTTCCTGGGGTTTCAGATGCTCACCCCTTTTAGGCAGTTTTCCTTGGGCTACTGCCTGATCAGTCAATTTGTGCGCCAAGCGGATCATTGGCTGGATGGAGGTGAGGTCATAAGCAGTTACCATGCTCTGTATCTGCTCAGGCAGTCCTGTCACACCCCCAAATTCCCACGTGCGGTGTCAGACCGCGTGGGTGTGACGTGGCCAGGTTCACAGCTCATGGTCATATAGAACGACTCTATATGAGTTATACAACGTACTGTTTTTGTAAAATAACACAGGTTTCAATAATACGCAGCGGAAAATGTTTACAGTAGCATAACTAAATAAAAGTTGCAGCGGAAAATGTAAACTGTACCAAATAGTACAAAATGATGATTGTTTTTAAGAATTAACAAAACAAGCCTAGGATTAGAGTCTATATGCATGTCATACTCCTTAGTACATCCTTGTGCGCATCCTAGCTTGGGTTCCATCAGTTACCTGAGAATACATGCGAAAAAGTGTCAACTATAAAGTTGGTGAGTTCACAGGTTTAGACAGACATAAATAAGTAAACAGACATATACTGGGTATGTTAAGTTTGGTTGTTGGATCTAAGATCCGTGAGTGTGTCAGTTCATCCTACCGAAACTCGACTGTTTCCTTTGCCTCTCTAGGTCATCGCTGAACCCAGCAATCAACATCGATATTACACTCGTTATGACCTCCAGTCAACATTGGTGCCGAGTGGGGCTAGTCAAACCCAGTAGTACTACGTAATAACGACTCGTTTATTACACAACTAACGGTAAGGGTACGTGAGGGCTTAATGCGATAATAGTTACACTCAAAATAGTTTGACAACATACCAGCCATATATCTAAAACAGTTGCATTGTATTCTCACCCCAAAAGTTTAGCAAAAGCAGTTAAAGAGTAAAAGTGGAGCTGTAAACTCACCTGAGTTTCAGTGGAGCGTTCGTACAAGAACGAGAGAGTGCGCCTCTTTCAGCGGTTACCTATATCACATAGGTGTTATGAGTTCGTGTTCACATTCGTGTGGGTCTCACAAGACCGTGATCGTGTCCAAACAACTCTAAGTTGTTATGTGCTTCATGTTGACCGTGTTTGACCTAACGACCCGTTGGTGACGGTTTTGGTTCAAGTGATCGTGTAACGTGCGGTTTTAGTGTCGTGCGATGTGTGCGTATACCAAAGTCACATCCAGGAGGTAACTTACTATTTATAATAAGTTCCTATTTTAGGGAAGTTCCCAAATTAAGCAAGTCATGCAAGGAATCACTTTTCGATTATTCTATTATGCATAGTTAACCTAAATGAGCTTGTTATCACTTAACACATAGTCATACTTAGACGATTAAACATGTTTCGAGTTCAAAAGTTTCTAAATATAGAAAGTTCACATAACACATTATCCTAGTCATCAATAATTCGTTCTAACATGATCCTAGGACTCTTGACATTATCATGGTAACTTCAACTTAACCAATTCAAGTTTCATGAGCAAGTCTTATAACCAAAGTTTCCATTTATGGAAACTTGTGACAAATATCCATTTTTCAATGATTCTAATAACTTAAATCATTTAATATCATCACATTATCATCAAATAAGCAAGTTAAACATATTACAACATGAATCTTATCATTCCTTAGCAAATTTATAACAAAAAGTTACTATTTATAGAAACAAATGTGTAAATCATATTTTCTAGCAATTTTAACCAATCAAATGCATCAAGAGTTCATCTTAATAAATTCTAATCATCATTTTAAACATAAATCTTAGATTCAAACACATGCATGTTGTCATATCATCATCTAGTCATATTTTGCAATAATAAAGTTACTAGAAATGGAAATAATCATCTTTTGACTAAATCTACCATCCTTGATCATACGGATCATCATCATTATCATCCATAGTCATATATTTTCAACCAAAATCATCTAAATCACATTAGATCATACATGCATGTTAGTGTTTCATCCATTTGTGACCAAATCAAACGAAATACATATTGACATCATCATGGATCGTCATTATACCTCATTATATCATCATAGATCATCAATAATCTTAAAACATCATGAAACCCAGATTCAACTAAGAAAAATTCGTGCATGTGAAGATCTAGTGTGTGCATGCAAGCTTTGAACCTTGCATGTGGGTTTGTGTGAGTTACATGTGTGTTTTATGTAATTTGAGCTCAAGATCTACCTTCTAAGGCTTCAATGGTCCTGGGTTAGAGCTTCAACAGCAGCTTTTCGGCTCCAAGCACCCTTGCAATGGCTTCTTGGTGGTTGTGAGTGATGATGGTAGTGATATTAAGCTCCAATGTCTCCTTCTTCAAGCTCTTAACCTTCAAAAATGGCTTCTAGTGGCAAAAGAGGGCTGTAGCAGGTGATAACAGGTGATCTTGGGGGTTTAAAATAGCGAGGTGGTGTCTGATTGCAAGAAATAATGATGTGGGTAGCTTAATGATGGTTTTGTGGTTCTCAAAATGATTTTTACGATTTTATGCAGTCAGGCGCATCGCCTGCCGGGCGAGTTTGGCCTTAGGCGTTCCGCGTGAACCAACCGACTAGGGGCGTCCCTTCCTCATCCGCGCACACCGCCAGGAGTGGAGCACCGGGTCAGGCGTACCGCCTGGCCCTCGATCCGGCCCAATTTGGCCCATTTTCATATTTTGGCCCATTTTTCGCGTATTTCTCGATTACGATCATCGTTTTGAGTCTTGTAAACATCGTTTCACCCATTTGGGTTCCCTAGGACCTAAGTGTAGTGTATGTGGACTGTGGTTTGATAAATTCACCAACGTTCGTTATTCAAGACACGTGCGTGCGTTTTACGATAATTCCTCGAATTATCTGTGTGTTTGGACTGTTATGCCACGTGTCAAACTACATATCAACAATTCTAGTGCCACGTATGAAATAACAATACACATTATTATTAGAATAGGTTAAATGCTGACCTGGAATTTACGAGGTGTCACAAGTCCGCGGATAAACTGTTCAATCTTCTTGTACTCCGGCGTCACCATTGCCGGACATAGCTTACATAACTCATGAAATCGAGTGCAGTATTGCTCGATTTCAGATCCCACCATCTTGTGTACCCAAAATTCCGCCTCTAGCTTCCTGATTTCATCTCGGGGACAATATTCCTCGTGGAGCATTCTGGTGAATTCATTCCATGGTATGGAGTTTGCGGTCTCGAGTCCTAAAATCTGGACATGTGTATTCCACCAGATGAGGGCTGGTCCCTCCAGAGTCCCGGTGGCAAATTTGACTCGGTTTTCCTCCGAGCATTCAGACATAGAGAATACGGATTCAAGTTTCTCTATCCAGCGGAGTAGTCCCACTGCTCCTTCGTTTCCCTGAAATTTGTGGGGATGGCAGCTCAGGAATGCTTTGAACGAGCATCCCTTGTTGGTGTTCCCGTGAGACCTTGTTCGTCGAAATTCAAAGTTAGTGTTTTCGTCGTCTATTCTAAGTTAGTCGTATTTAAGTTGAGTTAGTACCACTGTTTGTCCCGCTGGTCTCACTATGTTGTCTGCTTGCCTCATAATCAGCTATTGCCTTATTAACCCGTCGGTCAACCATCATTTTAATGGTTTCCGAAGCGATAGTTTGTCTGGGTGGTCTATTATGATTTCCTCTCCCCGCCATGTTTAGTTTCTATACGAAACGAGTTTGTCGTGTTAGTTTGTCAGCAGTACAACATAAATAAAAGAGCATGCATGATAAAACTAACATAGCATTTCATTAATAATGAAAGCTTTTGAGTACAATGATTTTCAAAATAGAAGTACAGCTATCATAGTTCATATGAGCACATCCCACTCATCTAGGAGTACAGAAAGTAAAATACTGAAATAGAAAAATCTAACTAGTTCGATGCAACCGTGGAGTGTGAATCTCCACTGTCCGCAGGACCGTCGTCCTGGTCCTCCTCAGGATCTTCATCGAGATCCTCATCAAAATCACCCTCCTCGAGGTCCTCGACCTCGAATTGGGGCTCCTGGTCCTACTCCTTCTCTTGCTCAGGCTCCACAATAAGCTGCTTGGCCCAAGCGTTTTGGAGTACCGCCTAGTTCTCCTCAGTCACGTCCTCTACCAGAGCCAGTCGCTCGCCCTGGTCCTGGACCACTGTAGTGACTTCCCCCTGTCACTCCTTTAGTTGCGCTGTCCGGTTTCGGAGCGCTGTAATCTCGTCTACCACATGCTCCCGCAGGTAGTCTAGTTGTCCCCGGAGGCGCTGGTTCTCCTCTTGGAGAGCCCTGACCTCCTCATCTCGTTCGTGCGACCTACTGGCCTCACGAGCTGTCCGAGCAACATGGGCCGCGAAAGCCTGCTCAAGTGGCACTCCAAGTACCGGTAGTCGATGCGATCGTGCATCATCAGTCCGTAGTCGGGGGAGACGCACTCTCTCCTCTATGATCCAATCCCATATCGTGTGAGGATACCAGCTCCATGACCTAGCGCGCTTCACTATACGCGCCCTCTCAGCTTCTTCGACATCAACTTGGGACGTTTCCCCGGGTCTCTCCTATCGTCATTGTTGTCGGCCATCCTGAAATCTTAAATCAGTAAGTAACAGATAATAATAAACACATCATTGTGTAGTGTCTAGGTGTAGTGTCTAACGTTGAGCAATGGCTATAGTCTAAGTTCACTATATGCAAACCTAGTTCTCTATGACCAAAGCTCTGATACCAGTCTGTCACACCCCCGAATTCCCATGTGCGGTGTCAGACCTCGCGGGTGTGACGTGGCCAGGATCACAGCTCATGGTCATATAGAGCGACTCTATATGAGTCACACAACATACAGTTTTGTAAAAACAAGTTTGCATAAGTATGCAGCACAAAATAATTGTTTAAATAAAGGTTGCAGCGGAAAATGTAAATTGTTAACAGACACTACATGATCACTATTATTTGAAAAGACATAAATCAAACACAAGCCTAAGACAAGAGTCTATATGCAAGCCAGACTCTTAGTGCATCCTCGTGCGCATCCTAGCTTGAAATCCATTAATTACCTGAGAATAAATGCGAAAAAGTGTCAACTATAAAGTTGGTTTGTTCACAGGTTTAGACAAACATAAATCAGTAAACAGACATATACTGGGTATGTTAAGTTGTTTTCTGGATCTACGATCCGTGTGTGTGTCAGTTCATCCTACCGAAACTCGACTGTTTCCTTTGCCTCCTCGGGTCATCGCTGAACCCAGCATAAGCATCGATATTACACTCGTTATGACCTCCAGTCAACATTGGTACCGAGTGGGGCTAGTCAAACCCAGTAGTACTACATAAAAACGACTCGTTTGTTACACAACTAACGGTAAGGGTACGTGAGGACTTAATGCGAATATAGTTACACTCAAAATAGTTTGACAACATACCAGACATATATCTAAAACAGTTGCATTGTATTCTCACCCAAAGGTTTAGCAAAAGCAGTTAAAGAGTAAAAGTGGGGCTGTAAACTCACCTGAGTCTAGCAAGGTGCGTTCGTACGCGAACGGAGTAGTGCGCCTCTTTCAACGATTTCCTATATCACATAGGAGTTATGAGTTTGTGGTCACATTCGTGTAGGTCTCACAGGACCGTGTTCGTGTCCAAACAACTCTAAGTTGTTAAGTGGGTCATGTTGACCGTGTTTGACCGTGTTGACCATGTTTGACCTAACGACCCGTTGGTGACGGTTTTTGTTCAAGTGCTCGTGTAACTTGCGGTATAGTGTCGTGTGAAGTGTGCAGATACCATAGTCGCACCCGTAAGGTAGCTTACTATTTATAGTAAGTTCCTATACTAGGACAGTTCCCACATTAAGCAAGTCATGCAAGATTCAATTTCCGATTATTTTATCATGCATAGTTAACCTAAATGAGCATGTTATCATATATCACATAGTCACACTTAGCCGATTTAGCATGTTTCGTGTTCAAAAGTTACTAAATATAGAAAGTTCACATAACACATTGTACTAGTCATCAATATTCCTTTCTAACATGATCCTAGGACTCTTGACATTATCATGGTGACTCAAACTTAACAAATTTCAAGGTTTATGAGCAAATCTCATAACCAAAGTTTCTATTTATGGAAACTTGTGACAAATATCCATTTTTCAATGATTCTAATAACTCAACTCATTTAACATCATCATGTTATCATCAAATAAGCATGTTAAACATATTACAACATGAATCTTATCATTCCTTGGCAATTTGTAACTAAAGAGTTACTATTTATTGAAATAAATGTGTAAATCATAATTTTTATCAATTCTACAACTCATACACGTCAATAATCATCATAACGGTTTCTAAACATCATTTTATACATAAATCCTAGATCTAAACACTTGCATGTTGCCATTTCATCATCCATTCCTTGAATTATCTGTGTGTTTGGACTGTTGTACCACGTGTCACACTACATATCAACAATTCTAATGCCATGTATGAAATAACAATACACATTATTATTAGAATAAGTTAAATGCTGACCTGGAATTTACGAGGTGTCACATCATCCCCCTGTTAAATGGAATTTCGTCCCGAAATTCAGTTCGTGTTGCTGGTGCTAGCCTGATTTGTGAACAGGTGAGGGTATTTCGTTTTCATCTGATCCTCTCGTTCCCAGGTGTATTCCGGTCCACGTCGTGAGTTCCATCGCACTTTAACTATTGGTATGCGACTAAGTTTTAGTTTCTTGACTTCCCGGTCCATTATTTCGACCGGTTCCTCAACGAAGTGAAGTTGTTCATCGATCTGAATTTCCTCTAAAGGAATTGCGAGCGTTTCGTCCGATAAGCACTTCTTGAGATTCGATACATGGAATACGTTATGTATGCTACTTAATTCTCGCGGTAGCTGTAGCTCGTAGGTCCCCTACTTGGAATGGTCCGATGTAATGAGGATTCAACTTTCCCCGTTTTCCGAATCGGATCACTCCCTTCCAAGGCGAGACCTTAAGAAGTACTCGATCCCCTACTTGGAATTCCAAAGGCTTGCGCCTTTTTTCGGCATAACTCTTCTGTCGATCCCGAGCTGCTGCCATTCTGTTTCGTATGTGCACGATCTTTTCTTTTGTTTTGTGCACAAGTTCGGGACCAGTCAGTTGGCTTTCACCAACTTCTGCCCAACAAAGTGGGGACCTGCACTTACGTCCTTAAAATGCTTCAAAAGGTGCAGCCCCAATGCTGGTGTGATAGCTGTTATTATATGAGAACTCAACCAAAGGTATGTGAGTCTCCCAGCTGCTACTGAAGTCCATTACGCAGGCCCGAAGCATATCCTCCAGCATTTGGATGGTTCGTTCGCTTAGCCCATCCGTTTGTGGGTGATAGGCAGTGCTCATATCCATCTTGTCCCAAGGGCCTTTTGTAAGGACTTCCAAAAATGTGCTATAAATCGGTTTTCTCTATCGGATATTATGGAGACTGGAACTCCGTGTCTAGAAACGACTTCCTTTAAATAGATTCGGGTCAGCTTTTCCAATTTGTCAGTCTCCTTGATTGGTAGGAAGTGCGCAAATTTCGTAAGTCGGTCCACGATCACCCAGATGGTGTCGCAGCCACTTGTCGTCTTTGGTAGTTTAGTGATGAAATCCATAGAAATCTGCTCCCATTTCCATACTGGGATCTCGGGTTGTTGTAATAGCCCTGATGGTTTCTGGTATTCGATCTTTACTTTATTACAAGTCAGGCACTTGCTCACATAAGTCGCTATTTCTGACTTCATGTTAGGCCACCAGTAAGTTGTCTTCAGATCGTGGTACATCTTGTCGAAACCTGGATGTACGGAATATCTACTTTTGCGTGCTTCGTCCATCACTACATTCCTTAATTCCCCGTATCGTGGAATCCAGATTCGATCCATAAGATAGTAAGCTCCATCATCCTTTTCCTTTAGTTCTTTATCCATACCCCGCATGGCTTCGAGAGTGA
The DNA here is from genome assembly GCA_009363875.1 of Mikania micrantha. Taxonomy (NCBI): domain Eukaryota; kingdom Viridiplantae; phylum Streptophyta; class Magnoliopsida; order Asterales; family Asteraceae; genus Mikania; species Mikania micrantha. The sequence goes on from CM018698.1 coordinate 45,754,060, forward strand.
GGTTTTCGGTTTTCAGAGCTTCTTGTTGTGCGATTCGGATCTGATTAGGTAGCCCTGAGTGTATTGTAAGCTGTAGTGCATGTACGCGTTTGGTTGTTTCCTTCCTGCTTAACGCGTCGGCTACTATGTTGGCTTTTCCTGGATGATATTTAATAGCACAGTCATAATCACCAATCAATTCGACCCACCTGCGTTCTCTCATATTCAGTTCCTTCTGGTCAAAGATGTGCTGTAGGCTCTTATGGTCGGTAAATATCGTGCACTTGGTACCGTACAGGTAGTGTCTCCAGATCTTCAATGCGAACACTACGGCTCCTAATTCCAAATCATGTGTCGTGTAGTTCTTCTCATGCACTTTCAGTTGTCGAAACGCATAAGATATGACTTTCTCGCGTTGCATTAACACACAACCGAGTCCTTGTTTTGATGCGTCGCAATAGACCACAAAATCTTCACATCCCTCCGGCAGGGATAGGATTGGCGCACTGCACAATTTATGCTTTAATAAGTTGAAAGCAGTTTCTTGTTTTTCACCCCATTCGAACTTTTTGTCTTTGTGTGTGAGAGATTCAATGATTACGCGATCTTCGAGAATCCCTCGATAAACCGCCGGTAGTATCCCGCCAATCCTAGGAATTGTCGCACCTCAGTTGGTGTCTTAGGTGCTTCCCAGTTCTTTATGGCCTCGATCTTGGCTGGGTCTACATGTATTCCTTTCTTGTTCACTACGTGTCCAAGGAACTGGACTTCACGAAGCCAAAAGTTGCATTTGGAGAATTTCGCGTACAGTTGTTCCGTTTTCAACAGTTCTAAAACGAGTCTCAAATGTTCTATATGTTCTTCCTGAGTCTTGGAGTAGATCAGGATGTCATCTATGAATACGATTACGAATTTGTCTAGATACGGCTTGTACACGCGATTCATGAGATCCTTGAATACTGCCGGTGCGTTAGTCAGTTCGAAGGGCATGACTAGAAATTCGTAATGTCCGTACCGTGTTCTGAAGGCTGTCTTCGGAATGTCCTCCTCTTGTATTCTTAGTTGATGGTAACCAGACCTTAAATCTATTTTCGAATAGTTGCTTGACCCTTGTAGTTGGTCAAACAGATCGTCTATTCATGGTAAAGGGTATCGATTCTTGATCGTTACCTTGTTCAGTTCCCAGTAGTCTATGCACATACAGAACGATCCGTCCTTTTTCTTCACAAACAAGACCGGCGCTCCCCAAGGTGAGAAGCTTGGTCGAATAAATCCTCTATCTAACAACTCTTGTAGTTGATTAGATAGTTCTTGCATCTCGGTAGGAGCCAATCGATATGGTGCCTTGGCTATTGGTGCAGCTCCTGGTGTTAGATCTATCTGGAACTCCACTTTTCGCTTCGGGGGTAGTCCAGGTAGATCGTCCGGAAAGACTTCTGGAAAATCGCTGACAACAGCGATGTCCTCGATCTTTATTTCCGTCTTTGGTTGTTCCGTAATAAGGGCTAGGAGAGCAGTGTATCCCTTCTTCAAGTATTTGCTTGCTTTCATTCAGGACATGATGTTTAACGGTATCCCACGTCGCTCTCCTTGAATTGAGATTTGCTCTCCACTTGGCAACGTAACTAGTACAACCTTCTGATTGCACACAATCTCGGCATGGATAGCAGATAACCAGTCCATTCCAACCACCACATCGAAGCTACCGAGAGTTACCGGCATCAAATCGATCTCAAGTTCATGATCGGCTAGTGTTAAGACGCAACCCTTGAAGATGTGTTGCGTCTCGATCAGCTTGCCGTCTGCTAACTCTACGGTATACTTAGAGTCTAGTGGTGTTGGAGTCATATTAAGCAGTTTACCAAATTCACTAGAGATAAAACTCCTATCGGCACCGGTATCAAATAATATACTAGCATAGACATTATTTAAAAGGAACGTACCGGTGACGATGTTGGGATCATCCTTGGCTTCTCCAGATCTGATCACGAAAACCCGGCCTCTCGTCGAGTTTTCTCCGGCATTCTTGTTATGAGGGCAGTCCCGGCGCATATGCCCTGGCTTACCACAGGTGTAGCATCCCCTCAGTGTGTCGTTCTCTATAACCAAGGCTCTGATACCAGTCTGTCACACCCCCGAAGTCCCACGTGCGGTGTCAGACCTCGTGGGTGTGACGTGGCCAGGATCACAGGTCATGGTCATATAGAGCGACTCTATATGAGTCACACAACATACAGTTTTGTAATTAAAACAAGTTTGCATAAGTATGTAGCAGAAAATAATTGTTTAAATAAAGGTTGCAGCGGAAAATGTAAATTGTTAACAGACACTACATGATCACTATTGTTTGAAAAGACATAAATCAAACACAAGCCTAAGACAAGAGTCTATATGCAAGCCAGACTCCTTAGTGCATCCTTGTGCGCATCCTAGTTTGAAATCCATTAATTACCTGATAATACAAGCGAAAAAGTGTCAACTATAAACTAGGTGAGTTCACAGGTTTAGACAGACATAAATCAGTAAACAGACATATACTGGGTATGTTAAGTTGTTTGTTGGATCTACGATCCGTGAGTGTGTCAGTTCATCGTACCGAAACTCGACTGTTTCCTTTGCCTCCCCGGGTCATCGTTGAACCCGGCATCAACATCGATATTACACTCATTATGACCTTCAGTCAACATTGATGCCGAGTGGGGCTAGTCAAACCCAGTAGTACTACATAATAACGACTCGTTTGTTACACAACTAACGGTAACGGTACGTGAGGACTTAATGCGAATATAGTTACACTCAAAATAGTTTGACAACATATACCAGACATATATCTAAAACAGTTGCATTGTATTCTCACCCCAAAGGTTTAGCAAAAGCAATTAAAGAGTAAAAGTGGGGTTGTAAACTCACCTGAGTCTAGCAAGGTGCGTTCGTATGCGAACGGAGTAGGGCGCCTCTTTCAGCGGTTACCTATATCACATAGGAGTTACGAGTTTGTGTTCACATTCGTGTAGGTCTTACAGGACCGTGTTCGTGTCCAAACAACTCTAAGTTGTTAAGTGGGTCATGTTGACCGTGTTTGACCTAACGACCCATTGGTGACGGTTTTTGGTCAAGTGCTCGTGTAACTTGTGGTATAGTGTCGTGTGAAGTGTGCAGATACCATAGTCGCACCCGTAAGGTAGCTTACTATTTATAGTAAGTTCCTATACTAGGAAAGTTCCCACATTAAGCAAGTCATGCAAGATTCAATTTCTGATTATTTTATCATGCATAGTTAACCTAAATGAGCATGTTATCATATATCACATAGTCACACTTAGCCGATTTAGCATGTTTCGTGTTCAAAAGTTACTAAATATAGAAAGTTCACATAACACATTGTACTAGTCATCAATATTCCTTTCTAACATGATCCTAGGACTCTTGACATTATCATGGTGACTCAAACTTAACAAATTTCAAGGTTTATGAGCAAATCTCATAACCAAAGTTTCTATTTATGGAAACTTGTGACAAATATCCATTTTTCAATGATTCTAATAACTCAACTCATTTAACATCATCATGTTATCATCAAATAAGCATGTTAAACATATTACAACGTGAATCTTATCATTCCTTGGCAATTTGTAACTAAAGAGTTACTATTTATTGAAATAAATGTGTAAATCATAATTTTTATCAATTCTACAACTCATACACGTCAATAATCATCATAACGGTTTCTAAACATCATTTTATACATAAATCCTAGATCTAAACACTTGCATGTTGCCATTTCATCATCCATTCATATTTTGTAAAAATAAAGTTACTTAAATTAGAAATATGTGCAAATAACCATCTATTGACATTTTTAACACTTCTAAATCTTGTAGATCATACCAAATATTACTTATAAGAACATCTTAATATCAAAAATCATGTAAAACTATCTAGATCATACATGCATGTGATCATCAATACCCATTTTATCACAAACTCATCATCTACTCAACAAACTCAATCAAGATTGTCATGGATCCTCTTCAAATCATCAAATCAGCCATATATTCATAATGTCACAGATTTATTCAAGATAAAATTCGTGCATGTGTATGTCTAGTGTGTGCATGTGGCCTTAGAGGCTTGCATGTGTGTTTAGAGATGATTTTAAGCTATATAAGTTCAAGAACTACCTTCTAAAGCTTCAAGAAGTACAAAATCGATGTTAGATCAGCTTCTATTGCTCCTGGAACGTCTCTTCTCGCAGGTTGATGGAGTTGATGGCCTCTTCTTCGCCTCCTTCAGGCTTCAAGTGCTTGGTTCTTCAAACTTGAGCTCTCCAAGGTGCTTCAATGGCTTCCTAGAGCTTCAATGGAGGTTTTTCAGGTAGAGAGATGAAAAATGCAGGTGTGAGCTCGAGTTTAGGTGTTCTTGCCGAGTTGTAGGTTAGAAATGATTAGAGAGAGATATGTGGAGTGTTTAAATGGTTTTTAGCCTTTGCGTATCCCAGGCGTACCGCCCGACGTGCTACACTGAGACCCGGCGTTGCGCGCGGCTCAGCCGGTTGAGAGGCGCTTCGCCCCTCTTGCGCGTATCGCCTAGGGTGAAAGGCTGGGCCTAGACGTGCCGCCTAGCCCGCCGGATAGGCCCAATTGGCCCATTTTCATGTTTTGGCCCATTTTTCGCGTATTTCTCGATTACGAACATCGTTTCGAGACATATGAACATCATTACGCTTGTTTTAGGTTCCCTAGGGCCTATGTGTTGTGAAAGTGGGTTGTGGTTCATTTAATTCACCAACGTTCGCTATTCAAGACATGTGTGTGTGTTTCATGATAATTCCTTGAATTATCTGTGTGTTGGGACTGTTGTGCCACGTGTCACACTAAATATTCATAATTCTAGTGCCGCGTAAGTAATAATAGCACACATTATTATTAAAATAAAACAATTGCTGACCTGGAATTTACGAGGTGTCACACACCACAACCACCCCGTTGAGAAAACCCCTTGATTCCCTCAGACCCCTTTTTCGCTACGGAATGGTTTTGAACCAAGACCTTCCATTTGGAAGAATCCCGTGTATTATATGGGCACCTGAATACACAAATAACCAATGTTTTCATAACCAGACCGGGCGTCGAACCGGACGCCTTACTAGTTACTGGTCGAACCGTTTGGACCTGATTCAAGAACCAGATAAAATAATAAATATATAAAAAATTTCAAAAAAATTATAGAATCATAAACACATTTAAACAAACATAACTTATGTTCAACAAACATAATCATGTTAAAAATACAAGGTTTGATTTTAATGTTTAATTCTTTGGATTTTAGTTAAAAAAACTTGAAATTCGGTCCGACTAGTGAATCGGCTCAACCGGCCGGTTCCCTTGAGGGCAGTTCACATGTTGTTTTTGGACTGGTCGACCTTTCTGTTCCCGATCCGATCTGGTTCTGACAAAACTGCAAATAACACATACTTAGTAATAGAATTTAGAAAATTATAAAATAATATTTTAAGTTAAGAGCTTTTGAAATTATAAATATTATTGTTTTCACATTTAATATATATAGGATACATATTATTGTGTATGAACTTTATATGAATGCATAAGATATTTTATATTTATTGGTTTACAAAGAACTTTTATATGTAATGACTTGTGGAGGAGATATGCTTATGAGTGAGAAATAAGAGTTATAGGGTTAAGTTAAAATAAATAAGGCTCTTAACCTAAAAAGTCTAAGAATAATCTTGAACCATAAGATAATTAATCAATGGTTATGATTAAATCAAGTTGTTGGAGGGTATTTTAGTAATGACTAATTTTGTTGGCTTTTAATCAAGATCCCTCACTTTCTTTTAACGTTCATAACTTTTACATACGAAATTATTTTTTGAAAAAAAAATATACCATAAAAACGAGCATTTTTTTATCTTCAAAATTTGTAGTGTATTGCTATAGAAAAATTTTAATTCATTGTGTCTTTTGTACATGTCATTGTGTCTTTTGTGTATGTCATTGTGTCTTTTATGCAAATTATTGTGTCTTTTGCACATGTCATTATGTCTTTTTTCTCAAATTTGTGTTTTCCTGAACATTTTAATACACAATGATGTCGCATAATACATGATGTCAAACAAAGATGACACAATGAAGAGTATGAATAACAAATGATCTTTAAAAAAACACAGTTACTTATAATAAAGACACAAAGACGAGTATGAAACATTTTGTACAGGTCATTGTGTCTTTTGTAAATGTTCATTGTGTCTTTTGTGTTTTTCAATGTTGTGTTTTCCTAAACAATTTAAGACACAATGACGAGTATGAATAACATAATAATTTTTAAATAAAGACACAATTACCTGTAAAAAAGACACAATAATGAGTATAACAATTTTGTACAGGTCATTGTGTCTTTTGTACAGATCATTGTATATTTTGTGTTTATGCGCAATGATGTGTTTTTATGAACAATTTAAGACACAATGATGTTGCTGAATACATAATGTTAAGCAGGCATGACATAATGACGAGAATGAATAACACAATGATTTTTAAAAAAAGACACAATTAACTGTAAAAAAACACAAAAAGATAATTATACACAAACGTTTAAAAAAGACACAATGATGATAATTAAACACAATGAGCTGAAAAAAATTTTATAACAAAACTATACTCATTTTAAAAATAAAAAAATGCTCATTTTTATGATATATTTCAACAAAAAAATGATATCGTATGTAAAAGTTATGAATGTTTAAACAATGTGGGGGAAAGTGGTTATGACTAAATTACCCTCTAACAACTTTCCTCTCAAAAATTTAAAATTTTATATCTTAAATTTGATCTAATAATCTAATAGTCAATAATTCTTCTTAGCCTTTTTATGATAAAAAGACTATTTAGTTGAACCCAATCCAAGAGTTATATATATAATTTCATGTGATTAGAAGATGATAAGAATTTTTTTATAAGAGAGAAGTTTACTAGTTAAAAATCATGTTTATACATTTATATCTAATATATCTTATGGGATTGAAGAAATTATAATTAAATAACTTGATATTTAAATTGTTAATTTACAATTAAAAATAATTTGTTAAATTAAGTCTTTATACAAACATTTATATCTTAAATTTTGTTAGAAGAAAATCAAACTCATGAAAAGAGAATAATGATATAAATGTTGAATAAATTGTTAAATTAATATTTGACTTAAATAATAATACTATTTTTATTATTATACCTTTTTGATCAAAAAGAAAGTTTAGCCCGAAATATAAATGAGCGAAGGTCTACAAATTTGAGAAGCATTTACATATGTTACTCTTTCATTATATTAGATTTATATGTTATAACATATTAATTTTTGAAATCAGCAATATGAAATTATTTATGTGCTTATTTAAAGTTTGCATATCGTTAAAAATCTATTCAAACTTCAAACATAAAACTTTTGTTAATTCTTTTTCCTATTTATATAACAAATTTTATATGCCAACCTTATTTTTCATTATGTACTTTATTTTCTTTTATAAAATAATAAGAAAAAAAACTGATCATAGCTTGTTTATAACATTTACTAAAGATATATAGCATAGTTATTTTCATATAACTATACTCAAAACTTGATTATTTTTATGATTTTATTTACTTATTTATTTATAAAACCTTTGTGTAATAAATTAAGAACCAATTTTATTGTTTTGAAATCTTTATGTGTGAATAAAAAAATTAAAATGATGAAAAGGAAATAATTTAATATTCATTTAGATAATGTAAAAAGATACAACAACCTTACCCAGTATATTCCCACTTTTCAGTAGGGTCTGGGGGAAATGATAGATATAAACCTTACCCCTATCCCAATTGGGATAGAAAGGTTGCTCCAAAAGAATCTCCGACTCAAAGTTATCGTTTGAAGTTGATCATCCCAATGATTAGAACGTTATTTTCACAAATAACTAAAATAACGGTATTTTCACAAAACATAAAACTATTCATGGTAAATAATTTATATCATACAAACGTAAGAGTAACTTACTTTGTTGGTTGTAGCATTGTCTGTTAAAATAAAAGTCTAAGGTTCGAATTCTAATACAATGTATAGTATACTTAGTAAGTGATATAATTAGAAGTCGTTACAAATTAAGATAATTTATATCAGCAAGTAGCATCAAGATGTTTTCCACACATGAACATATCAAGCTTCTTCATCCGATCCCACAATCCATACCCCTTACCACCATCATTGTCACATGAATAATTTTTCTTCTTCTTCTTCGTCCCGCCCTTCGTCACGTGAGCTAGACTAGTACACGTGCTGCTATTACTTGTACTACTCATCGAACAACCGGTTTCATCGTCACCACTCCAGCTAATACCACTACCACTACTACAACCACTACCACGATTGTTTTTCACCATCAAACTTCTTATGTTTATACTTATGTTCTTCTTTCCTTCATTCATTTCTTGTTTCATCAACTTGTCATTATACTCTTTGTTTCTTTTCTTCAACTCAAGTATTTGTGCTTGAAGATCATTGATTTTACGACTTAGCACGAACACACGCTCGTGTTCTGTTTTTTCAAGTAACATGCGTCTCGCAAGCTCGCCTGCTTTACGTTTCATGAACAATGACTCTGATGCCAGCCTAGAATTTTCATTACTTAGAATGACACGCTCCGATTCCAACACTTCTAATAAACTATTTTGTAACTCGATCTTCTTCTTCGATTCCTCCTACAAACATAAATTACAAAAGTTGTTATAATAACATATAATTTTTTGGTTTAAAATTGGTTTGCGAAAATACATGTGTTGCTCTTTAAATCCATAACTGATTTTAGTTAGAAAATCCTTAAAGTTGTAACTAGTGCATGCCACATGTAGGGGTGTTCAGAGTTTGATCTAAAACCATTAAACCACCCAAACTATTCATCAGTTTGGTTTTACAGTCTTTTTTTCCCAAACTAAATGATTGGTTGGTTTTAAAGCTTTGAAACCATAGTGATCGATTTGTTCGATTTTTGTTATTAATGAGCTTAAAAAGCCCAAAACCAAAAGCACCAAACAGTAAAACTAAATTAGAACCAAACCGTTGATAGCAATTCTGTTAGGTTCGTTTTTTAATTTTAATGATTCGGTTTTGGTTTTCGTTATTCAAAAACCATTATCAATAGTATGGTTTTAAATTTCATCTAAAACCCGTAAAAATCGGACCATGAACACCCATGCGTTTTCTTGTGTGGACCAAGATTTTTATATCATAACTGAAGCAATATGTACGAATGTTTATGTGGTTTTCGTATTTCTTACTTGAGATTGATTATCTATTGAATGACCCTATGTGTTCATATATATGGAACTTGCTTTTAGATCTAGGTTGAATGGCAACAAGTGCTTAACAAAGGGGTGTGCTGACATTGTTTTCACAAAGGGGTCCATCACCCTCCCATAAGCGATATCTCCCAATAAGCACAAGTTACTAACCTCCTAGTTCCACACATGTATTTGTGCAATTCTTGTAAGTTTTTCCTACATGTACGCGTGTGTGCATGTGTGTATGCGTGGGTGAATGCGTTGCATGTATGTGTGTATGGATGTGTGTATGCGTGTGTGTGTATGCGTGTATGTAGGTGTGCGTGTGCATGTCTGTATGCGTGTGTGCGTGTGTGCGTGTGTGCGTATGTATGTGTGTATGTATGTATGTGTGTCTGTGTGTCTGTGTGTGTATGTATGTCACATATATGTGTATGTTTGAATGTTATACCTGAATCATATCCAAACTTCGTAGCTCATCCGCCACGATCTGGTAATCAACAAACTTCAAAACAAGTTCTGATATTACTAACTCGGTGGCATCATGTTCTTGAGGACGGAGTGGAGATTGGTAAGAAAGCAAACTTTTGGTTTGATCTAAGTAAGTGTCATGGCATATGTGTTGTTGTTCTTGTACATGTTGTTTAGGTAGTTGTTTGGAGAGAGTACGAGTGTAACGATCAGCTAAATAAAGGTAACGATTGTAAAGGTCTTGGAGCAAGGCTAGAAGTTCAGGGCGTTTTCGATAATAGAAGTCTGCTCGTTCCCCAAATGTGCCTGGCTTGTATTCGACGTTTATTGCTTGTATTTTATCCTCCATGTCTGTTTTTGTAACACGTAAAATCTATAAATCCACTAATTTAAACAATTTAAGATCTTGTCACATGCAAACTATAATTATAACAAAAATTAATTACCCATAAAATATTTTCAAAAATACGAATCTAAACATGCAATGATTCTTGATGGTTCAGGATTAGGAACCCACACCTGAACCCTTGAACCCGACCGAATAAGCTTAAAAAGGTCGGATTACTCGGGTTAAAAGTTATATGCTAACAAACCATAGAGACTAACTTGGCAATTTACTCTACATTTTATATATATTTAGAGTTTAAAGTTCATATATATAACCTAAAAATATAATATTTAAAGATTTGATCATACTTGTATATATTAACTATATTTATATATTATTCAAAAATATATTTACTATATTAAATAATCATAGTCATAATTATATTAATAATAAACTTGTTTAAGCTCTCAAGTCTAATCAAGCTCAATGTATGAAGCTCTGGTATGAGCTTAGTAACTATAAACTAGGTTCAATTTTTTAAGTGGTTCTCGTTCTAACTTTTAGCAAGTTGGTATTAAGTTACTCATGACAGTTTGACTCGTTTACACTGCTACTAAACGTAAAGCCCCAAACTAGGAGTGAGGATAATATAACCATAACCAAAAAATAACCGATAACCGTCCTGAACCATAACCGATTTAACTGAAACCGATTTTAACCGACGGTTATGGTTAAGCGAATCCATTAACCGAACCATTCGGTTATGGTTATGGTTAAAGCTAGTCATTAACTGACTTTAACCGAACCGAACAGAATAATGCGTATTTGTTTTTTTAATATTTATATGTTTGTATGTTAAGAAGTTATGGTGCAAGTGAAGTATAGAAGATGAATCTTCACTTTTTACTATATGAAATACTATGGCTCATATGTGAAATAAATATATTAGAAAATGAATTAGAGTTCACGTGGTTTTACTTTTTATTCACACGTTATCAGTCACTACAAAGTTTTACAAAATTTTATTCAAAAGCATATTTACAAGTTTTTCAACAATTTCATTATTAACCGAATTTAACCAAAACCAAACCGTAACCTGTGGTTAACTGATTAGTGGTTAACCGGTCAATTAGTTATGGTTATGGTTATGGTTAAAGATTTAGAATTAACCGAAGTAGCAGTTTTGGTTATGGAAATGACCATAACCGCACCGAACCGAACCATTCACACCCCTACCCCAAACTTAAGTTAAATATTTACGTAACGATTCGATTCAAAAGGAAACAGAAATGCAGGAAGAGATATTTACCTAGCATGTACTGTTGGCCTTATTTGTGTGATCAAGTTTGATTGAAAGTTATGGGTTAAAAGTAAGTTATAGTTAGTTATGGTTAGTTATTTAACCACCTTGGTTTATTCACGAGTCCGTGAACTGATTAGTGCATACTCACTTTGTTTAATCTAATGTCCATATTATGGATTTAATGGAAAAAGGAGTTGATTCAAACAAGATTCAAGGTATGTTGCCCAAAAGTGGATCACATATGGGTTATTTAATTTGCATTGGTTTCTAGAAAAAAGAAAATTTGTTTATTGGGATTATTCATCACTAACAAAAGAAGGAGAATCACAATCAATTTCAAGGCTTGATGGTGAAGAGGGAATAGAAGGTTTCGGCTAGGACGTTGATAGGTTTGGTGATCACATGCCGGAGGGTCAAGAGGGAACCATGGTGAATCTTAAAGGTTGGAATTGGTTGATAGTTCAAGGAATGACAAGTTTCAATTTTGATGGAGACGGCGAGTTTCAATTTTGATGGAGACAACGCTAACCTGCTTCAATCTTGATTAAATAGTATCCGGAGAATTCAAAGTCGAGATTGCAACTAAGAGTTTCAGATAAAATTAAGTGATGAAAGCATCAAAGGAAGAAGCAATCAAAGTTGAAGAATCAAACTTGGATCAACAATTAGCCGGTGATTGTTGGCCTTAATTGTGTGGTCAAGTTCGATTGAAAATTGTGGGTCAAAAGTAAGTTATAGTTAGTTATGGTTAGTTATTTAACCACCTTGGCAGTTGGTAGTTTAACTGCCAATAACCTTGGGTATAAATACTGATGGGGGAAGGTTTATTCAGACTAGGGGGCGACCGCCCCCCTGTTTTTTCGTGCAGTAGTGTAAATTTCCCGATACGTAGTGTAAAATTTTTTATAAACCTTTATTTCGCCCCCCTGGAAAACAAAAAAATTAGTTCGCCCACCCTGGGATTATGGTGAAGCTTCGCCACTGTAAATACCCATCTTGTATTCATTTGTGTAATAATAGGAAAGTGTGTATTTGCTTTTTTTTCTTCTGGTTTATTCAGGAGTCCCTGCACTAATTAGTGCATACTCATTTTTTTAATCTAATGTTCTTTATATTATGTTCTTGATTGGTTGTATTGAATCATGATCTCCTGGGTCCTATATGTACCTCATCCTATTATCATGTTTGGCTAGATTATATGTACATGTGTGTGGTTTTTCCATTAGAGTTACAAAGAAAGGGGTTGGCGGTTTAGTTAAAATTATAGCGATGCCCAAACCGGACTCCCAAGTCTGCTCATTGAATTTGGTTATTGTTTGGTAACCCAATGATCACGATGCATGTTAATATAGATTGGAACCATTAGGTTGTTGAGCACTTGAGCTCATTTTGGACTGGTGCATCCATACGGTTCCTTACCCCTTTTGATTACACGACTATTGCGTTAAGGTAAGTTATAAATGCTTTATATATAATTCATGTTGTAAAAAGCACCCTAGGCGGCCGCCTAGGCGCTAATCGCCCAATTACCTTATCGATTTGACTCTAGTCGGCTGTCTAGGCGGCCAACTTGGAGGAAATCAGCCAAGGCAAAGGAAATCGGCCTAGGCGGAGGAAATTAGCCTAGTCATATTTGACTTTTTTCAGGTAAAAAGGAATCAACTCCATGATTATTCGAGACATTTCTCAACCATGTATCCTTAACATGTCTTTGAAACATCGAATCCATCATCTGAAATATCAAATCTAGCCACTAAACATCGAGATCCATCTCTAAACTTTGAAGTTAGCTTTGATCTTCTTTGATGTTCGAGTTCTTGATCTTCTTTGTGTTCTAGTGTTTAAGTTTGAACTCCGAAATACTTCACTTAGTAGTTAAGTTTATTTTTTAAATTATTTGAAGTATTATATTAAATTATTGATATTGATGTATGTGTATAATATATATTTGTGAAATTACATAAAAAAAATTCAATCCGCCTAGAGCCGAATAATCCCTAAACAGTACTCCGTCGCCAGACTAACACCTAGCCCCTTCTACAACACTGTATATAATGAATAATGTTTGGGCCGATAAGCATACTTAGATAAATGTTTTTTTATGAGAGAAATCTATAAATTATATTTATGCTAAACGCTTAGTATTAACTGCTTCATGATATGTTAATTATACAACTACATATAATATTGGCCGAACGATACCTTAGGGTTTTTATGTGATCATTAGTTGATTATTATGAATGTATAAATTATAATAGTATTATGATAAGATATGAAATTAAATAAGGCCTAAATACGTTAGTACATGTGATGTTTTTAATTGTTTGTAATTTGAATCATTTAGTTATATTTGAACATCTTGTTCAAATTTCAAACTGTTAGTACATTTATTCTTTTTTAAAGGGAAGGTGAAATGAACTTGAATTTTATATAGATAACTTCAATGTGATTGTTTGTAAATTGAATTCTTCAGTTTTATATAAAGATCTTGTACAAATATTAGTTTTTTAATAAATATAATCTTTTCTAAAGTAAAGTGAAATGAAACTTGATCTATTTTTTAAATAAAAATAAAAATATATATATGTGGTGTATAGCACAATACTCCACGTAATGTATAGTGTTTTGACTAAACGTATCTTATAGTGTAACACTTCTCGTATAGCTTCTCATATGTGATGTATAACCTCATACTTCGCATAAGTTACATATAATCTCACGTGTGGCAAATAAGACTATATGAAAGCATAAACAGCCGACATACAAGAGAATTTAAGGTTATTAGGAGCAACAATAACCAAACTAAGAAAATGGTAAAGCCAAAATAATTAATAGCTTTGGAGTGGTGGTTGTACTCTTATATAGCCCTTACTGTTATCTAACACCTCAATGCGTATCCGACAATACATGGGACATAATGAAATGATGTTTCCATGTCAGAAATATTAAATTTTATTTCAGGAAAATCCAAGCCGTTCATCGTCACGTGATTTGTACGACATTTAAGGAAGGAAAAAAGGAAAGCGATCACCCATGTCTCATAAAAGACCTGTTTTATGCCGAATTTAATGCATACAACCATGTTTTCTGGGACATTTACTATGAATTATTTTCACAAGCATTAGCTAGAGATATTAAATCCACCTTTTTTAGATGTCACACTTATGTTGGTAACTATACATACAGATGGAAAAAACGGTTTTTATAAAACAAACCGGGTATTGAAACAGTTTTTAGCTATTGATAACATGTTTGATTCTAACCATTGGTTAGGGATCATTTTTTATTCAAGTGCACCAACCAACTGGAAACCAATTTTTACCAGCTAAACGATCCCCTAGTAAAAAAATAGTTATTTAGTAGTCGACTGGTCTATTAATTTGATAAATCATCGTCTTCAGTTTTGAAAAAACTATTTATTAACCGAACTGGTTAAGCTATATGTGCACCTCTAGCTAGCTATCACAAGATGATTCACCAAATGACCACCGAAATCAAACTTGAAGCATGGGCAACCTCTGTCGACCGGTAAGACTAAACAAACAAACTTACCCAGTATATTCTCACTTTTCAGTAAGGTCTAGGTGGAAGGATAGACACAAACCTCACCCCTGTCCCAGTTGGGATAGAGAGGCTACTCCGAAGGAATCCCCGACTCAATATCGACCGGTAAGACTATACACCAAAAATTCACTACCACTGTCCCTGTGATAGTTTTCAAAAGCATTGGATGCATGTCAAAGTATGATGGCCTACTTCTGAAACATTAAGTTCTATCCACAACTATTAATTGGGTTAAAACTTGATGACATTAATATCGCATGTACTCATCTCACTAACTACATCATTATACCCATATATTTCGTATGATGTTCAAACCACTCATACCCTGGTGAAGTTTTAAAAAAAGGAGTATGAAAGGCATAAATATAAATTTTATTATAGTTAATTAATATTATGTTATGACTTCTGAGTTTGAATAAAGATGATAACCGATCTAATCATCGGATATTATATTTTACCAAGAAATAACTATCTAATCGTGGAAGTAAATCGTGGTTTCTTTTTTTTTTTTCGTCACTAAGGGTGTAGATGAGTTGATATATTAATGAAGCTCCACAAGATCGGTTGTTCAATTTAAATGTTTAAGATATATTATTAAAATATATTTAACAATTGGGTTAATTTCGTAGATATCGTTACAAAGATTAAATTACGATTTTGGTTCATGTGCTTTTAGTGTTTTTAACAATTTCAACTAGGGGTGTTCATCGGGTCGGATAATAGTTTATTCGGATCGGATTGTTCGGATTTGAAAATTTTAATACCTTATCCAAACCCGAGCCGATCCGAATTCGGAAATTTTCAATCCGATCCGAATCTATCCGAATAACCCAAAAAACCCAAATAAACTTATTTTTTCATCCGAATAATCCGAACAACCCGAAAAAACAGGGTTTATTCGGATTGAATTCGGATATCCGATCCGAATAAACAGGATTTTGTATATCGGATATCGGATCCGATCCGAATTCGGAAAACAGATACCCGATCCGAATCTATCCGAATCTAAAGCTGTAAATGAACTAAACATTCACCAAACAGTAAGTTCGTTTTTGTCCGTTCGTGTAATAAATAAATAAGCACGCACGAACAAGAAATTTAGTTCGTTTAGCTAAATATCATGTTCGTTTATTTGTGTTAGTGAATGTTTGATAATGAGTTTGTTTATGTTCCTTAGCATTGGTTAATGATTTTAGTTTCGATCGAATGCAATTTTAAGTTCAATGATTATAAAATAATGAAAGATGGTTTATGGGTTGTTTATAATAAAGATTATTATGTGCTTTTTTGTTAGAATAAAATTTTGATTACTATACCACTAGTATATAATATTATAAATAATTTAATGACCCTAGGTCAAACTTAGACAAACTGGGACTAGACTCATCCTGTTAATCTTGTAAAATAAGAATTTAATTTGTTTATACAAGAATAGATAAGGAAAGTAAGCCAAAAAAGTGAAATAAAAAGTATAATAAATAGAAATTTGTATTTAAAATTATATATTTATAAAAAAATAAGAAGTGAAATAATGTTAGATGATCTATAAAATGAAAAAATGAAAAGTATAAAAGAGAGAAATCAGAAAGAAAGAAAAAAGAATCAAAAAAATTTTAAAAATTTAAGATTAAATTCTTTAAATATAAGGGTAAAATTAACATTTCAAAAAGAAAATGACACAAAAATATAATAAAGTTTGTCAACTTTTTCAATTAAGCAACTAAAACTTTATGTCTTTTTAAAATTTAATTTACTATTCTAATAACATGTAATTATCATGTATTAGGTTACCATTTTATTTCGCTAATTTTTTATTAATATTTTCTAGTCAAATTTTTTAGTATGAAACATAAAAAAGACAAAATAGTTTTATGAATAACAAATGTGTTTTTTATATAATTATTAATAAAAATATAATTTTGAATATAAAAAATAAAAAACATTAAACTTAAAATTCAATATTTTGTCAATTTTAGAATAATAAGGTGTTTTTGTAATTATTTTTAGTTGAAAATTTATGTATTTTTAATTTAAAAAATTATATCGTCATCCATATTTTTCACATCATGTTAAAGATAAAAAAATATTTATGTAACCTGAAACATAATTATTGTTAATTTATTAACTTGATAATTATATAATATTAGAATAACAAATAAAATTTAAATTTCTTAAAAAAAAAAGTTTCAGACTTAATTAGAACAGATAACACACTTTCTTATATTTTATAAACAGCCAAATATTTAACTAAAATTAATGTAAAACATATAATCTATAACAAAATATTAATATAAAAAAGAATAACAACATATTTTAGCGTGAATGATGTTTGCAGGTAACTTAACAAAAATACCGAAGAGAGTTTAGCAGATGTAACATCATTGGCTTTTTAATAATTATTGATGGGGGTTTTATTTGAACATCCCACTTTTTTATTTTAACACTCCATCGAACTTATACGGCCTGTACTGGTTAGTACGGCCCGTATAGGGTATAGACAAACAATCCAGAGGAATGTCTTGGATTCAGTGAAGATTCTGTGAGACGGGTCGTATAGGTCAGTACGGCCAGTCTTGGTCTTGACTTATATTTTACAAGCCAATTTGGGTCTCAACCGGTGTGGAGTAACTCTATACGGCTCGTACAGGGTAGTACTGGCCGTATAAAAATTAACTTAATATTTGCCCGTCTCACCCAAAACCAGGCCGTCTCACCTCAAACCAGGCCGTACTGGTCAAAATTTTAATTTTTTTTTTAATAAACAAATAATTCCATTTTATTACATTTAAATATGTCTGGCAAAATGGGCGAGCTGGGTGGGTTGGGTAACAGGTCAGAACGAGTTCGGGTTAGGATGGGTGCAGGTCAGTACGGGCAGTATGGGCGGTCTCAAGGGTGTATTTTTAAAAAATATGGTGTAAGAATAACACAACCCTTATTGATTCTGTTAGCAATTATTAATTAGCTAATCACCAAAAGGCATTTATCTCAATGGTACCAAGATGTGTTAAGATGCCCTCTCTAAAATAAGTTGACGGTTTTAGTCTCATAGTAAACAAAGGTGAGAAAATTTATTGTTAAAACAAATTAATTAGCGTAATCATTAGTTAGTGTGTGTGAATGAAATCTCAGATTTGCCACTTTAATTTGTCTGGTTTTCAAATCTCAACTTAACAAATACAGTTTCCAAGAAAACAATCTTTTGAAACAACAAAATCATAATTATTTCAAACTCAAACAAAATGTAGAGAGAAGAGTCCGCACCAGAAATCGAGAGCAGGAGCCATGAAGGCTTACTGGTTAACCGGCTTTTGCTCCGTCGTGATTGCTCCGGCGACGACGAAAACGTTATTCCGTCGACGGCGGCGTTGTAATCTGAGTATCTTGCCGGCAACATCACATCAGCCGGCCTTAAAACCTGCAAAACGTCGGAGACAATGAGATAATAAAGTCATCATACGATTGAATTATTTGTAAATTTATTGAGCAGAAACCTAAGTTGGAGGGAAGGGGAAAAAATATCCTGTCCATAATAAATTATTTTAATTTAATCAGATTTTATTATTTTATTTTTACTTTAAACTAATCTTTAGTTTTTTTCTTAATTCAAAAACACAATTTTATCAACAAAAAAAATACATTAAAGTTTAAAAACAAGAGAGAATAAATTGAGATAGTCGATGAATATTTCACTCATGTTTTCTAATTTTCATAAATTATTCGTATGATTTCAAACTTTTAAACTTTTGTAACATATACATTCATTTAATCACCAAATTTCCCTAACATATTTGATTAAATTACTCTCAGTTAAAGACTTTGTGTATTATAAATGTTTTAAATTTAAGAAAATACGTCTTAAATATGTATGTTGATACCATTCTCGTAAAGTTTGGAATTCAATTACATGAGGGCTCGAAATCAGGTAACGGTGTATCAAATTCCTCTGAAAAAATGTAATAACGAACAGACGATATTTTGTTGAATAACTCGAGGCAGATCTCGAGGGTTTAATCCACGATTAATCACAAAGCTAACATTTATAAGCTTCACAGAACAAATTACGAATCACTTAGCTGTAAAATGATTCAGCATTTCGATTTAATGAGCAATAATTTCGATTAAATCATTACGTAAACAAGTGTTCTTAGATAATCACAGAAGCATAATTAAACATCTTTCAATCGGCAATCGAAACAAAAATTCCGAAGAGTTTGATCGATGAAGGAATAACTTGCCTGAGTGTGCCTGCAAATTGCCGCCGTAGTGGCCGGAGAAAATGAAACCGGCCGTTGATTAGTCGTAGATCAGTTGAAGGTGATCGTCGATGGTGTGGAGAATTTGATGAAATGAGAAGCAGAAGGCGATAAAGAAAGAGGTTTTAGTGCCAAAATGCCCAAACACTCGTTTGATTTTCAAAAATATTGATGGGGAGCAACATCTTATATGTCTCTTCTTTTTAATCTTTGTATATTTGAACAAAAGAGAGAGAAAAGTAAAAGGTATTAACACATGAGAAACAAACACATTTATTATAAACTGAGAATAGAAATCTATTTATATTACATGGTTTAGATGAGAAATTAATTATTTGTGGACCCAAGATTTTTTCTTGTGAAGTCATTTTTTTTCAATATTATTAGTTATAATAACTTAATATTATAATTTTTGGATCATGCACCGTTTGTTGGACCGGGTCGGGTTAGATTTTAGAATAATTTTATGATTAAACATTGTCATAATTTGGAATTAAAAAAATTGATAACTTAGTCTTCTTTGAATTTGAACCATAAACCTACTTTAAAAAAAAAATGATTTATGATTCTTTCAATAACATTACTAACAACTTAAATTTTGGTGGTATAAATCTTTTTCAAATATATATATGGGCCACTTACAAAATTTTATGGTTCAAAAGGAACAATGCAATATACATTTTATTAATGAACTAAAATTTAATGAGATCCTCTAACCCAGAGCACCACAAATAGGTCTGTCCATAATTATTTGCCGTTAAAAAAAATATATGAGAAATTAAATAGTTGAAAATTACTATTTATTAATTATGAGATATATTTTAAGTTGTATACAAATTTTATCTAATCTTACTATTAATAATAAATAAACATTTTTTTTGTTACATGTCAATTTATTGGATCATTCTTGTCACATTTCACTTTATACTCTCATTCATTCTCTCTAAACTTAAATGATAGCTATAATTATATTATCTAATTTATTAAATAATTATAAATCTAATGACTATACCATGGTTGTAAAAATCCCCGACTAGGCCGATTAATCGCTAGTCCCCTAAGGCCGACTAGGCCCGACTATCCGATTAGGCCGATTAATTGGCCGATTAATCTCGAATAATCTCGATTAATCCCTAGTCCCCACCCCACCGCCCGACTAGCGCCTAGCGATTTCTACAACATTGGACTATACACCTTTTACATATTAAAAAAAAGTTTTAATAAATTAGAAATGAATTTTTTTTAGAATAAATTACCGAAATGGTCCTTGGAGTTTGCTAATATTTCACTTTTGGTCCCTAAGTTTTATAAATTATACATATAGTCCCAAAAGACATTTGTCACATATATGATCCTTATGTGAGGGTAATTTGGTCAATTATGTAGGGGTAATTTTGTGACCTAAGGACTACATATGTTGCAAATGCATAAAGTATGGGATCATATGAGTAATTTATGAAACCTAGAAACCAAAAGTAAAGTTCTAGCAAACCACAAGGACCATATCGGTAATTTACTTTTTTTATTAAAAAACACACTTAAAAATGTTTACAAAATGTTAATTTTTATAAAAAAAAATATATTTGTTTTCAAAAAAAATTATTTTAAAATTGTAGTTTAGGAAAAATGAAAATTTGTAAAAATAAGTTCTCATAAAAAAAATTAAAACAAGTTTTTCTATAAAGTACATATTATTTCAGTTTTTGACTCATGTAGTCATGTAACACACATGATTTAAGATAGTAATAATACTAAAGATGAAAAGAAGCGTAAAAGAATTTTAGAGAGTTATAATTGTAAGATGTGAGTTAATTATTCATTAAAAAAGATGGTGAACGCCACCATTAAGCGTCCCTCACCGACCGGTCATACGTCCAACATGAGGGAGGTAAATCGCGTGACACAGAAAAAATTATTTATTAATTAGTGATATAGGCTAGAAATATATAAAAAATTGAAGTCATTAATTAAAGGCTTTTATTAAAAGTACAGTTAATTATTAATATGATCTTGGTGGTTTTTTTAATATTTCATTTTTGATGCATAGGTTTTATAAATTACAAATATAGTCCCAAACATTAGACATCTGTAACACATATAGTTCTTAGATACCAAATTACACTCACATACTTAATCAAATTACTCTCACATAAAGAAACATATGCGTTACAAATGTTTAAAGTTTGAAACCATATGCATAATTTATCAAACCTATAAACTATCTCGATAATTTACTCTTAAAATATCTTATCATTCTATCATGTCCCCATTTAAAAGCGGGTCGCTACCAGCTAATTATCGGTGATTAAAAGTGGATTGGGGTTGTCATAAATGTTTGATAAATACCCAAACGAGCTAACTAAGATCAAAAGAATCCAAAAATTGTGAACACTGCATGACTCTCCGAAACAAATAACAAAATTTTGGTTAAATGTGAAAGCATTGCCAATGGCTAATCTAAATGAGTTTAGAATGTTTGATAACAACATTGGAGATGTGTATATAAACACTATAGATCAAGAATGATCCAAAACATCAATACTTAGTATAAATAGTTGTTAGGCATCCAAAAATCACGTTGCTACAAAAAGTTGCAAATATTTTGCATTACTTGAAGCTGCATTAGCCAAATGCAATCTTTTTAGGGAGAACTTTACACAAATAAAACCAACTTTCATAATTGTCCCAATTAAGTCAGTGTAATTTTTTTGTCTCGATGAGGTTATTGAACCTGTTAATAATGTTTTAATCTTATGTAAATAACCTGAATAACAGGTTAATGTTTTACAGAAGTATAACCAACTTTCATAACTGTTCCAATTAAGTCATTGAAACTTTATTTGTCTTAATTAGATCATTAAACTTATTCATGATATTCTAATCACATGTAAATAAAAATATATATGCATGTTATTTAAAAATATTAAATTAAAAGAAAATAATAAATTAAAAATTCTTTAAAATCATCAAAGTTTACGCATGATATTTACAAAAATAATCTTTAATAAATTATTAAATTTAGATAATTTTTAATTTAATATTTGTTTTCTAAATTTAATAATTATTTAAATTATTTTTTGTAATGATAAAATCATCACTTAACATATTAAATAAATAAAATAATAGAAATATCATATTAACCTGTTATTCATACTATTTACATAAGATTAGAACACTATTAACAAGTTCAATAACCTAATTGAGACAAAAAAGAGTTTCAGTGACTTAATTGGGATAGCTATGAAAGTTAGTTATATTTGTGTAAAGTTATCACACCTTTTTATTACAAAATACAACTTTTTAATGAGTTGTATTTAAAAATGTTGTATTTGGAAGAAAAAAATCTTATATATATATATATATATATATATATATATATATATATATATATAACTAGGTTAGTATCCCGTTAATTACACGGGATGAATAAAAAAATATTATTACTTAAATAAAAAAATATTATTACTTAATAGTTACCAATAAAAATTTAAACTATATAAGATGATTTTTCTAATATTATCTTACTTAACTAATAAATAAAAGTTTTCCTAGGGACACTTGTCACATTTTTAGAGCACCTTGATGTTTTTTTCCCGTTTCTCTCTCCTATTAAATATACATATATTAAATATTAAATATACTTTTCACACATGTTTAAATTAAAAATAAGACTTTTTTAATGCTTTAAAAATATTTTAATATTAAAAAACACTATTTTAAAAAAAAGTCTTAATGCATTAAAAAAGTCTTATTTTTAATTTAAAAATGTGTGAAAACTATATTTAATATTTAATATATGTATATTTAATAGGAGAGAGAAACGGGAAAAAAACATCAAGGTGCTCTAAAAATGTGACAAGTGTCCTTAGGAAAACTTTTATTTATTAGTTAAGTAAGATAAGATAAGATTATATATAATTATTATATATAATAAAGGACTAACTTTGAGTGTCACATGGCACTTAGCTAGCCTTCTGTATGCCACATGACATTTTTTTAAAAATCTATATATAATAGAGTGTTTAAATATTTATTTTTGGTAACAGCTAATATGGCAACCTTTTAAAACATTTTATTTATTTTTTAAATACAAACTAAACAATCATTCAATCTTTTTGAATTTTTTCTTTAAAAATTTTAATCACAATAATTAAAATAATAATAGTATGTGTTATACCCTTAAAAATTGATTTTACTATCCATTTCATATTTACCAATTTTAAATTAAAATGGTATTAAAATTACTTTTAAATACGTGGTATTCAAATTTTCAACATTACCATCTCAATTAAACTTAAAAATATCCAAAAGGCTCGTAATATTTATTATTTTTATTGTTGTTGTTGTTTTTTATTATTATCAACAAAAAAATTAATTATTAGTATCGGGTAGAGTTTAATTAATGTTGCAAATTTGGTATTTTTTTAATGTAATTTTTAGAAAAAAATTGGATGTTATTTTTGCTAACTTTTTCAAATTGCTAATTTTTAGGAATTTATTTACAAAGTTTCTTATTTGTCAATTAATTTTTTATTTAATATACCTAAATATGGAAGTTTTCAATTTTCAATTAACAAATAAATATAAATTAGACACCAGTCACATTTCTAAAGTATCAACTAACGTTACTTTTCTGTTTTTCCTCTCATATTAATATATATCTTACTTATTAAATAACAATTTTTAATACTAATTATATTATTTATGCTTCTTTTATATAAAAAAATTAATATAAACCACACATTAAAAAACTAAATTACCATAAAATATATTTTTCTAATAGTAGAAAATAAAAATATTACAAACCGAAGTGTTTAAACAACTAGAAATTTATAATAAAATGACAATTTTACAAAAATAGCTTGAAAACAAAATGGTGAAAAAGACAACTCTTTAAAACACGAAAGTTGAAAAAATTATACTCTTTTACTATTTAAGTTATTTACTTAAATGTATTTTCAACCATATTTATCTTAAAATATTGTGTTTAAAATTATGAAATTTCATTAAGAAATATCTAATATTTTTAGTTCAATTCTTGTAATAATAGCACTAGCCTATGTTTTTAACACGAAAGTTGAAAAAATGATACTCTTTTAATATCTAATATTAACTATTTAATATTTTTTGTTCAACCCGTATAATCTTTCTATTCTAATAAAGGAGTATTTTAAGGAGACACGTGTCACGTTCTGATTAAATCTGAAAATGTTTTTTCCGCTTCTCTCTCCTAATAAATATTATTAATTTTTAAGTTTTTAGATTATATAATTAAAAAGATGTGATTTTCCTTATTTTAATAATTTACTAATTTATTAAAAGTTAGTAAACAATAACTCAATAACATCTTATCCTAATTATAATTTTATAATTATTAAATATTTAATAGTATTTAGTGTTAATGAATACTATTTTTTATTATTCAACCTGTGTAATACACATGTTTTCTAGGCTAGTACATTATATAACAAAAAAGAGAGAGACAAAAGGTTATATTTGGATGACTAGAAAATTAGTAACTAGAAAAGAGAGAGAGAAAAAAGGTTAGTTTCTGAATGCGAGATGTTTATAACTTTACATAAAAAGAGTATGACATTTCGTTACAATTGTTAAAGCTATGCACTTGTTTCACCTATATAAGATAAAAATTTATAGTGACTCAATCAAGAGTCGTTGTGTTGCTATTGATGACTTCTTCATCATCTGTAATGATATATCTTTATTTAAACCTAGACACTAGACACTAGACACGTTTCTTATTTTGATTGTAAATTCTTAGGCTTTGCTATTTATTTAGTTTAGTTTGGAATTTGCATATTATAAAGTTGAGTTGGTGAAAAATGAAGAATAGGGGAGGACCTGGCCCTTTTTATGGGATCGATCGACCTTCATGAACTTTTATTTTAAAGTGTTTTACATATGATCTCATGTTAATCGATCACTAAGAACTGTTGACAACGACCCCATGAAATTTTGATGACACTGTTGATGTCCATTTTTAAAATCATTTGGAAAACAAAACTGATAAAATTAATATTTAAATAACACAATATACATTATATGTGACTTAAAAAGATTGAATATTTAACCAAAATAAGAGCAACTCAATTGTTTTTTGATTTACTTTAGTTTTTTCATTTTTTTTATAACCTGACCCGACTCAATTCGAATCAGTCCAAAAACGAAATAAATATCGACATACAATCACCCTAATAAATTTCCGACCTCTATTAAAAAAATTTCTGGATACGCCACTGATGGAAAAATAGATGATTTGGTAGGGAGGTCATAGAGACCATATGGAAAGCATAAGAACCATATGAGTGGTTTATGGGTTAATTCACACGATCCTTATGCAGTTTGTATGTCGAGTAACCAAAAATCTTAAAATTTTATGATTTAAATAAAGCCACGATTTATAACTTTCAACTCTGTGGTTGATGATTTGAAATTTCTGGGAATAATTTGAAGCAAAAGTTGGTAGCTTTGAAAGTAGTGATGACAATTTTCACTCAAATCAAAATAAATAGATTGGTTCAGTTAAACAATTGTTGTTTAATATGTTGAAATTGGTAACATCATAATATGAAATGTGTTAAGATTGGTAACACTTTAACATAATACGGGTCACGATGGATAACTTAAAAAAAAATATGTGAATACAATGGATTCAAACGTTTAAGAATGACTGGTAACATGTTTGATGAGAAAATCACTGAAAAATATCTTAATGAACTATTAGTTTAGTGATAACACATTTTAACTTGAGCCATCTTGACTCATATTGTGTTAAGGATTTACCCATCTCAACTCATACTATGTTATGGTGTTATCCATTTCAACCCAAAATATAATATTTATTCACCAAAACCAACTTATTTTCCTTGCTTTTGCTCAAGATTGTCGGGTCTACTTTTAACCAATTGTCGAAGAAACCGGGAAGGAGTCAAGTGTGGAAAAAATGAACGACATTTGCAAATCAGAAGTCTCAATCTACCTTCCCATTTAAGAATATTAAATTCAGGGTCATTTGCTGCATACTATAATTAAACATCAATAAAAAGGAAAAATCCTTAACTTATATGCTATGTATCAAAATAGCGCAAAGACATGCCAGCAAGAAGAGCATGGTAATTCCCATTTTCCACATATTCAAAATAATAAAAGTTGAATATGTTTTTGAGTTTATGAAAGATAGAATTAGAATCTGTAAATCCAATACGGACGAGGAACACGTTTTTGTTATGATACTAATACTATACTTGCTTTACTATTCTGTCCCATCTTGGCTGAGGAAGAGTTACGGACGCGTAAAACAAAAAAATACGTTGATGGGGAAGGGCATACTATGTGTAATGCTTCACTCAATATGGCAAACAAAACCTAAAACATTAATCACGATAACCATATCTTTTCTGTTAATGTAATGACCAAAAAGCTTTCTAACCATTATAAACTAACCATTAAAACCAAAGATGCAGATGCCTATTCATTTCATTTTATAAATAATGTTATATCATATAAGAAAATAAACAATAAATATTTCAAAATTATAAAAATTCTAACCAGCAACATTTCATTCTTTGTAATAACATGATGGTATCCATGCAAGAAGTTGCAAACAAGAATGTATGTTAACATCTTAAATAGTTAACACTACATTACTGCAGCAGAAATGCAATACAATGAATATACATGGAAACAATTGAACCTAAAGAACTGTAAAAAGACTTGAAACAAACACATGTAGTGCACAATTTTCTTATATTTATATTTACTACAAAGCTCATGTCAAATGATACTCCCTTTTCACTAATATGTACCATAGTAAGCAAACATACTTACCCAGTATATTCTCACTTTTCAATAGGGTCTGGAGGGAAGGATAGACACAAACGTTACCCCTATCCCAGTTGGGATAGAGAGGCTGCTCCAAAGGAGTCCCCGGCTCAAAGTTATCGTTTGAAGTTGATCATCCCGACATTTTTAACGTTATTTTCACAAAATAAGTAAAATAACATTAAAATTAGTGCAATCTTACTTTGGTCTTTGAGGGCGCACACATATATACATTATATGTGTGCATCGCAAATGGGGCGTAAATATGTACCATAAACATATTTAAATTTTCCATATGTCTATTTTAGAATCAAGAAACCAACAAATAGGCATGTACGTGAGTTAAGAAACCAACAAATAACATCAATCAACGGGTCATAGCTGACGATAATATCTTTATGCCAAAGTTCGTTTTACTCTCCCCTAATAATCCCCTTTAAGTAGAAGTGGTAGGACAACATTCGTCATGCGAGTAACGATATTTGATTCTATTATTCAAAGTGGTAGAGCTAGATGTGCACAAACATTGACCTGATTTGTTAAATTAGTACTCTATTTCAGCAAACTTGATACATTGCACATCATGCGAACCCAAATTCTAAAGTTTAAAACCAACATCAGGGTTAATGAAACTTAAAACCACAAACAAAAAGAAAAATTCAAGAACATAACAACCTAAACAATCTAATCTAAATAGTTATAAAAGACGGATTTATAGACAAAAGGTTTCACCTTTTCTAAACCACGAAGAAGATTACATGTGTCTATAACGTTAGGTCATGAAAGAACTACTGAACAAAATCAATTGAACGTTAGAGGAAAAACCAACAATTACTATCTATACATTTTACAAATGCAATGATGACTGAACAATATAATTAGTTTTTTATTATTTTTGATTTAAATTGTCACACCCCCATCTCTTGTCAACTTATGATTATGTCACTGATTACTCTAAGAAAGTTGCGGAAGCATAGTAGTGATGTATCAGAGATGGGGTGCAACTTTTACTTGATCCGGTATCGCAACACACAGATTAACTTACAGACAATACATTACAAGGGTAATAGTACAACTACAAGCCACATGTTACTGTTCCTAACTTAAACACACTAAACAAACTGAGTTACTTAATTACAGTGTCTGAGAGTGCAGTTCTCACATGTCGTCACTTTCTACCTGCAAAAGTTTGTAAGTTTGAAAAGTCAGTACAAAGCTGGTGAGTTCATACATAAGATACAATACGGTATGTTAAGTGTAGTCAATAACACATATTGACACAATTTGGAATACTCATAAACATAACCTAAAAAAATATTTGGATTATAAATGAGAGAAATCCATAACTATAGGGATTACCAAATTTCATCTTCCTTTCTCATTCTCATTCGGTCTTTAGTTCATTTATCTTATACCAGCTATCCATATCTCAAGAACAAGGACTTATGTTGATCAAAAACGTTGGAGACTTCGTGATCACACCTAAAACTCATATCCTTGCCATATTATCATCCAACTAACATTATATACATATCCTAACATAGGACATTGTGTTTTGTAAGGCTTAGATGTAAAGGATAGCAAGTAAGAAGCTCTACATGTTGGATTCTTAGTTTTGACAAAAGATAACTTTTAGGTGACTATTTAGCCAACACTTCCCCATCCTTGGACTAACATTCTGACCAACCAAATATTCTATATATACTAGTATAATAACGAGAAACTACGTTGAAACGGTTCATAAAACTGAGCCCAAACGAAGCAAGAATCACAAACAAAAGTTTGAGAACGTAACCATTGACTAACGCCAAGATCCAAAGTTTAAACCCAATTCTAGACACCATGAATGTTGGATTACCATCTTCCATATGATATTACTCTGAAAATGATGAACGTGGGCGAAAATCGTGTGCAAAACGGAGTTATAATGAAGCGGGAATCGCGAAAACAAGTTTGATGTTTGTTGACGATTGCAAGACGCGAATTCTATACAAAAATCATCTCACATCGCCCAAGAAACCAATATTTTCCCCCTTTAAACACCTATAAATATCCTTGCTTGGTCTCTTATATCATGCAACTCCTAGTTGAGTATAAACCAATGTTTTTAAACCCGGACCAGACCGGCCGGTCGGAACGGGATTTGCTAGTGTAAACGGTCTGGTTCAGCATCTGGAACCGTTTTGATGAAAACTGGGTGGTCGGGCCGTGAACCGCCGGTTGGACCGCAAAGCCGCTAAAAAAACCGGTTGGGCCGTTTAGAGTTTTACTATTTTGCCCTTGCAATAATAACCCTAAATCTAACATCAGCCCTGATTCCCATTTGATAGTTTCCCACTTTCCCGACTTCCTCTTCACCCCTTGAACGACGACTGGAAAGCAGTGGCGTGGAGCCGTGGAGCAGCAGCGATCGGCTGCGACGAGCAACAATGATCGTCGGCAACCAAGCAACAATCAAGGACGACAAATCAGCACACATGTAATTGATTGTGTTATCAATTCAAATCCACATGTTTTTGTCAGATTTGAACATCACCCATTGCTCCAATTTGGTTGTTGTGGGCCTTGTGACTGTTGTAGATCTTTGTATCAGAAATGAGAAATGTCAATGGGAAGTCGATGGTAATGATTTTGAGCTGATTCTTTGGGGGTGGTAGAAAAATCTGTCCAGGAATGTCAATGGGAGTTGTTATGACTTATGGTGGAGCTTTTACTTGCTAATCTTGTTTACTTGTTTGATTAGGGTTTGCATGATGCCATGAGGATAGAAGATATAGAGATGGATGCCATACCTGGGGTAACCATGTACAAAAGAAATGAACTTTGCCTTCAAGCTCATGTGTACTATTGATTTATTGAAACTAGAAACATCTGCTGTAGATTTGAACATCACCCATCTAGGTCTCTAACTTGTCTCATACCACTGTTAATTTTTGTATCAGAAACATATGGTTTTGTAAAAAGAATGAGTTTGAATAGATTAGTTATTTTACTAACATCGTTTTATCTACTCTAAGTCTCTAACTTATCTCATACCACTGTTAATTTTGTATCAGAAACATATTAACATGGATTCACAAGAAGAACTTGAACCTACCATGCAATCAAATACACGGTTAAAGAAAGATATCACATGGAAATATGTTATTGAAGGTGAAAAAAATTCTGGTAAAAAAGTGTTTATTTGTACATTTTGCAACAAGTCATTTCGTGGAGGGGGGTTTAACCGAATGAAGCAACATCTTGCTGGAGTTAACGAAAATGTTATGTCATGTTCAAAAGTTCCAGCAGATATTAGGTTTCTCATTAAAAGTAATTTTGAAGAAACTTCTTCTCAAAAATCAAAAGACACGCATGGTGGTGGAATAAACATGGTTCAAGAAGAGGGGACACCTAGCCCATCACTAAGTCTTGGTAAAAGGAAGAATTATTTGACTTCTACATCTGACAATGCAAATTTATATTTCGCAACAGGTATACACGATGCTACTTAGCCTTCTATCAAATCAGTTTGGCAAAGTAAATAGCGCTTGCATGATACTGATTTAGCCATTGCTATGTGGTTATATGATGCTTGCATACCATTGAATGATGTTAATTCTCCAATGTTTCCGATTGCAATGAGCAAAGCAGCATCTATGGGACACGGTTATACAGGTCCTTCCTTCCATGCAGTTTGTGGGAACTTGTTGAAAGATGCAAAGAAATCGGTGAAGCTCATAGTTGATTCTTATAGAGATTATTGGTTAGAGAGTGGTTGCACGATAATGAGTGATGGATGGATGGATGTATGTAAGACAAAGACCTCTAATTAATTTCTTGGTTTATTGTCCAAAGTAATTTCATTCATCAAATCTGTTGATGCATCTGATATTGAGAGTAATGCCGAAAGCTTATGAAAGTTGTTTGAGGAAATTGTTGAGATTGTTGATTACAAGAATATTGTTCATTTAGTCACTGATAATGCAGCAAATTACAAGGCTGCGGGGAGATTACTATGTGATAAATATCCTATGATTAATTGGTCTCCATGTGCAGCTCACTATATAAATTTGATCTTGAAGGATGTTTCAAAGATACCAGAAGTGGCTAATTTGATCACACTTACATCACGGATTACAGTTTTCATCTATAACCACAAGTGGCCATTAAATTGGTTGAGGAAAAGGCCTGGATGGACAGAAATCATTCGACTCGGAGCCACCCGATTTGGTACATCATTTATTGCTTTGAAAAGTTTATATGATCATAAATTCTATTTGCAAGCTTTAGTAACATCTAATGAGTTCAAGAAGATGTTGAAAATGACAAAAGCAAAAGATGTGAATCAAACTATCTTATGTGATAAGTGTTGGCAAAATTGTTTGATAACGGTGAAGGTAATTGGTCCTATATTGAGACTACTTCGTATTTGTGACTCTGATGAGAAACCTTCATTAGGTTATGTTTATGAAGGTATGTTGAGGGTAAAGAAAGGAATCAAGGATTTGTTTCAAAATAAAAGCGCCTTTACAAGAAGTATGTTGATATCGTTGTTGCTCGTTGAAATAAGATGTTATGCAAGAATCTTCATGCTACTGCTTATTGGCTCAATCTTGTATTTCAGTATGAAAAAGATAATGTTGATGAAAAGAGAGAGGCATATACAAGTGTCCTTGATATGATTGAGAATATGATGAATGAAGATCCACAATTTGAAATATTTATTTCACAATTAATCAAATTTCGAGATAAAGCGGGTGGTTTTGGTCGACCTTATTGTATTTCTTCTCTTAAGTATACTTGTCCTGGTAAAACTACTTCAATACTTATAAGTTATATTATTAATGTATATTACAATATTATAATTTTATGTTTAATTGTTTATTGAATGATTAGATGAATGGTGGAAAGCGTTTGTTGGAGAAGTACCACAATTACAATCATTTGCCATAAGGATTTTAAGTCAAACCGCATCTTCTTCCGGATGCGAACATAATTGGAGCGTTTTTTAGAGAGTTCATACCAAAAGAAGAAACCGCTTGGAGCACCAAAGGCTTAGTGACCTTGTTTATGTCCATTACAACTTACATCTACAGAATAGGTACGATATTAGTAATTTGATTCTTATTTATATTTTTCCGAATAATATCAATATAAGACTTGTACATTTGAACTTATTAGGCTCAATGAGAATAAAAGACCATATGATCCTGTTGATTATCAAAGCATTGATAAAACAGAATTTTGGGTAGTTGAAGAAGAATCAGAAGGAGAGCTAGATTATGATAAATAAGAGAATATGATAGACGAAGAGCCGCCAATTAACTATCATCCTTCTACTTCACAAACACAAGCATCTAGAGGTTAGTATTTTTTTAGGTAGAATGCTTTGGTGAAGTATAACAAATGTTCAACTACTAATTTAATATTGTGATGTTCAATGTAGAAAATAGTGTGGTTCAACTTGATGATGGTGATTTTGATGTAGAAGATGATGTGGTTCAACTTGATGATGATGATGGTGATCATGATGATGATTTGGATGAATAGGAAGTTTCATGTTGTTATTTTTAATTTGATAAACTTATGAATGATTACTTTTAATTTGGTAAACTCATGAATGGTTGTTTCCGGATTGATAAACTTATTAATGGTTGTTTTTTATTTGTTAGACTAATGAATAAATGTTTGTTTTTAGCTATCTAATTATTTGGATTTTTTTTAAATTTTTCTATATTTTATATATATTTTTTAGTATTTATGACGTCATCCGGTTCTTAAATCCGGTCCGACCGCTGACCGCTAAGGAGACTGGTCTGACGTCCGATCCAGTTTTAAAAACATTGGTATAAACAAGTAGAATAACCAAATTTTGGTGGTTTTACAAGTACAACACCCATTGAGATGCTGAACGTAGTAGTTTATTTTATGTTCTTGACGAGGAGGTGCTGCGCTTCAAAGAGTTCCAGAGTAGAATATCTTCGAATCTTTCTTGTTTTTACGATTCCGGAGAATCAGAAACTCCGTTTTTTGCGCGGTTTTCACCCAAGTTCACGATATCTCGCGTACTTTCAACTCATTACAATTACGATCGTATTAATAACAGGAATTTAAAATAATTATGAGGTGAGCTTTTAATATAATTGTCACATAAATAAGTATAGATGGTATGAAATAAGTTAACATCTACAGCCTAGATCAACCGGCAAATAATATTACCTCACTTAGGGTACTGCCCACGAGGTCCTGAGTTCGATCCATTATTCTGCCTTCTTTTTTTTTTGTTTCATATATTTTCAATTTAAGAAAGTAAAAATTCTTAATTTTAATAATTAAACATTCATGAGTTCAAACCTAAACAGGGGAGAGGATTTATGAATTAATCCGGTTTGCACTTCGTGCTGAACTGTGAGTACGGTTAAATATTCATGGGTTCAAATCTAAACACGAGAGAATGTTTATGAATTCATTCAGTTCCTGCTGATCTGGAGGGTACGGTCTCATGACAGTCGAAGAATTGACATTGGCTACGTCGATGGTTAACAGTGGTTAGTACGCGAAGATCCTCTTCCGTTAAAAAAAAAATAAATATTGCCAATTGTAAAATGTAATGATTACTGAATAGTATAATTAGTTTGTTTTTATTATTTTTGATTTAAATAAATATAGATGGTCTAAAATAAGTTAACATTTGCAGCCTAGATCAACCGGCAAATAGTATTACCTCACTTAGGGTGCTGCCCAGAAGGTCCCGAGTTCGATCTACTATTCTACCTTCCGTTTTTTTGTTTCAATAATTATTCAATTTAAGAAAAGTAAAAATTCTTAATTTAAATAATTAAACATCCATGAGTTCAAACCTAAACAAGAGAGATGATTTATGAATTTATCCGGTTCGCACTTCGCACAGACCTGGGAGTACGGTTAAATATTCACTTGTTCAAACCTAAACAAGGGAAAGTGTTTAAGAATTTAACCGGTTAATGGGGGTTAGTACGCGAGGATCCTCTGCCTTTAAAAAAATAAATATTACCAATTCAATAGTAATTAAATAAAAATAATATTAAATATTTGTTTGTTTTATGCTTGCATTTCTTGATAGTAAATTTTAAGGTGTAAACATCTTTTTTTTTGTTGTCATGATATTTAACATATTGTGTTTATATTTGGGTCCATATCTCTTACGATTAACACTTGTTTTTGCGATTGTTCGATAATTGTATTAGAACGGGCTCACTACCGTTATGACTAGTTTTTTTGTCTAGGTTTGATATTCATGATGTTGTTACCGCCATCGCGATCGGATACCCATATCGACAGAGTGGTATGAGTCAATATGTATTTTTTTTGTATAATTTTAATTGATTAAATATAATGTTTTTTCTATTTAATACGGGATTACTGTCGCAACACGCGGGAATACTGTAGGGTTCTTCGTCGGAGTCGCATTTAACGTTTTAAGCTCAGGAAACCTTCTTCTTCGGATTTGGATGTCTGTAACATCAGTGCCTGAACGATAGATCAGAATAGTAGAATTTTACAGTAGATATGTGTATGGAAAATAAATGTGCACTATTTTGTGAAAATTCTATGTGAACAACTTGCAAACAGTGTAGAAACTCAACACAGACAGACAACACATATGGAAACGATATAAACATGAACAAGATGTGAAATTTTATATGCTTGTTATATAGGACTTTATTATGTATGAACGTATGCGAGAACGTATAAATCAAAATAATAACGGACGTCGTTATGTGAATATTGAACTGACGGAGGACTCGTGTGGGTGACGATTCACACGAATATATATGTGGGTTTAACATTCTGAATGATGTCTAATAAATAGGAAACCATATCGGAAAGTAACGTTGTCGTCGTATTCGAACGAGTGACGATTCGTACGAAAACGCGCGAGAACGATACGATCCAATGAAATAATTAAATTAAATGTTTTTGATATTTTAAAAATAAACAAAAGGTATTTAGTTAATTTTTTAGGAATTACCACCTAAAAATGATTTAGGAAACTCTATTTTTAAATATCGTAATGTTTGCTTACGAGAAAACCGAAAACCGACGCGTTCGCGCGAAACCGAGCGAACTCGAGCACACCCGAACGATTAAAAACATTTACAAGACATTAAATGTCATTAAATACACACACCAACTCATTTTATCTCTCTAACCCGGTTCACTCTCTCTCATCACTTTTCCTCTCTAAAAACTCACATATGTCACTCAATTCTCAACCAAATCGAGCAAACTTGGTGTCAAAACGACCGCCACGTGTTGATCGTGAAAAGATGATGAAATAGAGCTTTGAATCGCCGAAAACGAGGTGAGTAAGAAATCACTGATTTTTAGAAACTTATACAATTCATCATCTTTCTCGCACGACTTGAACATTTCAGCTCGTTTTCGACCACTAATGCCTTTAAGACTCGCACAAAATCAACATAGGATATTCAGGAACAACTTGGATTAGGGTTTGGAACAAATTAAATCGAGCTGGAACCTGGGCAGAAGTAATGTCGACACAAGAACACCAAGAAGGTGTTAGTATCGACACTTAGAAGTTCCAATCAGTTCATCCGTCGAGACTAACAGTCTCGACAGGCTAAAATCGATGGAATTTCTTCGAGAATGCTAATGTCGACGGCCTCCAAGGATCTGAACAATAGGTACCATCGATACTGTCAGTATCGATGGTCAAGGGGTCGTCGAACCTGGGTCTATCGAACTTGATAAGATCGACAAGGATGGTTGTGTTCCACCGATATTGTTGGATCTGGAAGTGTCGATACTAGCCTCTATCTTGTCGATACTATTATCTAATCATAATCCAAGTAAAACAAACTTGGAACCAACTTAAACTATTCAGAAACGAGGTTATAAGATCGATTAGAACACATACATGTCGGGTTAAAGGCTACTAGGGTTTTCAAGGGATAATCGGTTTTGTCACGCATCAAAACTAAGGATTTCAAACCCAAAACTTTTTCTAAACCGATACAACATATAATTAAATTTTTTAGTAACCCATTTGGGGTTCAATTTACATAGTGTGTTAAATAAAATCACATGATAAGATGTCATTATTGAGATGGTTCAATGTTAGGTTACAAAAAGTTAACCAAAAACCCTAATATTACTAAACTTAACTTAAGTTCTAAACAATTAAACTAGGTTTAGATAATCACTTACATTATGCTAAAATGTTGTTTGTGTCTAAGGGTTTCGAAAGAACTAATGAACAACAAGTTGAGAACAAAGAAGATTTAAGAAAAAATAACTAAGTATGGGACAAGGACATTAGGTTGTCACCACCCGACAGTTAGAGTTTTCACCAAGTTGAAAGTCAATCTAGTTGTCAAGCGGACAATTAGTTGATAATCAAATCAAGAAGAAACATAAGTCAAAGGTTGTAACAAAGAGCTAATGAGGAGCTTGATGTTAACCTAAGTTCTAACATAGATAACTTTTATTTTTCATAAAAATAACTTACTTTATTTAAAATATTTTAAAGTAATTCAAAGGATTTTCTAAATTTAAATTGTTGTAACTTAATAAGGTTTTATAAATAATGATTTACTTAAGGGTTATGACTTTTATTTTATAAATCTTTTGTAAATAAGGTTGAATAAAAATTAGTCAAGGGTTAAGGGTTCATAAAGAATTATGGCATAGAATACTTAGAAAGAATTTTAGTAACACATTAGCAAGCCTATAGGACACTTAGTTGCGCACCGAGACAAAAACCCTATATGCATCAACTATACATACTTATAGAATTCGATCATAATAAATCAAATCAGGTATTGAAGCTACATAATCTACAACGAATGAGAGCGCGTATTTCTTGGTTGAATCATTTGCATTGTAGCACAGGTGAGTTCATCTGCCTCTTTTCAAACTATTTTGTTTTACTGCAGTACTGAGAAACATGTCAAATGTTTTATATAAATTCTTTATATAATTGTTGTCATGTTTCATAATTTGCTTACTGTTTTCTGTTTATAAATTGTTTATAAACCGTTAACTGTTAAATTGTCTACTCGTTTGTTTATGCTGGAATCTTTACGATTTCATCTATAAACTATCATGATTGCATACTTTCTCAAACAAATACTTATACAATTATTCAAATGTATACTTTCTTAAACGCATACTTTCTTACACTCAAATAATTATTCAAAAAATTATACTCAAAGCTAATACTCGAAACTTAGACTCAATGTTTTTATTCAATGTTCAATACTTATACTTTATGCTCAATGCTTGTACTCAATTGAATATATGTGTTCTCAACCATATAATTTATCATACAACCACTTTATCAAACTCATACTTTATAAAACCCATACTTTATAAAACCCATACTTTATCAAACATGTACTTTCTCATACAAACTCATACTTTTCTCATACGTACTCAGATTCACACTTTCCTCATACACATACTCATAAACATACTCATGCTCATGCTCATGCTCATACTCTAACTCAAACTCAAACGTGTGCAAGATGTTGGATGGGAATCCGGTTGGTAAACATGTACATGTGCACATGGTATTGGAAGATCTTAAGTCTGAATAATAAGCATAAGGACTTCGTAAGACATACTGATTGGCCCTCTCATACTTTACTTCAGTGTTCTTCGTTATCAAGACCTTGTAGGACAGATTGATTGGCCCTCTTGTACTTACCATTCAGTGTTCCTCATTGTCCATCCATGTTTTGTAACGGTGGCTAGTGTCACACCTCGACCGACGGCGGAAGACGTCGGGGCGCGAGCTCGACTGTTCATTAGCTCATGGTTCTATTAGTATGTTTGAATAATTAAAGAATTCATTATTAACAATACAAACATTTCATTCATTACACTCAAGTTACATTACAATAATTGAATAAACAAACAATTATAATTGAAATTCTAAACATTATTTTAAAGAATTAACTAGGTCTACTAACATGAAACCTATCTTATGTCTTCTTCAAAGCATCCACTTAACCTGTTATATATGCAAAATAAAGATTTTTGTCAACTATTTGCATAGTTGGTGAGTAACTCATACATTTTATATAGTTTACATAGAAAAACTGATGCAATTCAATTAGACTACAAAGTTTAAATTCTAGCATGCATATCCCACTAGTTTGCAATTAAGTTTATAGAATATCTCGTCTCCAAACTCGTATCAATACTTAGCTAAAAAAACTTAGTATATCTACAAGTCTGCAACAGTTTATATCGTCTCCAAACTCGTATAAATACTTAGCTAAAAAGCTTAGTATATCCACAAGTCTTCAATAGTTTATATCATCTCCAAACTCGTTTCAATACAATGCACAAAGCTAAGTATTTCACAAGTCTGCCCATGATTGTACTTTTCCCCCTTTTCACACATTTGACCTAAGTCAAAGCGAAGGTGGTATCTAACACACCTTAGGCTACTCGGTATCGAATAACATAAAAGGAGTAATGGATGGCATATTGGGAGACATTGAAGAAAGAAAGCACTGTGAAGATGCCAGCTACTCACGCTAAAGTCTATAGGACCAAAGGCTACAAGGCTGGAGGTCAAATCATTAGCTGGGCATACTTCCATGATCTCCAGTGCTATGTTGTCAAGAGAGAACAGGGGATTCAGTATTTCTAGCATCCACATGATTTCAAGACGTTGCCTGGATTCGAAGTCAATCACCTTGCACGCTTGAAGATGCTATACAGTGAAGACTCAGGGATGTCTGCTTGGTTCTCGAGACAGATACAATATGAGTATAGGAAGAGATGGGTGAATTTCAGGCCTCAGCAACCTAAAAGATATTACTTACCTGAGATTGATGGAGATACCCGCAAGCATAAAGTGTGAAGTGGCTACCTCCAAAAGTCATGAAGAAGATTCCTTTGAGGAAGATGCGTCAAGACTTTTTGGAAGGCTTCTGATGGTGGTATTATGATGGGCATACTAGAGAGGCTGTGATAGTGCTCTGCAAAGAAAAGAAGTGGGAAACTGAACGTATCTTTGACCCGATGTGGTTGACGAATCTATCACACAGCGATGTCAAAGCTCTTTACAGACACCAGATTTTCTTTCATGTGGAAGATATGGAGCAGGCATTGCAATTTATGAGGGTGATCCGGATCTGTATTGTTTTCAGGATTCATGCTGGAGCAGACTGGAGAGCCATTTCAGACAAACATTTCAAGAAGG
Source organism: Mikania micrantha (assembly GCA_009363875.1). Taxonomy (NCBI): domain Eukaryota; kingdom Viridiplantae; phylum Streptophyta; class Magnoliopsida; order Asterales; family Asteraceae; genus Mikania; species Mikania micrantha. Next base: position 45,793,331 of record CM018698.1, read on the forward strand.
ATGCTGTAAAATGAAGAACTAGGTCCAAGGAGGAGTATGTTGGTGCACGAAATGTCCCTAGTTCAGTTTTGTATGATCTTTTGATGTATAAAGTTTATGTTATTAATGAAATCAGTATTTCTATATTATTCTTAATGTTTATTTTAGTTTATATGTGTTTGATTATGTTTAACTTTGAATTTATATGTCATATAGACCCATTCGGGCGAATGACTCTAAGAATGAAGTCATTCGGCCGAATGATAGCCTACAAAATGACTAGGGCGATCGAATGAGTCATACTCATGATTCATTTGGTGAACCAAACTCATTCGGCTGAGCCATTCGCTGAATGAGTTGCTTCGGCCACTCATTCGGCCGAATGAGTACATTCTATATATACTAGTTAAAACAGATTCAAACCCAACTTTCCCGAGTCCTCATTCTTTCTAGAGCACTCTAGTGTCAAACCCTAGAAGTTTTGAGCGGTTCTTGCCTGTCCAAGTTCGATTTTAATCCCGTGGTGTTCCATCTTGCATCAAACGTCCATCCTTCACCTTCGGATCACCACGGGTGCTGTTGGTTTTGATTGGAAAACCATGGAATAGGATTCCTCACTATTCCAGAAGTTTTCGAGCAGATCTCCATTGGAACCGATTTGTTTCTGGGCTCCTAGTTGGTCCTACAAAGTGGTATCAGAGCTTTGGCTCTCGATTCTACTCGATTTCCATTCCAAATCATTGAATCAGAGATTGAGTGTTCGAGATTTGCAAAACCCTAAGTTTCTTACCCTCCAAGTCACTGTTTCATTGAAAATCTGTGGGTTTTTGTGGTTGTTTTGTCAAATAGTTCATCCCAATTGATTGGTAATCATGTCTTGATGTTCTGTACCAAATTTGGTGCTTAAATCTGGTCTAAATCAAAAGTTATCGCAATTTTTGCAGCTAAAAACCCTAGATAGCCCGAATGAGCTACCCGACCGAATAGATCGCCCGAATCACCCTCTTTCAGCCGAATCAGCCTCATTCGCCGAATAGCTTCCTTTCGCCTACTCTTTCGCCGAATAGATTATGTCGGTCGTTCACTCATTCGCCAGATTCATTCGTTCGGTCATAGTTTCATTCTGAGTGTTTCATTCGACTCTCAAGCTATTATGACTTCATTCTCTCGGCTGATCAACTTCATTCGCCAGTTCAAGTTCTTTCGTCCCCCAACATTCGGCCTAAATGTTGACATTCGTCCATCAAATTTCACAATTTTTCTAAGTGTTGGAAACTTTTGATCTTGACTTTATGGAGGACTTAGCTTTGATGGTGAACCAGAATCATCGTATTCAGACACTGTTGCTCAATAAGACTGAGACAGGGAACTCTAATAAAGCTCCCAAGCTGCTTTCGTTAGATGATTATCCCCACTGGAAGTACAGATTTGAAATTCATATCAATGGAGTTGATACCAACTTGTGAATGATGATTAAGAGTGGTTATTTGAGACCTCTTAATGAAGATGGAACTCCTATGTTAGTCACACGGATGACTGAACCACAGAGGAAGCTATATGACTATGAGAAGAAAGGTTATGCTATTCTATTCTATCCCAGTCCATTACAACTGATATCTTTCATCAGTTCAGACAGTTCACATGTTCTAAGTTTTTGTGGGATGCTTTACAGCAGAGATATGAGGGAAATGATGCATTGAAGAACATCAAGTCCAAAGCTTTAAGGAAGGGGTTTAACAGCTTCATGTATGTGGGAAACGATTCACTTGATGATATGATTGCAAGATTCTACCATCTTCTGAGTGAGCTGTTTAATCATCAGGTCAAGACTACAACTCAGGAGAAGATTCAGTGCTTGGCAGATGCCCTACCTCCAAAGTGGGAGTCTTTTCTTATGGTTCTAAAGCAAAATGAGATGATGGCAAGTATGGACATCAATGATTTCATCTAAAATTTGAAAGAGCAGGAAATTGAGAACAAGTGGAAGGCTAAGAGAGTTGCTCAATTTCAGGACCCTTCACTGTATTATTCTATTCTTACTGTAGAGAGAACCTCTTCTCATGCTCCACTGAAGACTGCTTTTATCTCTCAGACTACTGAAGCTCCATCTTCCAATCATCTTCATCATCCTCATCATCCAGCTCTCAGAAAGAAGGTAGTCAACCAGTCACCAGTCTGAAGACAGACAAATTTGATAAAGTGACTGTAGAGATTGCTAAGGAGCATATGGGTCTTCTGTCTACTCTTGTTAGCTCCTATGATGGATTAGTAGCAGGACAGATTGGCAATCCTTATCTAACTAATGATGATTATTCTCAGATAGACCCAGATGACATGGAGAGGATAGACATCATGTGGGCTCTAGCTAGTGCTGTGAGAAGAGCAAAGGATTTTGTGAAAAGGACTGGAAAAGACATCAACCTGAATAAGGATTCTAAATTTGGTTTTGACATGGCCTCTGTCACTTGCTACAATTGTGGGGAGAAGGGGCATTTTTCAAGACAGTGCAAACAACCAAAGAAAGCAAGAAACAAGAATCCTTTTCAGCACCAAAAATCTCCTACAGAAAATCCAGAGAGAATATTTGTTCCTATTGATTCTCCCACTCAAGCTGGTTCTTCAAATGCATGCAAAGCTTTGATGGTGCAACAGGATGAAGGTGAGAATTGGGACTTCAGATTTAATTCTGATCAAAATGGACTAGATAAAGCTTGTGTTGCTGAAATTCAGAAGACTGATGAGTTAAGTGAAGAAAACACTTCTGAAGAAGCAAATATCAGTCTAGAAGAAACATCTGGCTCAGAATCAGAAAGCATTTCAGACTCTAACACTCAAGCAGATTATGATGCTGATCTTGAAGAACCGTTTGCCCAGTTTGCTTTGATGGTGAACTCATCTGCTACTCCTGCTGCTTCTTCACAGTCAGATCAGGTATCTGATGAATGTTCTTCTTCTCATTCTAGATGTTTTAACTGTGTTGACCTTGACAGCAAGGTCCTGGCTTATCAAAAGCACAATGTTGACTTGATCAGTGATCTCAAACAGTGTATTGAGGCAAAAAAAGTTTTAAAATCTAATGAAAAAGATTTTCAAGATAAAATCAATTTGTTAAACAGACAGTTGCATGAGGCTGAGATCACTGTTCTCAACAAGCATGATGCAGTTACTTCTTATCTCAACACCATAAATGAGACTATGAAGAAACTTGCCATAGTCGAGTGTGACTATGAGAATTAAGCCAGAAGCTCAAGAGCTATGAGAGCTCATTTTACATTATTGAGCACATGATCATTACTGGGACTGATCAGGATGGGAAGGGTAAGGAAACAAGATATAATCACTGTCCCCCACCAGTCTTGAACAGCATTGTCAATTCCCCAAATGACAAAGATGTTATAGATTACCAAGTTAAAACTCCATTAGTAATTGATCCAATTGGAATGATTACTGATGAGGGTTCCTTGTTGTCTGAGGAATCTTTTGTGGAGGGAATTTTTGAAGATTGGGTCTCAAATTCAAAGGATGGGTCTGATTGTTCATCTGATGGTGTTGTTGCTTAGAATCAGACACATGTAGTCATGAAGGGTGACCCAATCTCATCTTCAAAAATCTATCAAGAATTAGGTTTTGTGAAGGCTTCAAAAGAGAATGAAGTATGTGTGTTTAACAAAATTGACAATCTTGTTTCTAATGGGAAAAGGGGTTTGGGTTTTAAGAAGAACAAGACCAAAACAAATGTTTTTAAACAACAAAATCGGTCTTTTTCTAAATTCAAACATTTTCATCAAAAAGATACATGTTGTTATATTTTGTCCCCAGTTGATCAGACCTAAGGTTGCACCACCCAGAAAACTTAATCAGAATTTTAACAAAACTGTTAAATCTGATTCTAAATCCACTCAAGCAAAACCTACACAACCAAATCTTGGTAAACCTTTGGATAAGGGTAAAGGGAAAGTGGTGAACTTGGATGTTCCCAAGGTGGTTAATGTCAATCAATCAAAATCATCATCCATTTACTTGAAAAACTCTTTCAGTAAAAACTTTGTCTAGAAAGTTAAGTCTTCTGAGACTTCAGTTTTAAAGAATCCAGAAAAAGCAACCCATGATGGTAAATGGAATGATGTTTGGATCAGAGACTCATTGGGTCAACCCAAGACTGTAAAGGCTTGGGTTCCCAAAATGAACTAATTGTTTGTGTTTGTGCAAGTTGCCCTAACAGCTGCTCTTAACAGCTCTTGGATTGTTGATAGTGGGGATTCTAGGCACATGACTGGTGATATTTCGCTGCTCACAAATGTTAATTCTGTTCGAGGTGGTTATGTAGCGTTTGCCGGTGATAAAGGCGGGTTCATTACAGGAGAGGGTATTCTGTCAAATGGCTAAGTTTCTTTCGAAAAAGTCAGATATGTGAAGCAGTTGGAGAACAATCTTCTTTCTGTGTCACATATATGTGACAAGCAGTACAAAGTTCTTTTTGATGACTCCAACTGCTACATACTCAAGTAAGGTGTGACTATTCCTGAAGATTGGATTTTGATGTCAGCACCCAATAAGCAGGACTTGTATGTACTCAACATGGCCACAGCTTCAACAACATCCTCAACAGCTTCATGTTTTATGTCAAAGGCAACTGAGAAAGATTCTATTCTTTGACATAAGAGGATGGGCCATTTGAGTCTACGCAAAATGAATCATTTGGTACACAATGACTTGGTTGAGGGGGTCAGTCTGAAGAATTTTAAGCTGTCTAATAAATGTGTTTCATGCAAGAAAGGAAAGTAGAACAAGCAGTCTCACAAACTGAAAAAGTTTCATTCAATCACTGTTCCTCTTGAGCTTCTCCACATGGATTTATATGGTCCAGTAAATCGCAATAGGATAGATGGAGATCAATACTGTCTAGTCATCACTGATGAGTATTCCAAATATTCTTGGGTTTTCTTTTTAAAAGAGAAATCTGAAACTTTTGAGTGTATTCAAGTGTTGGTGACCAAACTTGAATCTCTTTATAAGCTCAAGATTCATATGCTTAGAACAGACAATGGGACAGAGTTCAAGAATCACAACATGGAGAACTTCTGTAATGCACGGGGCATTGTCCAACAATTTAGTGCTCCATATGTCCCACAAATGAATGGTGTTGCTGAGCGAAAGAACGGAACTTTGATTGAGGCTGCTAGGACGATGCTTGCTGATTCATCTCTTCCAGTTCAGTTCTGGAATGAAGCTGTGGCAAATGCTTGCTACACACTGAACCGGGTATTGATAGTCAAGAGACATGGGAAGACTTGCTTTGAACTGCTCCGCAACAGAAAGCCTAATCTTAAGTATCTTGAACCTTTTGGTGCACCGTGCACGATGCTTAAGAAACACGAGCAGGGAAATTTCAATGAGAAGGTGGAAGAAGGATATTTTCTTAGGTACAGAACTCCTAATAAAAGGGTCTACAACAGATCAACTCAGAATGTGGAGGAGAGGTACCATGTTGATGTTCAGTGACACTCTATACCCCCACATGGGAAAGGTCCAGACTGGATGTTTGACTATTCAGACCTTTTCGACTCATTCAATATGCCTCCTATGTACTCAGATGAAGATGTTGTTGTTCAGATGATGTATGATGCACAAAATGCCCCTGATGAACCTGTGCAACCTTCATCAACTTCAATTCCCACAGTATAGATAAATGATGACAGTTCAGACACAGATGAGAACCCAGTTCAGCCAACTGCCCCGGAACCAAATGTTGACAATCTTGTACCTGAACTTGAGGACTTGAATCTGAATAATCTTGATCCACAGGTTGAGGTTCCTGCTCATCCTGTTGGAAGAATCAATCGCATTCATCCTCAGGAAAACATTATTGGAAGTCCACTTGATGGGGTTTAGACAAGAAATAAGCTATCTTCAGGAGGCCTTGCTGATATGCTTGACTTTGCTGATGTGAACTACTGTGCCCATTCTTGCTTCATCTCTCAAGTTAAACCACGCACCGTCACCGAAGCATTAAGAGAGGAATCATGAGTTGATGCAATGCAAGAAGAACTCCTGCTATTTAAGAAATTAGGTGTTTGGCAACTGGTTGACAAACCGAAAGATGCAAAGGTGATAGGCACCAGATGGGTTCTTCGTTGCAAAAGAGATGATCATGGGATTGTTGTGAGAAACAAAGCACGTCTGTTGGTTCAAGGATTCAGACAGATTGAAGGACTTGACTATAATGAAGTGTTTGCACCGGTTGCTCGTCTTGAGGCAATCCGTATCTTCTTGGCATATGCATCCTTTAAGAAATTCAAAGTTTATCAAATGGATGTTAAGAGTGCATTCCTTCACAGTGTGATCAGTGAAACAGTGTACGTCAATCAACCTCCCGGGTTTGAGGATCCATTGCATCGTGACCAAGTCTACAAGTTAGACAAGGCTTTATATGGATTGCGTCAAGCTTCGCGAGCATGGTACGAGACACTGTCTACTAACCTTCTAAACAACGGGTTTAGAAGAGGTGTCATTGATAGTACACTGTTTATTCGAGAGATGGATGGTGACTTACTCTTGGTGCAAGTTTATGTGGATGACATTATCCTCGATTCTACAAATGATAGTTTGTGCAAGGAATTTGAGAAGGTCATTGTAACATCAGTGCCGGAACCGGCATCGGAACATTGATCGCTACAGTAAAACGAACAGTAATCAGGTACGAACTATATGTGTTTCATTGTATGTTATGTTCATTTCATGTTTCATTGTCATTTCATGTCATCAACGAGCAAATTCAGAATAAGTTCAAAAAAAAAACAAACAAAGTTTAGAACAATGGTTCATCAGTCAGATAATTATCTTGTAGTACAGAACCATCATGTGATTATGTGTTAGGATTTATTATGTATAAACGTATGTGAGGCTTTACAGAACGAAATAACAAAGGATATCGTTATGTGAGTGCTAAACCGACAGATTATTCGTATAGGTGACGATCTGTACGAATAAATCTGGCAGTTTAACGTTCTGAATGATATCCAATAATTAGAAAACAATATTGAAAAGTATAGTTATCGCCGTGTTTGTACGGGTGACGATTCGAACGAATACGCGCGACGACCGTACGATTAAATTTAAACTGTTAATTAAATATTTTCTAAATTTTAAAATAAACAGAAGATATTTAGTTAATTTATTAGGAATCACAACTTAAAATAATTTTACAAACTTTTGTTTTAAAACCGAACCATTTCATTACGAAAACGGAGAAAAACCGGTGTTTTTACATGAAACCACGAGGAACCGAACGAACCCGGGTATATTTATGCCAATTAATGTGGCATTAAACACCACAACTACCACCACCAACCAGCTATCATCATCCAAATTCGTCCCACTCTCTCTCTCTAGCTTTCTCTCACTAGAACCATCATCTTCTCTCTAAGTTTTCTTACTCATTTCTTCACGAAATCGACTCATTTTGGTGTCAAAACAACCCTCACAACTTGTAGATCACGGAAGTACAACGGATCTATGGTTTTATCCAACAAATTTGAGGTAAACTCATGTTTTTGTTCGGTTTGGGGTTTTGAAAACCCTAATCTGGTGTCCTTTCATTTAACCAGTTAAACTCACTTCAAACCTTAAGGGAATCACTCACTCTCACCTTAGAAGAACGTAGGAACAAATGGATTATCATGGCTGTGACTAAATCATGACTTGGTGAGGGCTGCAACCATAAGGCCGCGCAGGCCGAATGAGGTTCATCAGCTAGGCCGAATGGCCTCATTCGAAGCCCATTCACTGAATGACCGTAGCCATACCTAACCCCATTCGTCGAATGGCCTTAGCCGACCTAGCCTTCATTCGCCGAAAGACCAACTGCCGAAGGACCATCATTCGGTTGGCCTAATACACTGCTTCGGCCCAATGTTCATTCGACCAAGCTTCATACGGCCGAGCCTCATCCCCCTTCGGTCGTGTCCTCATTCGGCCTAAGCCTGGTTCGGTCAGTACCCCTTCGGCCATGCTGTTTCGGCGTAGAATCATTCGGCAACCCTTCATACGGCCAACAGTCTTCATGCCGGCCAAGACTCCCTTTGGGCCCATACCTTATTCGGCCAAGACGGTTGCGGCCAAGACTTAGTTGGCTAAGGGTTAATCGACTAGTCATGATATGATACCATAGTTCAGGTAGGTTGGACCATATGAGTACATGCATGGGAATTGATTGAAGGTGTGTGTGTGCAGGGGGTTAGCCTAAGGGTTTCATTCCCATGCAACCATCTTGATGAACTAGGGTTTCTTGAATAATCATGGAATCATTCACATGGTGATAAGTTTGCACGCATGGGATAGGGTTATACGTGTGTGTGCATGGAAATTTTATTAGGGTTACATTGCATGCACACAAATGGGTGTTGATCTAATCATTTACACTTAAACCCTAAGAAAATCCATAAAAACCTTATAAATAACCTAGATGATCTACATGGATTATCTAGGTCTAGTTGATCAATATGATTGATCAAGGATCATTGAATACACGAAGTCTAATGAATGGGCCTGAGTTTGGCCTAATGGGCCTAACTTAAGCTCATCATATGTTAAGTGTTAACTTAATTCAAGTTAATGATGCCTTAATAAAAGAAAATGTTTTGTGAACTTTATTAAATTAAAATATATGATTTTGACTTAATATTTTGCCTAAAATGAATTAAATTAGAAACGTCTTAATTAAAGAACTTGTTATGAAGTGTTGGAATTGGGATGCTAACGGGTAATAAGTTCGACTAGTTAGGAGGAATTATAGAAATACACTAGTGAACTAGGACACTTAGTTGCACACCGAGACCAAACCCTAGACCCAACGTCTGTTATAACTACTTATCGTATTCGAATCTTTTAAATCAACTCAGGTGCTAAAGATACATAAGCAACAGTCAAAGAGCGCGCATTATCTTTTGTGATATTCATTTGCACAACAACACAGGTGAGTTCAAAGCCCTTTTTATAACATTTTTGTTTTAAAACGCGGGCTGAGAAGCATGCGTAAACTGTTTTATTTAAATTGTTTACTTAAATGCTTTTAATTTGTATATGTTTTACATGTATAACTGTTATTCTAGACTTATGTCTAGGTAAACTGTTTATTGGACTTAAAACGAGTTATCTATTCGTCATGAGTAAATAACTCTTCACATCAAAGAACTCTTTTCAAATAACTATTTTCAAAGAACCAAAGATCTAAAACAAAGAACTATTTTCAAAGAACTAAAGATCTAAAACAAAGTATTATTTTCAAAGGTCTATTTCAAATAACTAACGCTCTATTACAAAGAACTATTTCAAGGGTGGGCTGTCAAAGAACTAACGATCTATTTCAAAGAACTAAGTACAAAGAACTATTTCAAGGGTCTAACTGGGAAATATTAAAGATAGCATGTGTCATTCTCAGGTTTGAAAGATGTCCTAGCTAGACTGATCGAATATGAGACGCATGTTTGATGATATTTGCAGTATTCCCTAACTGTTTTGAGGAACATCTGGGAAATGCTCAAAGATAACATGTTCCAAAGAACTAAAGAACTATACGAATTATGGACGGTCTAAAGAACTATAAAAGCCTATATATCAAAAGATGTCCTAGCTAGACTGATTGATTATAGGTCACATGTTTGATGAGGTTTACAGATCTCCTTTACTACTAAGTACCTGATTGATATACTAGTCTACTCGAGTTGACCAAGGCCCAATCATTAGGACTTAGATTTTATTAAATGTTTATTTATTTATTTAATTAAGTATTTATTTCACTGTTTGTACAATTGTTGTGGTAGATCATACTTGTGTGATGAACTCAAAGGATCCATAGAGATTTCAAATCGTTGTATTTATAGGAACAAAGAACTGAAGAACAAATGGGTTAATGGTAGGGGTAAAATGCTTAATTATCATTAACACCAATGTCCTATGTGGATTAGTATGTGGTGGGACGGCGTCTGGGCGGGTTGTAGGCTCGACTCAGGGGTATGCCCTATATATAAGCATACCGATCTGGATGATACATGTGATGTTAATGAGATTAAGGTTGTTACCCGAGGGTATAACAAATTTTTTGAGTGTACATTAGAACTATAGTGGAATGGAAGTGTATGGTAGGTAAAAATGCTTAATTATCATTAACAACAGTGTCATATGCGTATTAGTATGTGGTGGGACAGCGTTTGGGCAGGTTGTAGGCTCGACTCAGGGGTATGCCCTATATATAAGCATACCGATGTGGATATTACATGTGGTGTTAATGAGGTTAGGGTCTTTACCGAAAAAGGTTTTCAAATCATTTTCAATTACTAAACTATATGAACTCACCAATCATGTGTTGACTTGGTCTTTTTGCATGACTTCTCAGGTGACGAACAGGTCAATTAAGAAGCTTATGCTTTTGGACTAGGACTTCAGATAGAAGACTTAGTATTTTTGGACCTGCATACTTTTGGAACATCATTATACAATTATTTTGTATATCTTGTGCAGTTACAAGATAGAAACTTTATGATGTTTATGGTAGATTTACATTGTTAAATTATAAACAATACTGATGTAATTTAACTTTGTAATTCTATTCTATTTAGCATCTCTCATTTGTATCATGTGCAATGTAAACAATCTGATCATCACGATTATCACTCACGATATCGCGCCCCGGGAACCTTCCGCTCGACGGGGAATCCGATCCAACCCCGCCGGCTCGGGGTGTGACAGTCATGAAAGACAAGTTTGAAATGAGCTCAATGGGGGAGATGAAATTTTTTCTCGGGTTGCAGGTGGATCAATCTGAGGCAGGGATCTTCATTCATCAGACCAAATACGTTGGTGACATTCTGAGCCGGTTTAGTATGTCAGATGCAAAGCCCGCTGGTATCCCACCGGCAGTTAATCACGGGATTACACCAGACGAAAAAGGGGAGTTAATTAATGCCACTCTATACCGAGGAATGATTGGGTCTCTCATGTATCTTACTGCTTCTCGGCCAGACATCATGTTCGCCACATGCTTGTGTACTCGTTATCATTCCAAACCAAGAGTATCACATCTGATTGCTGTGAAGAGGATTATGCCTTATCTGAAGGGTACACCGGATCTTGGATTATGGTACCCTAATGATGATAACTTTGAGCTTACTGCATACAGTGATTCAGACTATGGCGGATGCAAAAGAGATTTCAAGTCAACGTCTACAGGATGTCAGTTCTTTGGAACCCGTTTAGTTACCTGGCAGTGCAAGAAGCAGACGTCGGTGTCTACTTCAACCAGTGAAGCTGAATACATTGTTGCTGCTAGTTGTTGTTCACAAATCATCTGGATACAACAGCAACTCAGGGACTATGGGTTACATTTTTTTAACACTCCTATTTATGTTGATAATACTGCCGCCATAGCTGTCACTAAGAACCCAGTCCATCACTCGAAAACCAAACACATCGAAATCAAATATCACTTTATACGTGATTGTTTTGAAAAGAAACTAATTGATGTTGTTAAAATACACACCGATCACCAGAAAGCCGATCTTTTTACAAAAGCTTTTGATAAACCTAGATTTTTATATCTGCTATCGGCTAATGGTGTTTTTCCAAAATATGGAGTCATTCCTTCATCTGAAACTAACAAATGATCATCACTTTTCTTAGTTAGCTTTCTTTTGTTTTATTTTTCATTATTTAGTCTGCCTATTATTTATTTCACTAAATCAAAAACTCGAAAAGATTTTCTGTTTTAGGTTTTTAGGGGGAGAAAAGGTAGATTATTGAAAAACCAAAAACATCTAAAAATTTGAAAAATACAAAAACATTTAAAAAAAATCATAAAAGTGAGAAAGTCTTATTTGAGAAAGTAATGTGTTACCCTATTATGTCTTAAAAGCTAAGGTGAATGCATAAGCTGAAAACACATGAGAATTGTGAATTGATGTACTGATAGGTCGACTTTACAAAATGTATAGACAATTTGTGACAGCTTAGAAAGTCTGATTTGTGGGATTCGTTTTAGAAAACCAGCTAAGTGATAAATAGTTTTTGACTCAAATCAGACATACACCTGTTATCATAGGATCTAATAATGTTTCCAATGATTCATCAATTCAAATCTGTACACGTGCCATATTGCTTTGTAAAAACCTAGCTGAAGCCGTCCATTCAGATGAGAATGATTGAATCACAAGAAAATAAAAATAGATCAAGATGGTATTAAGCTTGAAAAATACAAAAATAAACTAAGTTCGATTCCATACACGTGCCATATTGCTTTGTAAAGACCTAGCTGAAGCCGTCCATTTGGATAGAACAAGTTAATCATGTCAACACAATTCTGTATACGTGCCATATTGCTTTGTAAAGACCTAGCTGAAGCCGTCCATGAGAATGTGTTGAACATGAGAGAGAAATCAAAGAGAAAATTACAACAAGATAATAAACTGGAACCTTATAGAACTTATGACAATTGGCACTAAGTTATGTAGAGATGAGTCACAAATTGGTTTTGATCTTGATTGGTTAAACAAAATGGGTAACTCAGTCAGAAAACATGAGTGATCATCAAATTTGTTTAGAAGTGATGTATTGTCAGGCTTAAAGTGGACAAGTATATCAGTAATCATATCAGAAGACAAATGTGTCTGAAGTGAAACATTCAGTAATGCTGATTTGATGTGATTAGGTGTATGTGTTATTTTCTTAATAGACTTCTCACAAAAATATGTATTTGTGTGTTTTTAGGTGTTAATTGTACAGTCGTATTTTGTTTCAGAAAAATACAAAAAGATTTTATTTTTTCACATTTATTTTAGATGATCATTTGTGTGTTCGGATGTTCAATAATCTCTAAATCCATAACCAACCAGACTAATCTTCATAATGGCATCTGTTTATCTGACCATAGTGTTAAATTTTGAAAACAAGTTGTGTTTGGGAGTGAAAAGTTTCATTCGTACGAATGAACAAGGAGAATAGCTCATTCGACTGAATGACATCATTCTAGCGAATGAGTCTTTCGGCCAAATCAACCTGGGCCGAAGTAACTCAATCGAAGGCTTCATTTGCCGAATGAAATATTTTAAGAAGTTCTTTCGGCCGAATGACATTGGGACGAAGAAACTCATTCGATTGAGTCATTCGCCGAATGAAGGTTCCTATTTAAATGATTCTTTCGGCCGAACCACTTCATTCTCCCAAAAGTCATTCTCTCGCCCTACTGTGTGTCTCTTTCGGCCGAAACACACACTTTCTACTATTCTTCGATTTTTCTTGGATCAAATAACTTCTTTTGCTGATATTTTTTCTTTTGATCATCACAGGTACTTGTGGATCCAAGATGAATGACTTTTGTCCACAGATTCGTTGTAAACAGAACCGGATTTAGTGTTTTAGGGTTCTTAAATGTCGCCTCAAAATAAACGAATAAATTGGACCTTAAATCACCAAAGTCCAGTTCTAATAACCTTAGTCGGTCGATTCTGAATGTATTGGTACAATTTTTGTGAACTGATTTAGGATTTTGAATACTTGGAATTTGAAAGACCTTCGGCCGAACGAATGAAGCCCATTCGGCAGTTAAAGGCCGACCGAATGAATTCAGCGATCGAATGGAGTCATACGGCCGAATGAACCTTATTCAGTCTCTACTCTTATTCTCTAGTCATATGGTTGACCAGTCTCATTCGCTGATTTCTTGGTTGACCTTCCTCTTTCGGTCAACATACTCATTCGGTTAGATCAGTCTCATTCGTACAAGTTGAATACTAGTAAAATTTTCTGATTTGTTTCAACTGATTAACTGAATTGTACTGACACGTTTTTTCTTTTGTTTTTCAGTATGGCTGAGTATAAAGTAGTGACCAAGAACAATATTTGCACTCATCTTGATCTCACCACGACGAATGCCCAACACTTTACAGAGATTATTACTTTCTTGAGGCGTTCCAGGATCTTTACTGCCATATCTACTGTGTATGTGCCCTACCAGACACATCAGCAGGAGTTCTGAAGATCTGCTGATATTGATTGCGAGGTTGACGGGTTATCAGGGGCAAGGTTCAGGGTCATGATATGGTTATTTCTGCTAAACATATCAGGAGGATATGTGGTTTTCAGGATGCACCGAACTAGCCCATTCTACTTGATCGCTATCTAGTTCATGGATGCTTTATGCGATGCAAGTATGATGGTGATCTGGGAGTTGGGATACTCAACAAGGCATTTTTTTCTCCACAGTTCAAGTATCTTGCACATGTTCTTATCCACTGCTTGGGTTCGAGGAGAGGTGGATTTGACGATTTACAGGAGACTATTCAGTGTGCGTTTGTAGCTTTGGTGCTGAACCTGCCTTTCAATTTTTCTAAGATGGTTTTTACACATCTAAAGGAGAATGTGGTGCTGAGGGGTGACAAGAAGTTTCCCATGTACCCTCGGTTTCTACAGCAGATCTTTGACGCCCAGGTGCCTAACATGCCGAAGACCAACACTGATATCCTCTGATTCGAGCACATGAATGATATCACTCTCAACAGAGTGATGTCATACAGGGGGAAAGAGAGGAAGCCTCCGGTTCGTATCTTATTTAGTCATCTTCAGAGACCAGAATATGTTGCTCCTGGTGGCAGGAAGTGGAGGTATGATGACTCAGATTCTGATATAGAGGACATTGTTGTGCCAGGAGATGATGGAGATGATGGCGCTGGTGATGTAGGTGGTGGTGATGCTGGAGTTAGTGTTGGTGTGACAGGTGTTAGTGATGCTGGTGTGAGTACAGTTGGTGTTAGTTCCAGTGCTGGTGCAAATGTGGGAGGTTCTAGAGTTAGTGAAGAAGAAGTGGATGTAGATGCACTATTAGATTTGGATTTTATGGCTACTATTCAGGCCATTGCATCTACACCACTAAAGATGACAGGCATCACTTCAGCAGAAATAAAGATGATTCGGAGGAATCAGATGATGATGGTGGATAGGCTGAAGCTAAAGAAGGCCCTGAGAGCCCAGACTCTGAGGATACTCCTTATGAGTTTGAGAGTGTTTGGGTAGGAGGAAGACTGGTGAAGAAGAGGAAGAGACAAAGTGAAGCAGAGCTTGAAGAGATTCATGATCCGTCTTTCATTCCGGAGTTTGATTTGTCTCCTCCTCCTCGTACTTCTACTGCTACATCCACTGCAGTTGTGACTGTTGCTGCTACTGCTGCTCAGGCCACATCATCTCCCTCCGGCAAGAGGAGAAGGACTAGGTTTTTCCTTCAGAGGAGGTCAGAACTGTCAACTGCTGCTGCATCTACTGTTACATCAGCAGCAGTTACAGTTTCTTCACTGACAATGTCAAGGGTTGTTCCTACATGTTCTATTGTTGCCCCTCTGACATCCTCTGGTGTTCGTGCTCCCATTTTCACTACAGCTTCTACTGGTCCCTCCGTCACACGAGCAGGTGCGATCATTCCTACTGTTTCAGTGACTGAACAACTCAATACACTTAACAGTTTATTACTTAGGTTGATGAAGAAGAACTATCAACAGGAGGAGGCCATTGCCCAGCTCACGCTGAGGGTCAGTGAGCAAGATTCTCTACTACTTCAGGCTGCTGACCAGCGTGCAGATTTGCGGGCTAGATCAGCTCATCAGGAGGAGCATCTGCTAAAATACATTGATGAGCATAACCAACTGGCCTTGACTGCAGCTGGTTTCAGTGACCGGATCCTGACTCTTAAAGCAGAGAATGCCAGACTTACAGAGCAGGTTGAAAGTCTTAGAGAGGGTACTCCCAGGACAGAGGGTACTGAGGCTCACTCCGATGATTCAGATGAAGACAAAGATGAAGAAGAAGATGAAGAAGAAGAAGAGGAGTCTGATGAGGAGAAAGTAGATTATGAAGATTCAGACAAAGATGATGGTTCTGATGAGTCTGATGATGGTTCAGGGAGTGGGTCTGCGAGTTCATTAGGTGCAGCAGTTGAACAGTCCCCTCCCAAGGAAATCCGAACCAAGACAAGGCATGACAAGGGTCCTAAGGCTCCTCCTCCACCTTCTCTTGCTCAGACATATGATCCAAAAGATACTGAGGAAGTAGAAGCTGTGCCTTTGAGACGTTGACTTGATGAGACACTGACTATGATATTAGACGCTCAAGGTATTATACAGCACTCAGTCAGCTACGATAAGGAGGAGGGAGAGATTATTCACTGCTTAACCAAGGAGCAAATAGCATAACTATTCAGGTTGAATCCTAACAAGGTTGTGATTGATGACACCTCAGCTCCTGTTTTTGATATGCCTTCTCCAGAGATTTTTGATGATGTGGATGAGGTTATTTTGGAGGACATCACTGAATAGGAAACTACAAATTATACTTCAGCTGAGGGCAAACTACCAACTTTTACTAACCTTTTTGGACAAGCAACTGAAGAGGAACTGAACAGAAATGTTGAAGAAAAGGTCAGTGGTGGTGAGTCTTCTGCAGAAGACATTCAACAGAGAAGGGAGGAATGGAAGGCATATTGGGAGACATTGAAGAAAGAAAGCACTATGAAGATGCCAGCTACTCACGCTAAAGTCTATAGGACCAAAGGCTACAAGGCTAGAGGTCAAATCATTAGTTGGGCATACTTCCATGATCTCCAGTGCTATGCTGTCAAGAGAGAACAGAGGATTCAGTATTTCAAGCATCCACATGATTTCAAGACGTTGCTTGGATTCGAAGTCAATCACCTTGCACACTTGAAGATACTATACAGTGAAGACTCAGGGATGTCTGCTTGGTTCTCGAGACAGATACAGAATGAGTATAGGAAGAGATGGGTGAATTTCACGCCTCAGCAACCTAAAAGATATTACTTACCTGAGATTGATGGAGATACCCGCAAGCATAAAGTCATCCTGAAGTGGCTACCTCCAAAAGTCATGAAGAAGATTCCTTTGAGGAAGATGCGTCAAGACTTTTTGGAAGGCTAACGATGGTGGTATTATGATGGGCGTACTGGAGAGGCTGTGATAGTGCTCTGCAAAGAAAAGAAGTGGGAAAATGAACGTATCTTTGACCCAATGTGGTTGACGAATCTATCACACAGCGATGTCAAAGCTCTTTACAGACACCAGATTTTCTTTCATGTGGAAGATATGGAGCAGGCATTGCAATTTGTGAGGGTGATCCGGATCTGTATTGTTTTCAGGATTCATGCTGGAGCAGACTGCAAAGCCATTTCAGACAAACATTTCAAGAAGGATGCTGCAAAATGAAGAACTAGGTCCAAGGAGGAGTATGTTGGTGCACGAAATGTCCCTAGTTCAGTTTTGTATGATCTTTTGATGTATAAAGTTTATATTATTAATGAAATCAGTATTTCTATATTATTCTTAATGTTTATTTTAGTTTATATGTGTTTTATTATGTTTAACTTTGAATTCATATGTCATATAGACCCATTCGGGCGAATGACTCTAAGAATGAAGTCATTCGGCCGAATGATCGCCTACAGAATGACTAGGGCCATCGAATGAGTCATACTCATGACTCATTCGGCGAACCAAGCTCATTCGGCTGAGCCATTCGCCGAATGAGTTGCTTCGGCTACTCATTCGGCCGAATGAGTACAGTCTATATATACAAGTTCAAACAGATTCAAACCCAACTTTCCCGAGCCCTCATTCTTCCCAGAGCACTCTAGTGTTAAAGCCTAGAAGTTTTGAGTGGTTCTTGTCTGTCCAAGTTCGATTCTAATCCCGTGGTGTTCCATCTTGCATCAAACGTCCATCCTTCACCTTCGGATCACCACGGGTGCTGTTGGTTTCGATTGGAAAACCCTGGAATAGGATTCCGCACTATTCCAGAGGCTGTCGAGCAGATCTCCATCCTAGTTGGTCCTATAATTACTCACATTAATGGTGATCCAGAAAACTAATATAATGAAGAAGAATCAAGATCAAGAGTTGTATCAAAATGGATGCCCTGAGGATTGAACGTGTGTAGCCAGACAACAGCTCAAAGGAACTAGCATACGATCTGAATGTAAACTATATACAAACCCTAAAAACGAATGTGTTACAATTATATCTTTAGATATTATAAATAGTAGTCTATGAATTTAGACATTATTCTATAAAGCTAATAAAATAATCATCAATCTAAAATGTTAAGTCAAAAATAAAAGTTTTGAAGAAGAAAAGACAAAAAAAATACTAAGCAACAATCAACACTCGTAACAACAATACTTATTAAATAAATAAATTTCGGGACGAAATTTCCTAAAGTAGGGGAGATTGTAATCCCTATGGTTTTCAATTTTTTATTTGAATTATAATTATACTCGTACATAATAAAACAAATTAAGTTTATAACGCCATTAATGTTGAATTACTCTCTTCCATATGATAGTACTCTGAAAAAGATGAACGTGGGCAAAACCGGTGCACAAAATGGAGTTATAACGAAACGGGAATTGCGAAAACAAGTTTGATGTTTGTTGACCATTGCAAGACACAAATTTGATAAAAAAAAAAAAGCCATCCTACATCGCCCAAGAAACCAATATTTTTCCCCTTTAAACACCTATAAATATCCTTGCTTGGTCCCTTATAGCTTGCAACTCCTAGTTGAGTATAAACAAGTAGAATAACCAAATTTTGGTGGTTTTACAAGTTCAACACCCATTGGGATGTTGAACATAGTAGTTTTATTTTATGCTCTTGGCGAGGAGGTGCTGCTCTTCGAGATCGTCTCGTATGTAAAGTTTCCTTGAGGTAATTTTTTTTTCTTTTTATTTCTTTTCATTATTTATTTATTTATTTTTTTCTTTTCTTAGTCTAAGTAGTTGAGCTTAGGATATTAGTTGCCGACATTAGGCTGGTTTAGGTTGCCTTGTTTAGGCCGTCTTTAGAGTTGGTGTAGTCTTGTATAGACTCGTTAGGCCAACGAGTCCGGCCTATGACGTCCGTTAATTTAGTTATGCCTAGCATAATGTTTACTCTTCCTCGTTGCATTCGTTTGACTTGGTTGAAGCACGTTTGCATTCAGATCGTATGTTTGTTCCTTTGAGCTGTTGTCTGGCCACACACGTTCAATCCTCAGGGCATCCATTTTGATACAACTGTTGATATTGATTCTTCTTCATTATATTAGTTTTCTGGAGCACCATTAATGTGTGTAATTCTATACTCCCTCTTTTACATTTTGTACTTTTGGGATGTTACATATGCCAGTATTCAAAATCCAAGTTATTATAAATTCTAATTCTATAGATGCAATGCCTTTAGTCTATTTTGGTTTGATTCTTTGCTATGTGATACTACTTGCTTTGTAATTCTGTGTTGTGTTATGTTATTCTATGTTATTCGATATCGAGTAGCCTAAGGTGTGTTAGATACCACCTTCGCTTTGACTTAGGTCAAATGTGTCAAAAGGGCAAAAAGTACAATCATGGGCAGACTTGTGAAATACTTAGCTTCGTGATTTGTATTGAAACGAGTTTGGAGACGATATAAACTATTGCAGACTTGTGGATATACTAAGCTTTTTAGCTAAGTATTGATACGAGTTTGGAGACGATGTCAACTATTGCAGACTGGTAGATATACTAAGCTTTTTAGCTAAGTATTGATACGAGTTTGGAGACGAGATATCCTATAAATAATTGCAAACTAGTAGGATATGCATGCTAGAATTTAAACTTTGTAGTCTAATTGAATTGCATTAATTTTTCTATGTAAACTATATAAACTGTATGAGTTACTCACCAACGATGCAAATAGTTGACAAAAATCTTTATTTTGCATATGTAACAGGTTAAGTGGATGCTTTGACGAAGACATAGGATAGGTTTCATGTTAGTAGACCTACTTAATTCTTTAAAACAATGTTTAGAATTTCAATTATAATTGTTTGTTTATTCAATTATTGTAATGTAACTTGAGTGTACTGAATGAAATGTTTGTATTGTTAATAATGAATGCTTAATTATTCAAACATATTAATAGCACCATGAGCTAATGAACAGTCGAGCTCGCGCCCCGACGTATTCCGCTGTCAGTCGGGGTGTGACAGCTAGGACGATTATGATATTATTAGCAGACTATGTGTCTACTAATGAATATCCTCTAACGACACACCGATGCAGACCGTTACACCCAAGTTACTTCCTTGGATTGATACTGAATTCCAAAGTATTCAGTTGTCCTCAGAAGTGAACTCAAAACTATTTTCAAACTCTAACAATTGTGGTGTTGATAGGGTGTGAAATGCTTAAATATCGCTAATAACAATATCATATGTGTCTTGGTATGTGGTGGGCTGGCAGCTGGGTTGGCGGTAAGCTTGACCCTACGTGTGCCCTATACATAAGCATATCTGGCCGGATAGGATACGTGTCATTAGTGAGGTTAGGGTTGTCACACTAGTAGGTTTTTCTGGTGAATTTAGTAGCGGATGAAACACTTAACTATCATTAACAACAATATGATTATGCAGTCCGGTATGTGGTGGGCTGGCGGTAAGCTTGACCCTACGTATGCCCTATATATAAGCATACTTGGCTGGATAGCATAGGTGATTGTTAGAGAGGTTAAGGTTGTCATCTTCGGATTATTTAGAGGTTTTCATTTTTTTTCATATTGTTCAAGGTTGTAATTTCAGTGTATGGAATGAAACGCTTAATTATCATCAAGAACAATATACTATGTAGTTCGTTATGTGGTGGGCTGGTGGTTGGGCCGGCGGTAAGCTTGACCCTACGTATGCCCTATATATAAGCATACTTAACTGGATAGGATAGGTGGTTGTTGGTTAGGTTAAGGTTGTCATTCGGTCAGGTTTGTCTAATTCATTTTCAACTACTAACTTTGATGAACTCACCAACCATGTGTTGACTTTGTTTTCTTACATGTTTTTCTCAGTTGACATACATGATTAAGTTAAGATACAGGAAACATATTAGGATGCCCAGATAGAGGACCTAGTATCTTTTGGAAGCACATATTTTGTTTGTTTAGTATGAGTCATTTTTGATATCTTATACAGTTTCAAGATAGTAAACTTATGATTCTTTTGATAAGTTTACTTAGTTAGATTATCAAACATTGACAATTATAATTTAACTTTGTAATCCTAGTTTATTAGCATTGTGCTTTAGTTATTCTCAAATGTTGATGCTAAGTATACAATCTGATCATTTCGATTATCACATGATATCGCGCCCCGAGAACCTTCCGCCCGACGGGACATTCGATCCGGCCCGCCGGCTCGGGGTGTGACAATGTCTGTCCATGGCACCGAATTGAAGACAATTAACTTTTGATACATTCTGGAAATCCTTTAGAGAAAAACGGGAGAAAAAGGTTGGGTTTGAAACGAATTTGAGAGAGCGTAGTTTGAATTTTGATATGATTTTGGGTTTATGTATCTTGTCCTAGTAATGTTAAGTTTTAGGTATCACCAAACATGCATTGTTGACTTGTACCAATGACATAAAGAGTTGTACCTCTTAAATCTAAGAGTTTCTCTCTCTCCAATATCTATTATATATAGTATATGGATATATATAGCATAATAAGATTTTATATAGCATACAAACAAGTAGAAACACAATATCATTCAAGTCAAACAAGTTAGACTAAAAGTTTGCATTTAATTTGGTTTTGATTCTTTTGAGTCTAGAATAACATAGTCAGAATAACCATATCTAGCATCCCTAAAGTACAAAAGTAAATAAGTGAGTCTAAATGTACTCATTTGGATTGTCTAGCTTGTCCAAGAATTCTTGACTATGAATTATGAGAAGTAGTGATCACATACCCTACCCTAAAGTTCATGGACAATAATAATCTTGGTATTCCTTAACGCTCAATTCAATTTAATGTCCTACAACTCGTGGCGGATCCAGGAATTTTTTTATGTGGGATCACCATTTTCCGTCGTTTTAATTAAATAGAACCGAACATTAAAATTTTCGGGTCTTGTTGATGTTTTGAGTCTTGTAATGTTCTTCACGTAATAACAATATGATATATTAAGTCAATGATTAAAATTAAAAAAACGTTGTCATCAAAGAGTTCGAAGGTACAGACTGCATTTTCGTTTAAGATTTTTGAGCTCCAAACCAAGCGGGAGTCAAGTAGATCATGCGCCCTTGCGGGGTCCAAGGTGGCGGTCCCGCTGGTGATTCAGCAGACATGGGTCAAGAGGGCAACGCTCGTTGTAATGTTCGGGGCAACGCCTCGAAACCTAAACGAAATTTGCTAAATTTGTCTGACAAAAATTAACTTAACCCGAGGGTTTGGCCACTAATAACTATTGCTTTTTTTGCTAAGTTTACAGGACCGGAAAGTGATTTTAACAAGTTCATATAGAAATTAAATCATTGATTACTCAGATTACTCTTACAAAGATCACTTACCTCAATCAAGCTGACAAATTGCTGTGGAAATTACATTAATAATTCACTCTTAAAAATCTTAATGGGTTCAGCTCAAGATTCACCCATAAAATATTACTGAGTTCACCCTGTTATTTAACTCTTTCAAAATATTTTTCCTACTAACGAATCGAAGCACGGCGGGATGGATCGACTTCCCGTCGGGAGGAAGGTTCCCGGGGCGCGATATCATGAATGATAATCCTGATGATCAGATTGTTTACATTGCACATGATATGAATGAGAAATGCTAAATAGAATAGAATTACAAAGTTAAATTACATCAGTATTGTTCATAATTTAACAATGTAAATCTACCATCAACATCATAAATTTTCTATCTTGTATCTGCACAAGATATACAAAATATATTGTATAATGATGCTCCAAAAGTATGCAGGTCCAAAAATACTAGGTCCTCTATCTGAAGTCCTAGTCCAAAAGCAATAACTTCTTAATTAACATGTTCGTCACCTGAGAAGTCATGCAAAAAGATCAAGTCAACACATGGTTGGTGAGTTCATGTAATCTTATAAAAATGAATTTGAATAACCCTTGAATGACAACCTTAACCTCACCATTAACCACCTATACCATCCAGTTCAGTATGCTTATATATAGGGCATATGTAGGCTCGAACTTACCACCCGCCCAGCCATCGTCCCACCACATACCAAACCACATGATATATTGTTCATGGTGATAATTAAGCGTTTCATCCCATACCTTTGATTTCATAGCATTTGATTACCCTGAAAATGTTTACCTTGATTCCCCGAAGTGACAACCTTAACCTCATAAACAACCACCTATGCTATCCAATCAAGTATGCTTATATATAGGGCATATGTAGGGGACAAGCCCCAGCCACCGTCCCACCACATACCGGACCGCTTAGCATATTGTTGTTAATGATAATTAAGCGTTTTTACCCCTACCATTAACCCATTAGTTCTTCAGTTCTTTGTCCCTGTAAATACACTTTGAAATCTCTATTGATTCCTCAAGTTCATCACGTAATCATGATCAACCATAACATTTGTAGAAACAATTCAATAAATGCTTAACTAAATAAATAAATAAACATTTAATAAAATCTAAGACCTAATGATTGGGCCTTGGTCAACTCGAGTAGACTAGTCTAGCAATCAGGGTTCTTAGTAGTAAATGAGATCTGTAAACCTTATCAAACATGTGACCTATAATCAATCAGTCTAGCTAGGAAATCGTTTGATATACAGGCTTTTATAGTTCTTTTGACCATCCATAGTTCGTATAGTTCTTTAGTTCTTTGGCATATGTTATCTTTGAGTATTTCCCAGATGTTCCTTAAAACGGTTAGGGAATACTGTAAATATCATCAAGCATGTGTCTCATATTCGATCAGTCTAGCTAGGACATCTTTTCAAAGATTCCAAATCAATTGCTCACGTAGGGTTTAAAGGTTTTTCAAAGATTCAAAATCAATCCCTGTATAGGGATTGTATCCTTTAAAAATTCGATCTTAGATAGAAAAACCTTAAACATTATGTGAGCCATTGATTTGAAATTATTGAAAATAAACATGTAGTCCACATTAAACCATATTTTTTTATTCAAATCCTAATTTTTTATTAAATTTAATGTTGACCACATGTTTATTTTCAAGATTTCATATAAATGGCTCACATATGGTTTAAGGATTTTCTCTTTAAGATCGGGTTTCACATGATACAATCTATATATATATAAGATTGTGAACAAATAATAACCCACCTTTATTGTAATAACCCAGATAACTTTGCCAAGATGAAGTCAAATCTTGGATTTTTTTTGAACATCATTGTAACACATAGGCGTGTAAACGAACCGAACAGTTCATGAACTGTTCGTGAACTGTTCAGTAGGAAGTTCGTTTATGTTCGTTTATTTAATAAATGAACGAACACGAACATAAAATTTGTGTTCGTTTAATTAAATAAACGAACATAAACACACATTGTGTTCGTTTATTTATGTTCATGAACAGTTCGGTTATGTTCGTTTATTTACGTTCGTGTTCGTTAATGTTCGTTAACTATGTGATGTTAGTTTTTGTTCGGTTAACTGACTAATTTACGAATGATATGGAATTTACATTTAAGAGACTTGTCGTTTGTGCTTGTTTACACTTGTTCAATTGTGTTCGTTTATGTTTGTTCAATAGTGTTCATGTTCGTTTATGATTGTTCAATGGTGTTAAAACAATGTCCATTTATGTTTGTTCGTTTATTTTAGTTCTTTTGTGTTCGTTTATGTTCATGATCAGTTCGTTTAATTTATTAATGAACAAACACAAACGAACACGGACATATTCATTTTCTTAATAAACGAACACGAACACAAAATTCATGTTCGTTAAGGTGTTCGTGTTCGTGTTCGTGTTCGGTTAAGTTTAAATGAACGAACACGAACATGCAAGTGTTCGTGTTCGTTTGGTTCGTTTACATGCCTAGTAACACATTTTAAACACTATATTCTTTTATGAGTTTGCGAAAATTCATCACCATTTGAGAGTTTAAACACTATGTTTTTAAACAGTGATGAATTTACAGAAACTTATAAAAGAACATAGTGTTCTAAATGTGTTACAATAATGTTTAAAAAATCCAAGATTTAGCTTCATCTTGACGTGTTATTTCGGGTTATTACTTTAAGAGTGAGTTATTATTTGAACATTTCCCTATATATATATATATTTAGAAAGGCTAAAAAATGCTCATGAGTCATTAGATCATTCAATGGCTATGATTAAATTAAATTTGTTGAAGGTGTTTTAGTAATCATCACTTTTGTTAACTTTTTATCAACTTTCCCTCACCTTTTTTAAAAAAATATACTATAAAAAGACACAATTATTTGTAATAAAACATAAAAAAATGATTATACACTAATATTTTAAAAAAAACAATGATGATAATTACACACAATTAACTGAAAAAATTCATTTTTTTTATCAGCAATATACTTATTTCAAAGATAAAAAATGCTCGTTTTTATGATATATATATATATATATATATATATGTATTTTAAAAATAATATTGTATGTAAAAGTTATGAACGTTTAAAAAATGTCGGAGGAAAGTGGTCAAGACTAAATTAACCTTCAACAACTTTTTTCTTTAAAATTTTGAATTTTTCTCCTAAATATGATCTCATAAATTTAATGACCAATAATCCTTAATAAACTTTTTAGGATAAGGAGACTATTTAGTTGAATTTAATGCTTATGCATAAATATGTGTACATATATATTCATGAGTATAATTAGAGGTGGCCAAGCAAACCGGTTCTAGGACCAGACCTGGTTCCTATCTGGTCAACCCAAGAATCGGTGCCTACCCAGTAGTAAATGCTTCCTACATTTTGTGCCCTAACCAGTTGGAACCAGTTCTAGCAATTAGAACAGGATTTTCAAGATTTAAACGTTGGAAACGAATTTCTAGCCTTTTTTTGACCGTTGGGGCTCATTTTTAGCAGTTTTTAACACTCCCTCAAGTAGTATAAATAGGTATTGGGTAGAATGGAATGATCACATAACTGTCACACCCCGAGCCGGAGGGACGGATCAACTTCCCCGCCGGGCGGAAGGTTCTCAGGGCGCGATATCGTGAGTGATAATCATGATGATCAGATTGTTTACATAGCATCAATGTCAAGAATAACTAAAGCAAAATATAACATTAACTAGGATTACAAAGTTAAATTACAAATGTCAATGTTTAGTAATTTAACTAAGTAAACCTATCAAAAGTGACTTGTATTAATAACAAAATTTTTGCTTTCCAAAAGTCTACTAGGTCCTCTATCTGGGCATCCTAGCATGCGATTCTGAGCCTTAGCTTAAACCTGTGCATCACCTGAGAAAGCATGTAAGAAAACAAAGTCAACACAATGGTTGGTGAGTTCATATAGTTTATAAGTTTAAAATAGCTTTAGCAAACCTCTTTCAGTAAAACCTTAACCTCATTAACATCACATGTAATATCCAAATCGGTATGCTTATATATAGGGCATACGAAAGGGTCAAGCCTACAACCCGCCCAGACGCCATCCCACCACATACTAATCCGCATATGACACTGTTGTTAAGGATAATTAAGCATTTTACCTACCATTCAATCCAGTCTTCATCATAGCTTTAGTATACTGTTTCAAAGTTTACGAGTTTATAGCATTCATGTAGATTAGCTTTAGAGTAAGTTGTTCAAGCACCAGTGTTTCATAAATCATAGTTTAGCTTTCACCAATCTCATGCGTGGGTACAAGCTTTGCTCTAGCAATGTTTAGCATTTACGTAGCCCACGACTAGATACAAGCTTTGCTCTAGCAATGTTTAGCCATTACGTATCTCATGAATTGGTTTAAGCTTAGCATCCGAATAGTTTAGCATTTACGTATCTCCTATATAAAGATACAAGCCTTGCTCTAGCAATGTTTGGCAATTACGTATCTCATATATAGACACAAGCTGTGCACACACAATAGTTTAGCATTTACATATCTCATATATACAAGCCTTGCTCTAGCAATGTTTGGCATTTACACATCTCATATATAGATAAAAGCTTAGCATCCTCATAGTTTAGCTTTCACGTATTTCAATGCATGGGTACAAGCTTTGCTCTAGCAATGTTTACCAATTACGTAGCCCATGAATAGATACAAGCTTAGCATTTCGCATACAATCATAGCTTTGAGCATTTAGTTTCAAGTATTAGCATATAGTTTGAGCACCGTCCCACCACCTTTGTAGTATACCACGAGTGTGTCCTTGTCTGGTGTTTATAGATCAAACAAATAATTCCTAAAGCAGATAATTCCTAAGCAGTTAATTTCCTAAGCAGATAATTTCCCAAACGGGTAGTTCCCACATTCTTCAATATTGACATCAACCTAATGTACCGTAAATGGTATATATATAAGGCATATGTAGGGGTCAGTCGCAACTGCCCTAGCCAACATCCCACCACCTTTGCGATACACCACGTGCATGTCCTTATCGAATCATTAGGGCACACGTAAGCAAGAAATCAATAAGTAACATATGTAATCAGATGTATAACAGGAGTTCAGTTAACATGTAATAAACACATAAGCAGGAAATCCTGAATATACTAACTAGTGTATAAAATAATTCATACTAGGGTATCCTACGGTTATAGACTAGATCAACCATTTCTAGTAACCTAATTCCCTATAACCCAGGCTCTGATACCAATCTGTAACACCCCGACCGATGGCGGAAACGTCGGGATGCCACGAGGGATGTGTAGATTGTTCATAAGCTCGTGGGCATCTAATTAAATCATCACATATCATTTAATCAACCAAATTAATTACACAAAAATCATGTTCATCATGAATTAGTTACATCAAATACAAAAGTGATTTAGCTATCTAACTAAATTCTAATCTTCAGAATTTCAGTTATTTAGCTAAGTCCAAGATCCTACGTGACGCTATCCCAAAAGAAGGTAGAGTTATCATGCCCTACTTACTTGTCTTCATTCCCTGAAATATGTGAAAATCAAGTGTCAACTACGAAGTAGTTGGTGAGAAATCATAAGTTTTTATGTATTATAATGTTTATAAAATGTTTATGAAAGTTTTATAAAAATAGGTTTATGAAAGTTATAATTTCCCAAGAAATCCACATGTGCACCTGCAAGATATTCCAACACTGCCAAAATCCAACAAACACAACATACAAACAATCCAAGTAATCACATACACAATAATCACCAATAATTATTCACGTATATTCAACTAATCACATCAATTCAATAATCATCAATCGTCATAATCATATCAGTATAAGTTACCGCGGAGGACCTCAGTCAACTCAATCAACGGCGGAATCATCGCGGAGGACCTCAGTCAACTCAACCAACGATATTCCTATAAGTGTCAATACGTGCACTGCGGAGGACCGCAGTCAACTCAACCAACAGTGGAATCACAGCGGAGGACCTTAGTCAACTCAATCAACGGCAATTCAATCATTGCGGAGGACCGAAGTCAACTCAATCAACAATGACTCACGGATAAGTAATAATCCATCTCAATCAACAATCAATAATAATCCATTAATATGAATATCATATTGATAATCCAGGTGTCACCCATGTGTTATCAAAATAATATTTAAATTGGTATACATGTTTCACCTCCGAGTTTAAAGCAAAACAGTTTAAAAGGAGGTTATGAGAACTCACCTGAGTCCTTAGATTCCGTGTGTATGAATAATGCGCGCTCACTTAAGAGAACTCAAAAGCAACTCAACAACCTGTATTTATCGCGTATTTGTGTTCATGAGTATAAGTGTTTCATTTTTTTGCAACCATGATTGCAAGTGTTCGTAAGTATATACTTTTGATGATCCGTTGTTTCGTTAACTTAGTTTAATTATTCTAAGTTAAGTCGTTACACCTAACATTTTATCACCTACTATCATATAACGATAATTTGAACTCGTTAGTGTTTGATTATCTAATATAGAAGTGGTTTTTAAATAATTATACAACATTACATATATTTATAGGTTGTAAAGGTATTGTCCTTACAACTTATATAGATACGTCCGTCGTTGCATGCATGTGTAATCGTTTATATCGACCACAATTTAAGTTATTAAAACTTAATGTACCATTTAAAGAAATTACATTTAAATCATTCAAATCCATTGCTTAAAATAAATTCCTAACTTATGTTTTTAAGAAAAGGGTGGTGATTCTTTCATTCAACTTGCATGCATACATTCATATAGTTTTCCCATGACCTTTGATTATTCCTTTCCCTAGTTAAATGAACTTAGGTCTTGTTCCCCAATGAGGGCAGCGAACCTATAGTATGGATGCCCTAGGTTCGACCACTTTAGCCATAACAGGTACGGCCAAAGGAGAAAGAAGGTTCGGTCCTCTAGAGTCCGTGGGTTAGTTTCGGTTAAATCATGAGATGGTTCGCTATACATGTAAGCTTAGGTTCGCTGCACACGTTGGCTTAGGTTCGCTGCACAGGTTGACTGTCATCAGGTTCGCCACCTTAAATGGTTCGGCTAGGCCCAAGAGAACCCTAGGGTTCGGCTAGTTGTCGAGGTTCGGCTCACATGGTTATACAGCACGAGGTTCGCTCCAGGATGGAAGGTTCGCATGACCATGGGTTCGTGGCAGTTAGAAGGTTCACGGATTAGGGTTCGTTGGGCTAGGTTCGTGAAAGTCCATGCAGGTTCGGTGAATGAGAAACTAGCCGCTCCAAGGTTCGGCCACCCTATGAGGTTTGGCCCTTCCTTTTCCCCCTCACACAGTAAGAGTTTAAAGCTTAAGTATTACTATAAGCATCATGAGCATGTGTAAAAGCATTTGATAAACATTTCAATCATTGTTTATAATGTATAACATGATTCTCAGTCCCGAGGTAAAAACAAATATGTTTGAAAAAGGGACAAATGAACTCACCTTGTGTTTGAAGTGGTTGACTAAGTAAAATCAAGAATGCACGCGCTCGTTGTTGTGTTTCTGGTAATATTCACGATCCTGTATTGATTTCATGTTGTTTGCAACTTATAAGTACAAGTTGTAATGATTCGTATGCGTGTATATGTTAGCCCTAAAGTCGGCTAACACTCGGGAGTCTCGGTCTTTATTCGGCCCTCATTTTCCATTGCTGATTTTAATAATACATAATCAATTTAAGTTTGAGTTAGTAAGCTTGTCTTTTCCTTGAATCCAAAATGTAGTAAATCCAGATTTTGGTATTTGTTTCCATTTATTGTATATGGGTCGAATCATTAGATTGGGCCGACAAAGAGTGGGCCAAAGAAATCTCTTGGGCCCATTATGTGTCCTTGGGCTAATTGTTTAGACACACAATGGTTATTGGCCATTAGTATGTGCATGGGCCGAATTGAACCGTGTGGGCCGAGTATTTATGTGTGTGAGCCGGACTAATTATATAGGCCAAGCCAATGAAGTTGGGCAGAAAGAAAAGGGGTTTGGGCCGACTCTACACTTGGGCCGAAAGATCAATTGGGGCGGAATCGACTACACATATTAACCGAAAGCAATTTGGGCCGGACATTAGATTGGGCCGATTAATCCCAGTGGGCTGATTGGTGATTTTCATCGGTTCTGTGCATGGCCGGGTGTTAGGTTCGTCTCCTATGTCTCGTGGATGTAACAAGAAGGTTCGGTGGTTATGGGGGTTCGCCATTCCTGGGTTCGTGGCTCCCAACTGATTCGTGAATCATGCATAGGTTCGACAATGGTTCGCTACTGGTCCAAAAGTTCGTGAAAATCGGAGGTTCGTCGGACATGCAAGGTTCGTAGCAGGCAGGTTCGCATGAAAGGTGCGCCGGAAGACAGGTTCGGCCAATGGGGTTCGTCCATCTCCTGGTTCGGCTGAAGTAACAAGGGTTCGGTGGTGCGAGGGTTCGCAGCAGGGTTCGCATGTGGCTGGGTCAGGTGCTCCAGGGTTCGCCAGCCTAGTATCTGATCAGCCCAAGGGTTCGGCCACCCCTTAGGTTCGCCGGATTTTGTTTCTCACGAACCCTGCAACTCCACCAGCCTCGTCTTCATCGAACTCATCAGTTCCGGATCATTATCTTGGTTAGTCTCATGCTGTGGAAGGTTGCTAGGGGTGCGCGACTCAAAGTGGTTGTGCAAAGGACCGGCTTGGGTTAGTTTAACAATAATGAAAGTAAAAACCCTATAATTCCGAACCTTCAAGCTTATTTATCTCGAGTTTGACCGGACAAGGGCTCAGATCTGCTGTACTTCTAGGTAGAGGACATCAAGAGCTTCGAGTAGACACCAAAAACACGCAATTTCATCCACAAACGAGTAAGTTATGGTGGATTGAAGCTTGGATCTTGTAGAGGGAGAGAGAGAGAAACGGTTTGGGTGTTTGAGAGAGAGAGTGAAATGTATTAAATGAGATAAATGGCATCATGTAGGGTTTAAATACCCCGAGGCTATTAGGGTTCGTTTCGGTTGCTCGGTTCGTGTCTTCGTCGCGTTTCCGGCACGGTACGCGCGTGTATTGTAATTTAAATAAAAAGACTTTATTTTAAATGTTCGGAAGGTGGTTATTTCTAGTAAATATTTTAATTTAAATAAAAAGACTTTATTTTAATATCAACTAACGGAATCATACCGTTTGGGAACGTGACAAACCAGGATCTCAGATCATTAGACATAACGAAGACCTCTATATGAATTTCAAAACATACTTTGGTCTTAAAAACATAACATCAGAGTTTTCAAAATTTGCGGAAGCGTTATAAAACCAGTAACAGTTATAAAATGTAAATTACAAAACAAAATCCTCAAATGTGTAATTTAAACAATAAATGTAAAACATGCATGCGACTCTATCTCCTAGTCCATGCCAGCTTTATTGCGCACCTTAGCGTCCTGATAAAACATGTAAATCAAGTCAACACAAAGGTTGGTGCATAACACAGGTTTTAAGTATTCACAATGTTCAAAACCACAGTTTGAATATCAAGTTTGTAGATAACATAATCACACATGCATAGTCATGATAGCTAGTCATTTATACTATTTACATAAGTGGTCGACACCGAAGCTGACGATTGCCATGCTATAGCATGTTTTTGCCTTGCCACTATTGTCTAGCACAAACAATAGTAATGTGTGTTTGGTCAGTCAAACACCTGCGTAGATCCCATCTACCAGGTGAGGTTTGTCAAACCTAATAGATCTATTTCCAACTACCACGCTTTGCGCTACGGCAAACTAAACGGTTCGAAGTGTGTAAGGACTTTTAAATGCTATGTTGTCACATAATGTAAACAGCTAACTCATGCAAGTGATATGTATCTAAAAAGTGTTTGTTGCACATGTTTTCTCCCCCAAAACAGTTAAAATAAGAAAGGGGCCGTGTACGCACCTTTGATAGTTGCAGAATGATCAAATGTGTGAACTCGCGTAGATAATCCTCTTACGAAGGATCTGTGTTTAAACAATAACGTTGTGTTATTCGAGATGTCAATGTGCGAAATCACATACGTGTCAACATACGTATGTTAGATTTGTTAGGAATGTGTATACGTATGTACACATGCTTTTGAAATCGTTTAAATAAAATCACATGGCCGTATACGGTTTTATTTAAATAAACGTAATTATACGCGATTTCGTTTTCGAATTAAAAAATGAATTTTATTATTCTAATACGTTCGGAATTCCGTTACGGTTCCAACGCAATTTGAATGGATCAAATCGGAGTTAGAACGAATAAGATATGGCAAAAATACTAAAATAATATTAAAAGTCCAAAAATGGTTGGGGCCGGGTTTGAACCCGCGACCCCTGGAACTGAAACCACACACCCAACCAACTCCTCTACAATTCCTTTTGTAATAAAGTTCTGATTCAATTGTTTTTAATCACAACCGATCGGGTTCCCCTTTGTTTCTTTAGACCGAACCACATCACATCCAATTGACCCCGATTCGAATCCTGATCACGCCTATTATCA
Source organism: Mikania micrantha (assembly GCA_009363875.1). Classification (NCBI taxonomy): domain Eukaryota; kingdom Viridiplantae; phylum Streptophyta; class Magnoliopsida; order Asterales; family Asteraceae; genus Mikania; species Mikania micrantha. Next base: position 45,826,254 of record CM018698.1, read on the forward strand.
TGGGGCTATTATTCTATGATCCAAAACGAGTTCCATGGCAAATTTAATTCCATCAGTGCATCAAAATCATAAGATTTTATACACATGTTATGGTTCGAACGTGGATGCCATAAACCACATCACAATTTGATCAAATTCAATTATAATAAACTGTAGGATTATAGAGTTTTCATGAAAACCGATTTTCTAAACCTTTTGAAAGGTTTAATTTGAATATTAAGTTCTATCAACTTGAAATCCCCAATTCGTTTTTCTTAGAAAACCCTAAAACTAGAAACCCTTCGATTCGTTGCTATTTCATAAAATTCGCATATGGGTTTTGTCAATCGGGATCTTCTGAAACTAAGGGTATCAATCAATTTGATTCTTACATCTATTTAAATTAAAACCCCCAAATACGTTTATACAATAAACCCTAGAATTCAAGATCATAAAATCCGATATTGTTTGATGAAATTAACTTAGGGATTTCATTCAATGTGATGCCACGAAACTATCAGTAGAAGTCAATTTGATTTTCGAACTCGTTTTATTGGAATCCCCCAAATACGTTCTTAGTATGAACCCTAACAATCAAACTCATATGATTTGATGTTAGAACTCGAAATTGATACATGGTTTTATTTAATCGGCCCTTTTAGGTGTTGTAGATGTCGAGCATTACCTGATTTGATTCCAACTTGTTGTAGTTTGACTTGTAGGCTTGATTTCGGGCCCCCTCGATCGACTGCTTCTAATCACAGCTTCTTGGATCGATTTGATGTATGTAAGAGACCCTAATGGTGCCGATTTCACTTTGTGGAAGTTCAATTTCGCGATTTTTAATTGAATTATAAGCATCTTATAACTCTATGTGACGGTTTCAACACTTATGCTCATAATTCCATTTAATTCGAATGCTAATGGGTTAAAACGTATGCAAACGGTTTATGATCATTATTACAATGATTATGGATGATAAATTCGCAATTACAATTTCGAATTTGATTAATTTCGAATTTCTTTCTTGCTTTCTACACGAATTTTGACTTCTAAAGTCAAAATTGGACTTTTAAATTAATTACAAGTCTAGATTTTGCAATTAAAGTGTACTGATTTCTATTAATTCCAATCCCTTAGGTTTGGTTTAGCTCAATTACATAACATTTCGGTTAACAAAGTTGAACCGAAAATCCCAAATTGTCACAAATCGGCTTCTTAGAACATTGTTGGGCTTGATTAACCCAATTGGGCCTCTTAAATACAACTGGGCCTATCCTGGGCTCATTGGGCCTACCTTGGCCTCATTGGGCCTACCTTGGGCCTACCTTGGCCTTATTTGGCCTACTTGGGCCTCAGTGGGCCTTCCTTGTTTTCATTGAGCCTAGATTGACCTTATTGGGCCTACTAGGCTTTATTGGGCCTTCATAGACTTCATTGGGCCTAACTTGTCTTGTTGGACCTACGATCTCACTATTTTCAGTTAACAAGGTTAATTCGAAAAGTCGGATTGTCACAGATGGGTCTCAAAAAGTTCATTGCAATTTTTGTGGAATATATATTTAGGGAAAGAATCAAAACAACAAAGCGTTTTGCAAGGCGTTGAAAACGGATCCTGAATCCCAACAAACGCAAATGGATACTCAAGGTGGAATACTTAATTATGACCTCGATCGGGTTCAGATCGAATTAAGAAGTTCGTAATTCAAGAGGCATTGTTGTTTAGCCACTTCGACAACCCTCGGTTGGTAAATATGATTCGGGATACGCTTCAACCATGATACACCCACGTAAGTCATCAAACTATATTACGTTATTGTTTTAAAATGTGGAAAAAAAGCCAAACAAGAACTAGTTGCAGATTTCAAACATTTAAATACGAGGGTAAACTTAACTAGTGATGTTTGGTCGGCTCCACATAATCTACCCTAATCCTACCTTTGTTTCACCGCTCATTGTCTAGAACCATCATCATGGGTAATGATGAAACATACCATTGCTTTTGAACTTTTTTCATATCCACATATCGGTGACCTTTTATTTCAAATTGTAGGTTATGTAATAAAATCTTTTTTTTAAGTTAGAAAATAAAATATTTTCAATGGCATTTGATAACACTTCGAACAACACGACCGCATTTGATAAATTAAAACTAAAATATTTGCGGATTTGTAATGATGTATTTTTTCACTTAATATGTGTTGCACATATAATAAATTTAATTGCGCAAGACAGCTTTAACACTGATGACGTTACAACATTCACAAATGGTTTTAGAAAAATGCTACATGATGTTTAAAAAAAGACTAGGAAACGACATATGGAATATAGGAAATTTTGTAAAGATACGAGAAGGATTGCCTTGGGTGCAAATTGGGATGTACCTTATAGATAGAATTCATGTTGCATAACGCTTGAAAGTGTTTTACGACAAAAGATACTTTGCAAATGTTTCATAATAGGCTTTACGATAATGGATAGGCGGTCGGGTTTTCGAATAGCTCTTGGGATAATATCCAACACCTATCCGAAATTCTTGAAGTTTTTAACCTTCAACTACTAATTATCGGGGAATTATTATCCGACTAGTTCTTTGATTCTTTCGAAGTTATTTTTAATGGTCACAAATCTTAAAAATTTTGAAAATAAAACTCAAAATGTTTTCTAACATGATAACGCCAATGCGATCAAAATTACCAAAATATTTCTTTAATTACCACCCGTTTTTACTTGTGTCAGCGCTTTAAACCCAATCTTAAATGTTATAGGGGTCGAATGTATGATAGATGAAATTTATGACGATCTAGACCTACACTAGATTGACCAAAACTTTTCAACCGAAGAAAAAATGTTTTTACTAATAATTTAAATTATATGTATGACTTTTATTTGATTAAATATGGTTCCAACATACACACGCCCACCCTTGGTGCCTCATCAAGTTCGAGTGCTCCAAAAGTACGAGATCCGATGGTTAGTCTATTGAACACCGTTCGAAACATCACGGCTAAACGACAAAGGGGTAACACCCATTCAAGCGAACTCATCTTGTATAGTGTTACGGATTACTATCTGATATGACGGCCGAGTCATATCGCAATTTTGATATTTTGGCTTGGTGGAAAGCAGAGGAACCCGAGTTTCCGATTCTTGCCATCATGGCCCGTGATTTACTAACTATCCAAACTTCCATGGTAGCTTCGGAATTTGCCTTATCTCTTAGTGGCAGGGTCTTGTCGCTAAGAAGAACAAATCTCACTCCCGAATCGGTAGAGATGTGCATTTGCTTAAAGGAACATTTCAAGATCAAACAACCCTCGAAGATGAAACAACCCTTGAAGTAAAAGTACTTGACGAAGAAGAAGAAGAAGAAGGCTTATAACCCAACTTATCCGACAAACGACACGCATTTGAAGCTAATATCAGTCATTCGCAACAATAGAACAACAAAAATATATGAAGACAATTTATGAAACTTTGATTCCAATGTTTTATTAGTTGTTTGTATCTTCTTTTTTTTTTGTAAACTACTTAAAATAAATAGTGAATTTATGTTTGTTTTAATATTTGTTATTTTTAAAAAATTCACAACTTTCAATACAAAAAATATATGAAGACAATTTATGAGTCTTTGATTTCAATGTTTTATTTTTAAAACATTGAATACAAAAAACAATTCAAATTAAGAATTTTCTTTTTACAAACGTACAAGGTACAACGGTATTCTTAAAAAAATACTGAAACCGGGTACACAGAATAGGAATTTTGTGTATAGGAACCGAGTACGGAACTAGTAAGGGTCTTGGGGTGGAACCGGTTTGGAGGAACTGATTGGACACAAGAACCGGTTTTGAACCGGTTCCGGTTCTTGAAAAAAACCGGTTTGACCACCTCTATGTATAATTGTCCAAGAATTTTCATGACTTTCACTTATATAAAATTTTGGCATTCTTGCAAATTTAAATTTTACTATAAAAATCTTAACGGTTAAACAGAAATAAACAATGCAACAACTAAATAATTGGAAGTGTATTATTACAAGTTGATAACATTAATGTTAAACATTTTGTCTCTTTTCATACGTTCTTGTAACTTGACAAGATTGAAACTGTATTGATAAGAAACTATAACGCAAGTTGATTTTAGATTTCGAATATATCGTAATACATATAATTTTTTAACCTAAAACGTCTTCCTTTTTTATAAATCATACACACCATTTATTTATTCAAGAGTAAATAACTACATGGTCCTTGTTGTTTGCTAATATTTCTCTCTTAGTTCATAAGATTTATAAATTACTTGTATAGTCTCTCAAATTTAAACATTTGTAACACATGTGGTTCTTAAGTCACCAAATTGACCAAATTACCCTCATATAAGGATTGTATGTGTTACAAATTCTCAAAAATTGAGACTATACAAATAATTTATAAAATATATGAACCAAAAATAAAATACCGGCAAAATACATAGACCATCTTGATCATTTACTCTTTATTTAGTTAACTCACATATTATATGCATTTATTAGCAACCGTCAAAAGCTTTGCCCTAAATCACATTATGATAAATACAAATATATATAAAACATTAAGGGGCACTTGTTTTAGTGGGTTGATTGTTTACCTATGGAGCACGTTGTCACTGATTTGATTCTTTAATTATTATTATTATTATTATATTATTATTATTATTATTATTATTATTATTATTATTATTATTATTATTATTATTATTATTATTATTATTATTATTATATTATTATTTGAAGACGTAACATACGATTATGCTCCTGATTTTATGCATAAAATAATGCGTAACAAATATTTAGGCAAATATGTCTATACAAATATACAAATATAAGTATGAAAATGTTCAGACAAATACGTCTTTATGAATACATAGATAAAAATACGAAAGAGACAAAAAGGAATGATAAAAACGATTTACAATGGGCCCCACAAGAAGGAATTGCCCTCATTATTCCAACAAACAGATATGAAGGTCCCACTACTGTATATATATATATATACACACACACGTTAGGCTATTAACCCGTGTGTTCACACGGATTTAATATTAAATAGTAAATAAATAAGATTTAAAAATTATATTAACGATATTTTTATATAAATTGATTAAATTGTGTATTAATAATTACTTTAAATCACATAACGATAATTAAAATTTTTAATAAAAATATAAATATCATTTAGCCTTCTTGATTTGTAATAATTGAGATCACTAGCCTAACTAAATTTAAAAATTTGATTAGTTAGTTTTCTGTCAAAAACTAAATATTTAAACTTAAGATGATAAAGGTAATATTTTAGTAATTATTAAAGTTAAATATCCTAAGTTGAAATTACCGTCAAATTGAAATATTTTTTTATTTTCAAAAAAAATTGATATTTAGGAAAATTATATTATATAAATTTTTAATATATGTTTTATAATAAAATAATTTGATTTTGAGTATATCAAAAACTATTTTCAAATTTGTTAAAAGATGAATAATATCGTTAGTTATTAATATATTATAATTAATTAATAAGATAGATAATATAATTTATTTAATAAGATATATAATATCATTTTTATTTAATAAGAAAAGATTAAATGAATGCATGAAAAAATGACAAGTGTCATGATGGTCTTAGAATGTGACATGTGGCAATTGGAGATTTTTGTTTATTAGAATAGTAAGATATATATATATATATATATATATATATAGGGGTAAAGGAAGGAGAAAGCTCTCTCAATGTGACACCCCGCAAAATCCAGGTCAGATTCTATTTTAATTAAATGTTTATTTAATTGACATTTGCATACGTGACACTAGAATTAGCTTAATTTAGAGTGACACGTGGCACGACAGTACAAACACATTCAGAAAACTGGATAATTCGAGGAATTATCGAAAAACCGCACACACGTATCAGAAGTCACGAACGTTGGTGAACGTCAAACCAGTTAAGCACAAGAGCACTTTACAAGTCATTTATGACTAATATTGATTGATTAGAGTTCAAACGATGTTCAAACAACATGTTACAGTCGAGAAACGAGCGAAAACTAATTCAAACTATGAAATTGGGCCAAATTGGGCTTATCCGGATGACCAGGCGCTACGCCCAGACCCAATCCCTGACCCCTGGCGATGCGCGCGAGACGAGGAAATCAGGCCGGACCAGGGAGGCCTGCGCGCTACGCCTGGTGTCAACACCGCCCGTCAGGCGATACGCCTACCGGCTAGAATCGCAGAAAATTTCTTGAACACCACAAACATCATTGCTATCCTATGTATACTCATCATATCCGGTTCTAGACGCCACCATTCGAGTTTATCTTCCCCAAAACCATCTGCAACACTTCTTGAAAGCCATTGGAGCACATCTTTGAAACTTGGAAGCTAGAAACACTTAGAAAGCTTGAAGAAGAAGATTAGTGGGCTTGAAGATCATCACCATCACCTTGATTCTGCAAATCATTGTTGTCCAGAAGGGTTTTAGAGCTACTACAACCTTCTCTCTGTGATTCAAGGGGTTGAGAGATAGTCTTGATGTCTATTTCACACATGCAACACACACAAACCCACATGCAAGGCTCAAAGCTTGCATGCACACACTAGATCTGCACATGCACGAATTTATGATGTTTTAGATCTGGGTTTGATGTTATTCCTACTGATTGTGATCAACCGTGATGATTTAAAATGATCTACAATGAGATTTGTTGATGTTTGTGCAATATGGAGCATGAAACTATGAAATGTGGATGAACACCTGCATGCATGTATGATCTAAAGTATTTTAGATGATTTTGGTTATTGAGAAATTATTTTTGATGATATTCAAATATATTTGCAAGATTCATTATGATGTTAATGATAAAAAATGGTTTATTAGAGGTTCTTGCCATTTATAGTAACTTTTGTGTTACAATATGTTATTATGAGTGAAATTATGAGCATGCATGTAGATAGAAAGATCGTTTGTGTGATATTATGATGATATTAGCATGAAAATGGATTAGAAAGGTTTAGGATGATCATTTGGTGAGTACTTGGCATAGTTACTACTTATAGAAACTTTATTTTGTATAAACTTAGTTGATAATGATATGAGGAGAAATATGTTATTAAAACGATGTGTTATGGCTAAAAATGAGATTATTATCAAGTATCATGCACTAATTGTCACACCCCGGGCCGGCGGGAACGGATCGTGTTTTCCCGTCGGGCGGAAAGTTCCCGGGGCGCGATATCATTGTGTTGATAATCAAATGATCAGATTGTTTACATAGCACATGAGATATAAATGAGAAATGCTAAACATGACATGAAATAGAATTACAAAGTTAAATTACATTGTACTTCATAATTTAACTAAGTAAATCTAATCAAAAAGAATCAATGAGTTTATATCTTGATCTGTACAAGATATACAAAAGTGATTCAGTGTTCTGTCATATCAAAATGTATGCAATCAAAAGAAAGCTAGGTCTTCTATGAGCCCACTAGCTTAACGTTTGCATATAGTATCTACACCTGTTCGTCACCTGAGAAAACATGTAATTTAAACAAAGTCAACACTAGGTTGGTGAGTTCATAAGTAAGTAATTGAAAACCATTGAACTGTTCATGCACACATTCACAATGTATTAACTGTTACTTGTATATTTGTTCACTTGTTCCACCCAATGGCCTCTCCTTAGTTATATGTACAAGTAATATATCGCCTAGCTAAGTATGCTTATATATAGGGAATCACGAAAGGGTCAAGCCCAGACGCTATCCCACCACATACTTAACCAAACTCTACACCACTTGCGATACAACTAAAGATATCCACTTCCCAAATATCCGAATTGTCTGTTGCGTCATCATATGTAGAATAATAATATAGTAAGAGGGGTTTAATTATCAAACCGAAGTATTGATAAACCCTCGTTGAATTAAGGAATTTAGATTATTTAAATCTGATCCTTGTATTATTCCATTACTTGTGAGGTTAACTTTTATATTACACTTTTAATTTAATTAAAAGTATTAGTTAACTGTGTATCATATGTCTCCAAATGTAGCGTATAGAATCCGAATGGAATCCATTTTAATCCTCACGTAATCAGATTAAAATGCATCCCATTCTCTCCTATCCCGCCGTGTGATCCCAAAGTTTCCGTGAGGGATTGAATCATTTGATTAACAAAGTCGAATAAGAACTTGTCTTATTACGTTATGATAATCGGGTGTAAATGACAAGAATCCCATGAAGTTACGTTATCATGACCGTCATTTACTGAATCCATGTGTTTCCCAAAGTATCCATGAGGGAATGTTCTCGCGTGTTTAACAAAGTCGAATAAGAACTTGTCTTATTACGTTATGTTAAATATGTGTAAATGACAAGAATCCCATGAAGTTACGTTATCATGACCGTCATTTACTGTAAATGATAAGAATCGTCATTTACTGAATCCATGTGTTTCCCAAAGTATCCATGAGGGAATGTTCTCGTGTGTTTAACAAAGTCGAATAAGAACTTGTCTTATTACGTTATGTTAAATATGTGTAAATGACAAGAATCCCATGAAGTTACGTTATCATGACTGTCATTTACTGTAAATGATAAGAATCGTCATTTACTGAATCCATGTATTCCCAAAGTATCCATGAGGGAATATTCTTGTTTTACGGTTAAGTGTAGATTGTTTAAGTACTTGATTATGTGGAAATAACTAAGTGTTATAAGTTTAATCATATAACTAAGTTATTATAATGTGTTGATGATTAAGAATCATCTTATCATAACCATATGAGTTTCCCTGTTATCTCATAATCATACAAGCATGCATACAATGATAACGATAATAAACAATTTAATATTATCAAATCAAAGTATAATAACATGTTAAGCAAACTTTTAAATAAATAAAAGTAAACATGTTTCTCAGCCCCGAGAGTTAAAATCAGTAAAGATTTAAAGAAAAAGGGGGCATATGAACTCACATTGTAGTTGTTGAGTTGACTTAGCTTAGACGAAATAATGCACGCGCTCTGAGTTGTGATTGAGTTTGTTTTCACGCTCCTGTATTGATTTCACGGTATTTATAACTTATTAGTATGAATTATAGGGATTTTATGTGTATGTACGTGTTAGCCATAAGCTTTGGCCAACACTTAAAGTCTTCGGTCTCTGTTGGCCCATCTTTAATTGTTATTGATTCTTGTAATCCATAGACTTTCTTTGATTTATTCTTGTCTTTCAAACTTGTATCAAGGTCCATTTGTAGTTTCATGAAGTCATGTTATATGTTACAAGACCTTATTGCAAAAATTGCCGTTTTGATAGTAATCCCTTAGTTATCATACTTGTTATTGTTGAGTTAAAGAGTTACAATAGTTCTTTAGTCATGTGGGCCAACAATTTAAGTTGGGCCAATGATATTAGGTGTTGATTCATGAAGGCCTGGCCAAAAGTTACAAAAACTAATGTTCAAGTGGCCTTTTGGGCCTTGTTTTGGGCCTCCAAGGAATCTATTGGGCCCAAGATGGGCCTTGGCTATATTTATTGGGCCTAGAGTCATACAAGACTGTTGGAATTGATATTGGGCCAGAAATGGGTTGTTGACCAGGGGAATGACAAAATGGCTCCATAAGTGAAGACAAAGGCCTCAAAGTGGGCCTTAAATCAAATTCTGTGGGCCTCGGGTAGATTTTGATGGGCCCCATGAGTTTTGTCTCGGGCCTTTGTCAAAAGAGTTCATGGGCCAAGTTGGGCCTGAATTAGAATGGCTGAAACAATAATGGGCCTTGAATTTGGTCTTTTGGCCAAAATGATGGCCTTGGGCCAAAGGCAGTGGGCCTTGAGCCCTAAACCATGGGCCTTGGGCTGTTCACTTCTTTTTGGACCTTCCTAGAGTCAATGGATCAATTTTTAGAGGTATTGGGCCTGGGGAATGATGTGGGCCTACTGGTGGCCTAACTCATTATATGTGTGGGCCAAACATGTAAGCATTGTGCAAGGTTAATGAGCTGAATGAGTGTTATCAGAGTTTGGCCTGCTTCATGGTTAATGGGCCTGCATAAATTATTAATGGGCCTGCATAAATTGTTAATGGGCCTGCTGCTTTCTGATTGGGCCGAAAAGGTGGCTAGAACAATGGGCCGATTACTATGGTGGACCTAGTAGCTTGATGTTGGCCTTGAGTTGCAAAGTAGGTCAATTGACATAATATTGGGTTTAAGACATAGTGGGCCTGAATGATCATGTGGACCCAACTGGGCCAAGTTGAATCAAAACTGTTGGGCCAAACAATGAGGTGGGCCTCGCCCTATGCATTGGGCAGAATGTATTATTGGTTTGGCTAAGTCCTTTGGGCCAAAACGACTATCCCTGGGCCGAGCTTAACTGTGTTTTGGGCCTGAATATCTGCTGTTGGGCCCAGGTAGCTTCGTGGCTTAGGGTTCTTGTCGAATGAGAATAGCACTGGCCGAATGTGGTAGTGTTAGTTGGCCGAAGGTAGGCTACTGTCGAATGAGTTTGTGAGTCACGAATGGGGCTTGATCGAATGTAGCTGGGTTGTCGAATGAGAGGCTGCCAGCGAATGAGGTAATGACGAATGATGGTGGCTGGCGAAAGAGGGTGGTTCAATGATACTTGCCGAATGAGGAAAGTGGCGAATGTAGAGGGTGGCTAGACGAATAACATGGTTGTCGAATGACCAGCGCATGAGGGGCTGTCGAATAGGGTAGTGGCCGAAGGAGAGCCATTCGACCTGTGGCTTTGTTTCATTCGGAGGGTCATTCGACCCATGGCTATTCGGCCATGTTGCAGTAGCCATTCGACCACGGCGGCGCCGCCCTAGAGCCGCTCCAGTCATGGTGTTTCTAAGGAGAGTGTAGGTTAGGCTAGTTCTTGAAGTCGTGGGTTTCAAATAACTTAAACCATAACCGGTTTTAGGTTGGGGTGAAGGTAAAGGGTTCGAAAACCCTAATTCTCGAAACCTTCTCAGCCTCATACCTCGTTTTTCAGTGGAGATGAGCTTAGATCCGTTGTACTTTCTTGTAGAGGATGTCGAGGGCTACGCGTGGGCGAAAGAATCACTCGATTTGGTTGAGAAACAAGAAAGTTATGAAGATTTGAAGTTGATGAAAACCCTAAAAAACGTGAAACCGGGATTTTGATTTAGGAGAGAGGTTGAAGGTGAAGAAATGAGAGAAAACTCTCATTCTTAAGTTTTTATACCCCCGAGAGTGTTCGGGTTCGTTTTTGTTGCTCTGTTCGTTAATTCGTCGCGTAACCAGAAAATTACGCGTAATTTAAATGGAATTAAATAAAAGGATTTAATTTAATTATTTTGATGAGTTTCAAAATTGTAAAATGTTATTTATTTTATTTTATTAAATTATTTTCGTTCGTGACGTGTTTTCGTTTTCGTTTTCGTCAGATCGCGTAACCTTCGCGCGTAATTCGTTCGAATCGTCACCCGAACAAATACGACGATGGTTTTGCTTTCTGACCTTTGTTTTCTACGTTTCAGTCATTATTTTAGAATTCTAAACTCACAGATATGTTTGTGTGAATCGTCACTCACGCAAACACACTGTCAGTTCGTCATTCTGAAATAACACTGTGTTATGTTTTAATTGTGTTTTCTCACTGTCGGACTCAACTATACATCATGATTTCCCATTGTTTTTGTACTGACTTGTCGGTCATCTGATTCCTGTCATCTGTGGACATCAGATCGCAACCGATATGTTTCTGAATATCGTTTGAATATTGTTGTTTCTCATGATTTGTTGTGTTAACTGTAATTAAGTTTTCACTTAATAAACACAACTAATGTTTCAAATGTACGTCGTACTTAATGCATTTAAGTTTATACAAAAATACGTACAACGATTTCTTGTATTTAGGATTATGTTAATACAAGTACTGTTTAAGCTTACGTATGTACACATAGAATAAGGTGAAAGTACACATACCGTACGGACTTGCCGGACGATCTGGTACTTGCTGTTACACTAACTTAGTTAAAGTAATGCATGGATTAAAAAGTTGCCATTTAAGGAAACTTTATTGTATGAATTCAAGAACTAGGAATGCAAAACGTGATTTGTACATGCTAAATGGCTTAACATGATGTAATATGACTATTGTGTAATAAATTATGTGACTATTGTTGTTAAATATGTCAAAACTAGCAAACTTTCCATTTTAGGAAACTTTGACGAATGAAAACGGTTTATATGTTCATTTGACTATATGTAACAATGTGCTAAGTGATAACATGATCACGTAAGGTTAATGAGCATGTTAGAATCATTAAAAGGAAATGTGTTATGAAACTTGCTAAAAATGGAATCTTACTTTAAATAGTAAGCTATCCATAAACGCGATTTACGTGTTTTGCACAAAATGAGCACGATCACAAATGTTACACGGGATATAACCGACACACGGTTCACTAACGGTTCATTGACTTGACACGGTCAAACATGATCAAACACGGACAAACAAGGTCAATGTGGACCGACATAGACAAACATAACAACCGAGGGTTGTTGAGCACAAACACAAGCACGAACACGAAACACTGTCACATACACGAACTCACATACGCTATGCGATATAGGTAGCCGGTGACCGACTCGTCTACGAAGCAGGAGCTTACGCATTACCCGATTTTCACTAAGGTGAGTTTACAGCCCCTCTTTAACTCTTTTGCAAACTTTTTAAAATAGGGGAAATATTTGTTGAATCGAGTCAAACATTTACTACTTATACAAACATATTGTGTATGCTGGTTTATTAGACAAACAATAAGTGTTGTATCGTAACAAATCCCTCGCAAAGTCTTACCGTTAATGTACAAACAACTAGGTGAGTTTGGATAGATCTATTGGGTGTGGTGAACCCCACGTGACACAATACTGACTGGAGGTCGGGACACTTGTAAGCTCGACCCATCGCGCCATTGTTATTACGAGACATAGCGGAGGCAAGGACAAACAAGTCTAGTTCGGTAGAGACGCAACTGATACTTGGAGCCTAGGGCTCGGGACTAACATTTGATAAACAGCATGACACGTGACAAACATTTTTCTTATTATGTATGTATATCAAAACCTGTGTGACCAACCTATGTGTTGACACTTTTTCTTAAACATGTATTCTGAGGTAACTAGCTGACTTGCACATGGAACAGAAATGCACTTAGGAGAATGAGCACAGAACTCGCATGCATTCATTTCATGTCATTTGAACAAACAATTTTACTTATGTTATGTAGTGTCTGACAATTTATTTTTCTGCTGCATTTTAAACACATTACTTTCCGCTGCATCAACATTTGTATTCCGCTGCAAACTATTTGATCACTTTGGTTTAATGCTGTTGTTACAAACATGTTTTTCAAAAGCATATAAAGTTGTTCTATATATGGTTGTAGAAGTCGCTAGGCGCTAGTCGGGCGGTGAGGAACCGCCTACGGATTAATCGAGATTAATCGGCGCTAGGCGGATTGGAATTTTTATATGTAATTTTACCAAATATATATTATATACACACATTAATATCAATAATTTAATATAATACTTCAAATAATTTAAAAAATAAACTTAAATATACTAAATAAAGTACTTCAAAGTGCAAACTTAAACACTGAGTTCAAAGTTTAGAGATGAATTTCAATGTTAACTGACTGGATTCGATGTTTCAGAGACATATTAATGATTTTTTGTTAAGAAATGTCTAAATAATCATTAAATTGATCCCTTTTTACCAGAAAAAAGTCAAAAAAAAATAAAAATCCGCCTAGGCCGCCTAGACCCCGCCTAGGCCTCCTAGCACCTAGGCACCGACTAGGCCAAAATCGAGATAGTTGACGGGCGCCTAACGCCTAGGCGGCCGCTTAGGCCGATTTTTACAACAGTGGTTCTATATGACCATAAGCTGTGATTCTGTTCACGTCACACCCATGTAGACTGACACTATACGCATGTAGACTGACACTATACGTGGGAATTTGGGGGTGTGACACTCATTCCCCTGAAAGCTATTACGCATACACACAACAAGAACCCTGAATCATCTTCCCTAACCAGATAAAGTACATTGACATTGCTGAGTTCAATAAGAGATGATGGCATAGAGATATGTTAATCGGGAATTCGTCCTTGATTGTTCTGGTTAATACATCTTCATTATTATTATCATTACTTACTTGAAAACAACATTTTTAATTTCAAGTTTGAATCGTGAATCATCTAGCTCATATCGTTCCCTTTGTTTAATCAAGTTAAAGACTTTCGTTAAAAAAACTAGGTATATTAAAATTTAAATTTCATGGATTTCGCGGGTTTGGTAATAACCGATGGGTCAAAACTGGACCGACCTGAGAACTGTAAAAAAAACCCTAGGACCAAAAACCGAACCGTAAAATTTATTAAATCGGGTTTCGTGGGTTGGGTACATGAGCTGCACGGGTTTGGACCGCGAATTGCACACCCTTAACATGTTTGGGATTGTTTATTTAACCTCAAAAGGACTTTTTATTAAAAGTGCTAATTAACTTATGAATTTTTGAAATGTAAATGTTAAAGTGTGTTTGGATTAACTTTTGCAAAATGAATTTTTATAATGACCAAAAATGACATTTTTTTACACCATTTTAAGGTTTTTGAGTAAAGGGTAAAGAGTGAGGTTAATTTGTAATTTTATGTCAATAAGTCATAAGTCGTTTTGAAAAGCTAGAATTTTAGTTTTTGAAAAACAACTTATTACCCTTTTACAAAAAGTAATTTTCAAAAGTCCTTTTAAGTTTGACAAATAAGTTATTAACTTATTGGATTTTTGAAAAAACCAATAAGTCAATAAGTTATTTTTATATGAATGGGGTAACTTTATATAAATGTAACCAACTTTCAGCTTTGTTCCAATTAGGTCACTCATACTTTTTTTTTTTGTTTCGATTAAGTCACTCATGCTTTTTTTTTGTTCCGATTAAGTCACTCATGCTTTTTTTGTTCCGATTAGGTCACTGTACTTTTAATTTTGTTTCAATTAGGTCACTCATATGAGTGACTTAATCGGAACAAAAAAAGTATGAGTGACGTAATCGGAACAAAAAAAAACCATGAGTGACTTAATCGGAACAAAAAAATAAGCATGAGTGACTTAATCGGAACAAAAAAAAGTATGAGTGACTTAATCGGAACAAAAAAAAAAAGTATGAGTGACTTAAGTGGAACAAAGCTGAAAGTTGGTTACATTTGTATGACGTTTTCCCTATATGAATTCCCAAACAAGGCCTAAATCTATAAATTTTTACTATAATTTGATTTTTCTTTAATAACTTTTTTTAATAAAAAATAAAATTCATATATAGGTGTCGGTATATTACTTACCACAGTGTCACGTGTCGTCGTCTTATTTCATTTGTCTGACATTTTATATGTAAAATATGTTTTTTATTTATTGAATAAAAAACACCTAAAAAAGTTGATTTTAATGTGAATATGAGTTGACAAGCAGAGTTCGACCCTCATGCCTTACAACAAAATATTTTTTTTGTGTACTTTTGTTGTATCTTTGCCATTAAATTATTTTTTTGAACTTTTTATACCGTAGCATACTACACATAATAAAGCATACTATATACATTTTAATCTTTAAAACCTATTGGTTACATATTCATATATTTCTTTTAGACTTTTGATAGAGGAACTGATATTTCTAGTAGGGTTATATGTCTTCCATGTTTTTAGAGTGTGAAATATCCTTTTCTTGTATGGAAATAATAATAACAATGCAAGCAGAACTTACTAGATTCATATAGACACGCACAAACTGATTAACTGGTCAAAAACCAGTTTTGGAATAACCAAACCGGTTAACCGATCAAAGCCTCGTAACCGGTTTTTATTAATAATCGGTTCGGTTAACAACTGGTTTTTCAAGCTTTAAAACCAAAACCGATATAATAACCAGAACCAGTTAACCGCCAAGTAACCGATTTTTACTGAGGTGGACCAGTTAACCTGTTTCAAAAACCAGTTTGGTCTCTTTAAATCTCAAACCGGCCCTAAAAAACCAATTAACAGTTTAGAAACCGATTAATAACCAGTACCGGTTCGATTGAACCGTTTGTTTGTTTTTTTTTTTTTTTTTTTTTTTTTTTTGCATACCTAGATTCATGGAGAGATACAACATATAACATATAAGTTATCATGAATTTGATTCTTTTTAGTATGCAAGGAGTCAATCCTACACTTATCGTATAACACAAGTAATTTTATTTGTTTTTTTAGAATAATTAAAAAAAAATTAAAATTTTAACCAGGGACAGAAGTACAGAACGTAGGGGATGACATATGCGATTGAATCTAGTTTTAGCGACTTCCGTCTCTCTCTCTCTCTCTCTCTCATGACCTAGCTTCCACATATCGCCACCGTCTTCCAACCACCATAATCCGCCGCCACCGTCATCAATCGATCCCCATATCCCTAAATCAGATCACCGGACGAAATTTTTCATCGTTCGCTTAGATTCACCGCCATTACATTTGAACCTTCGTGAACACGTTAGTCAATCTAGGGTTTAGACGAAGATAAAGCAAGTAGATTTAGGGTTTTCTTTTTGTTGGAATTTCGTACTCTTATCGACGCCGATCAGTGTCCCTAATCCGTTTAATAAACGACATCAATTTTGCGGAAATTGAAATCAAATTGGTTATATTTGAGTTTATGAACATGCGAGGATTGCAGAAATCAAAAAGGGTTTCTTGGGCGTCTGATTTAAATCTGTGTCAGGTATACATACACAATATGCCCGTTAAAAATGGTTCAGTTTATATCGTAATTTTTGTATCTGACTGAGAAGCTGGTAAATTTTTTGGACTATGAATTACTTCCTCAATCCATAATCGAGCTGCATTTGGGCTCTTAAATCTAAACATTGGATAAACTTTGAAAAATTTTCAGTGGATATAACTGCCACCTGTGTTAAAAACCTGTAATACTGAAATGATAATGTTGATGATGAATCTGCAACAGAAGGCATATGGATTGATGGTTTTAAATTAACAGGGTTGGCACCAAATTTTGAATGTGGTTCTTTATGGATGAAATAGCTTTTGATTTTGGATACTTGCATCATCTGTGGATGAATTTGTTTACTGCTGGAAATGTTCATATTGTTTTTGTGGCATTGATGATGCTTTGTGACTTCACATATTGTTGGAATAATATATTCTTAGTTGCTAGGCTGTGTTTTCCTGGCGCCAGAAAAGGCGAAGGATGATGTTTCTCTTTGAAACCTTTAATTTAAGTGAATTTTTTTGAGTTAATGAATAAGTTATTACTTAGTTCAAGTTGGTGAATGCAAGTTCTTCGTTAAAATTTGTGAAATAACTGGATTAGACTTGCTAACGATAACTTTTGAATTGAGTTTTTTTACTAGTAAAAGTGGATCATTGATCTTTTATTGCTTGGTGATGTCATAAGATGCCTAGGAGATAGGATTTTGCTCTGCTTCAAAGCTGACAGTTCTATTAAGAGAAGAAAATATATACGATTCTTTTTAATTTGTACATGATATTGCTGAACAAGTGAGGAAATAGTTTACAATTCATCTTTAGAAAAGTTTGTGAAATGTAACTAATGTTTATGCTGGTTTTTGCTCCATATTGGAGTATTAGGGAAACTCTTTAGATCTCAAACTAGAATAAGATGTTAACATGAACACAGGGTATATTAGGGAAAGGATGCTCTGTTTTGACATTTGATGACATGAACTTAGATATACGCCATGGTAAGGATTTAGATATTAACAAACACACCAACACAAATAAATTACAAGAAAAATAAACAATACTTGGTTTAAAATGGTTTGATCAGTGTGACCTACATTCACAAGTTACAACCAAGAAGCTTTTTATTGCTTTCTGCCTCTCACCGCTTGTAATGAGGAATTACAAGTACAAGAATCCTACTGCAAGTCACAATAACAAGATTATCAGTCTCAAAACACATATGTTGAGTGCGAAGGGCTTAAGTTTTAATGCCGCATTAATCTAGCAAGATTTTCTTAATTTTTATCATGATAATGTGATTGCCTTCTCTAAGTGAGAACAACTGTTTTATACTTTTATGTGAATTAGTATTTATATAAAAATAAAATAATTAGAGGCCTGTGTAGTGCTTGTGTAAAGATGTAATCATCCGAGACTGGTCTTTTGATGTACAATTTTGGGTTGTGCAGTAACTTTTTTTTTTTTTTTTGTCAGAATGGGTAATGAAGAAATAACTTTTTTAATTGGCTAACATTAATGTTTACTTATAGGTAAAGCTGTTTTTATCCGATGAATCACCTTCCCTAGTAGGTTTGGGAGGCCAAGATCATCTCCAAGCAAAGGATTCGTGGTCATGGCATTCAGGGGGACCAAGTTCCGATGACAATTTGCCACCTGGTTTTGAAGGAATTCAGCCTGCAAACTTAATGCAGAACAAATTGTCTCAAATACCTGTCATCCAGTGGAAATGCCCTTCCATAGTGAGTTATTTTCTTGTAGCTTTTGAGTTCTTTTTTATGATTAAATCCACAGCCAATGGAAATAAAAAAATTAAGGCTATATCATAATTCATAGGAGAGGATTCAAATAATTCAATGCAAAACAACAAATGATGCAAAATGCAAGAACCAATTTAAAACATTCATTTATTATTATAAATTGAATTGAAGCTGTGTTCTAAAATACTAAATAACGTCTCTCTTAATTCAATTTATTTCCCTATTTTCCTCAACAAAAAAAAAAAATTCTACATGTGTAGTGCAAATTATAATGAGTGAATCTACACGTGTGTAGATAGTTATAATATATGAATACATGTAAATTTATTCTTATATGCATATATCAATTCTTGTGCATTTACATAACAATGACATCTAATAGTAGTCATATTTATCTTTAAGATAAAAATATTTAAAATAAGTTCTAGATTGGTTCTCATGGTTCGTACATTTTTTTATGGTTCTATATTAATCCATCACTTATACCATAATGGAAGTACTATATATATTAGCTAAAGTTTTGTGTTTGTTGTGCCCATGCATATTAAATTCTAAATGATTTTGTCTAAAGTGCTCACCTTTTTTTACGACAAAAGGTCCCATTTTCAAGTGCATTAAAACAATATGAAAGTTTGCCATAACTTATTGTTAGGAATAGAGTGGTACACAAAAGCGATCACACACACCCAAAAGATTATCACACAAAAAAATAGACTATAAAAGTGCACAATGATTTAATCTGGTTTGGTCAAGGTGACCTACATCTAAGGGTTGTAAGTAGGGTTTTCTCATTATGCTTAGGACAAAGATAACAATTACAACATCATGCGTATTTATAAGATAAAACTAGGGCTACTTACTTTAGGAATACGGGCCTAATTTAATTATCTTGAACCTGTTGACTTAATGACTTCTATGATCTCTATCAACCCAAGGTCCCAAGCCCAAAACCAGAAGTTTCACACATTAAATCCAACACTTGCATTTTTTATTTTTATATTTCTTAATTTTATCTCTCATATTGTATGC
Source organism: Mikania micrantha (assembly GCA_009363875.1). NCBI lineage: Eukaryota > Viridiplantae > Streptophyta > Magnoliopsida > Asterales > Asteraceae > Mikania > Mikania micrantha. The sequence goes on from CM018698.1 coordinate 45,845,847, forward strand.
AATTGGCCTGCCACTAAATCTATAAAGGTTTTTTCAGAAATAATTTTATAAAAGATCCTGATCAAATAGCTTGTTTTTAAAAAGAGGTTATATTCGAATTCTGCATTTATGTTTATTAAATGAAATCAGATTTTTTAAATTGACCTTTGAAATGACTAAAAAAGTAAAAATTGCCCTTTTAACTTGATGCATGATCTAGCATTGATGAAATATAATTGTTCGATTATCGTTTTGAATGGAAAGAATTATAATCTAGCCAATTCAACGCTAGATGCTTAAGAATGTTTCAAGTCAAATAATTATATTAAAAAACCAATTATATCTTAAATGCATACTTATACTTCAATATCTATCAATATATATCATGATAGTTTGTGTGCAAATTTTAAACCTGAAGCATTTAGAAGGGGGTCACTATGCATCTAAGCCCGCAAAATGGGTGGGTTGTTTCGGGCAGCGGTTTGTTTTGGGCCAAGTGTCATATAGGTTTAGGGTTAACAGGCTTTTAAAGAAAACATCAAATAACTTGTTAATTATCACCTTTTCTTTTCGATTTTGTTAGTTAATTCCTAGATTGATAAAATTAAGGAGTCAAAGATTGAGGCCAATAATCAAGGAGCAAGAATCAAGCATTTCTCAATTACTGCCCAGCAATTATTTCATTTCCATTTTTATTTGTTTCCTATTTCTGCAGTAGTTTTCTATTATAAATAGATGCTAGAATAATGAGTCCAATGTACCGAGTTTTCTCTTGTGTTCTTTTCTTGAATAAAAGCTGTGCCGACTGCACTTTTGCTGGTCATTTTTGTGCCATTTGTTATTCTAACATTTGGTATCAGAGCAAGGCTCAAAGATCTGATTAACCATGGGTGATAACAATGGTAACCATGGAAGAAACAATGCAAATGGTGCTGTTGCAGTCAGAGATGGTGGTTCAATTTCGTATCAATGTCCTATGCTTACTGCATCAAACTACACTTCTTGGGCAATCAAGATGGAGTCAATTATGGATGCCCAAGGTATTTGGGATGCCATAGAACCTCCGGATAACACTGAAGTGGACGTGAAGATCCGGAAGAAGGCAAGAGCCTTTATATTTCAAACATTGCCAGAAGATATTTTGTTGCAGGTGGCTAAGCATAAGGAGGCTAAAGAAGTTTGGGATGCCCTAAAGATACGAAATCTTGGAGCCGACCGTGTACAAAAGGCCCGAATTCAAACTCTGAATCGGGAGTTTGAATTGTTGAGCATGAAGGAAAACGAAAGTGTTGATGATTTCTCAAGCAGGATCGGTACAATCGCATCCAAGTTTCGGGCACTTGGATCTACAATTGCTGAAGCTACACAAGTGAAGAAGCTTCTGAATTCAGCCCCTGACAGGCTGCTACCGATTGTTGCATCGATTGAGCAATATTCGGATCTAGAGACCATGCCGTTTGAGGAAGCAGTCGGACGTCTCAAGGCATTTGAAGAAAGGGTAAAGCCCCTTGGTCAAAGTAAATCCAGTTCTGATCAGCTCTTATTCTCAAGAGCAGAAGGGCAGAAACAGGCTGGAAGGGGTCGAGGCACAAACGCATCAGATCACTTTCGTGGTCGCGGTCGAGGTCGAGGTCGAGGCAGGTACAACAGCAGAGGACGAGGAGGGAGATTCCCTTCTAACAGTTTTCGCAAAGATGATCAGAGAAATCAAACAAGTAAGCAAGAGAAAAGGTGCTATAATTGTGATAAATATGGTCATTTTGCAGCTGATTGTCGAGCCCCTAGAAGAAATGAAGATGAAGCAAATTTCACAACACAAGATGATGATCAGACGCTGCTAATGGTGACAAAAGATATGGTGCTGTTGAATGAAGAAAAAGTATTCCCAAATGTTTATGCGAAAGACAAAAGTGAAGCTGGTACGTGGTACTTGGACAATGGTGCAAGTAATCACATGACCGGAAATCGAGAGTTCTTTAGTGAGCTGATTGAAAGAACTGGACGGGTCAGATTTGGAGATGGGTCAGCAGTCGACATCAAAGGCAAAGGTTCAATCCTTTTGCAATGCAAGAATGGAGATCAAAAGCTTATAACAAATGTTTATTACATTCCAGAATTATGTAATAACATTTTAAGTTTGGGTCAGTTTGATGAAGGAGGATGTAAGATCATCATAAAAGATGGAACTCTCTGTCTCTATGAAAAATCAGGAGCTGCACTAATGAAGGTAAAAAGAACTCAAAACCGACTCTATAAGATAAATCTCCAAACTGCACTACCAATCTGTTTTCTTGCTAAAGTGAACGAGAAAGCATGGCTTTGGCATGCTCGTCTCGGTCACTTAAACTTTGATGCCCTTAACAAGTTAACAGGAAAGAAAATGGCAGAAGGAATCCCTTTGATTGACCATCATTCACAGCTATGTGATGCATGCTTGGTGGGAAAACAAAGAAGTTCATCGCTCCCTTCCAAGGCCTCATATAGAGCATCACAGCCGTTGGAGTTAATACATGCAGATCTTTGCGGGCCAATCACGCCAAGTACCCCAGCAGGTAACAAGTATTTTTTACTACTTGTGGATGATTTCAGCAGGTTCATGTGGATTCGAATGTTGAAGACCAAAGATGAAGCATATGGTGCGTTTAAGATTTTTAAGGAGGCTGTAGAAAAAGAAACAGGCTACAAAGTAAAAGCTTTGAGAACCGACCGTGGTGGAGAGTTTACTTCCACAAAATTTGAGCAGTTATGTAGCGAACATGGAATTAAAAGATTCCTAACAGCTCCTTACACACCACAACAGAATGGTGTGGTGGAAAGGAGGAATCAGACAGTCCTTGGAACCACAAGATCATTGCTGAAAACCATGAAGATGCCAAGATGGATGTGGGGTGAAGGTGTAAGACATGCTGTATACGTTCTTAACCGAACCCCAACAAAAGCTGTTGAAGACATGACCCCCTATGAAGCCCTGAAGAGAAGAAAGCCAAAGCTGAATTACTTAAAGGTATTCGGATGCACTGCCCATGTTAAAGTTCCTTCGGTAAAACTCACAAAATTGGATGACCGAAGTGAACCTATGGTGTACCTTGGAAGTGAACCAGGAAGTAAAGCTTATAGACTTTACAACCCAAGGAGCAAAAGGGTTGTGGTTAGTCGTGATGCAAAATTCGAAGAAGATAAGCCTTGGAGCTGGTTAGACGAGTTAAAGGAAGATGAAGACTGGGTTGATTTTTCTGTTGAAAATGAATCACATTTTGATTCAGCCCAAACCTCGCCCAATCAAAGCGAGGGAAATTCTGTTGAAAGTAACTCATCCTCGCCCAATCAAAGCGAGGGAAATTCTGTTGCAGATAGCTCATCCGCTTTAAACAGCTCAGAAAATAATAGCAGCCCCTTGGATGACTCAAACCAGTCATTCTTGGGCCCAAATAGCCCAATCAGCTCAGCCAATTATGGTTCAGTTGATGGGAGTCCTGTTTCCAGCTCTCATTATGATGATACTCCGCCTAAGGGTTTTCGAGATATGAATGATGTGCATTCAAGAACTCAAGTGCTGCAACAAATTCCATTCAGTCGACCTTATTTTGATGACTCAGATCATCTGTTATTAAATGAGGAACCAGCCACGTTTAGTGAAGCTAATGATGACGAAGAATGGAGGCTAGCCATGCAAGAAGAGTTGAGGTCTATTGAGAAAAACAATACCTGGAGGCTGGTTCAACCACCAAATGGAGTTAAACCAATCGGTTTAAGGTGGGTTTACAAAACTAAGAAGGATGCCAAAGGTAACATAACCCGCTACAAAGCTAGACTAGTAGCTAAGGGTTATGTTCAAAAACAAGGTGTTGATTATGAAGAGGTGTTCGCTCCTGTAGCTCGGATGGAATCTGTCCGATTAATTCTTTCTTTGGCAGCAGCAAATGGGTGGCAAGTTCATCACCTTGATGTCAAAACTGCGTTTTTGAATGGTGACTTGCAGGAAGATGTTTATGTAACTCAACCCGAAGGGTTTGAGAAACAAGGAAATGAAAATTTTGTGTACAAGCTCAACAAAGCCTTGTACGGCTTAAAACAAGCTCCAAGAGCTTGGAATTCTAAGCTTAATGCTACTCTGAAACAGATTGGTTTTGATAGATGTCCAAGAGAACATGCTGTGTACAAACGAGTTGCAGAAAAGAGACCCCTGGTGGTAGGGATCTATGTTGATGACTTGATCATTGTGGGCCCAAGTGGAGAAGAAATCAGCAAATTCAAGGAACAAATGAAGAATCACTTTGAAATGAGTGACTTGGGGTTACTTGCCTATTATCTAGGCATCGAAGTAAATCAAGGTGATGATGGAATTACTTTGAAACAAACAGCATATGCCCAAAGACTCCTAAAAGATGCAAACATGTGGGAATGCAATCCTACTCAGTATCCAATGGATCCTGGAATTAAGCTTGGAAAAGATGAAGACCAAGAAAATGTTGATGCAACTAAATATAGAAGAATTGTGGGATGTCTAAGGTATCTTACACACACTCGGCCGGATATTAGCTTTGCTGTTGGCATCACTAGCAGATTCATGCAGGCCCCAAAAGCATCACACATGCAAGCTGTCAAACAAGTGCTACGGTATGTGAAGGGAACAATCGATTTTGGAATCGGATACCATCGAGCTGAAGGAAGTTATCTGGTTGGATACAGTGACAGCTCACACAATTCTGATCAAACTGATGGAAAGAGCACTACAGGTATGATTTTTTATTACGGGGGAGGACCAGTTGCTTGGAGTAGTCAAAAGCAACATACTGTGGCTCTATCATCCTGCGAGGCAGAATTCATGGCAGCAGCAGCCACTGCTTGCCAAGGAGTGTGGCTAAAAGGCCTGCTTGAGGAGATCACAGGAAAGTCATTGGAAGCGATTACAATTCGTGTTGATAACAAGTCTGCAATTTTATTAATAAAGAACCCGGTGTTCCACGGGCGTAGTAAACACATTCACACAAAGTACCATTTCATCCGTGAGTGTGTTGAAAATGCTTTGGTAAAGGTCGAATATGTTAGTGGCAGTGAACAAAAGGCTGACATCATGACCAAGGCCCTTCCAAGAATGAAGTTCCTTGAGATGAGAGACTTCTTTGGAGTTAAGAAACTAAAGACAGGAATTAAGGGGGAGAATGTTAGTTAATTCCTAGATTGATAAAATTAAGGAGTCAAAGATTGAGGCCAATAATCAAGGAGCAAGAATCAAGCATTTCTCAATTACTGCCCAGCAATTATTTCATTTCCATTTTTATTTGTTTCCTATTTCTGCAGTAGTTTTCTATTATAAATAGATGCTAGAATAATGAGTCCAATGTACCGAGTTTTCTCTTGTGTTCTTTTCTTGAATAAAAGCTGTACCGACTGCACTTTTGCTGGTCATTTTTGTGCCATTTGTTATTCTAACAGATTTTTACATTTCCGTAAACAACCAATTAGATAAGCATGTAAAAAATTGAAATTTGATTTCATTTAGGCATGTAAATTTGTAAATGTTAACTTGTTAATCAATCAGAGAACAAGAGGCGATTCACAATTGCATAAAAACATACCGACTCTTTTTATTAATTGAGCTTAGATTGGATGCTAAAGACAAAACAATCTGAGTATTTAAACTGAAAAATAAACCTGCACAGCAAGCACCCTAACCTAATTTGACTCCAACTCAAAAACCCAGAAACACAAGCATAACATGGTTTGGACTCCATGAACACAAAATTAATTATTATTTTTTTCACTTCAGACCTTAGACTTTAGATTTCCTCCATAATAGACCCTTGAGATCAAACTGTACCACCCTGACAATTTTTCCTATTAGTTGCCCTGATTGGTATTGTATTTTTCACAGTAAACGAGCCAAACAAATAGAGCCCTGTACAGGTCTGCTCGATTAGTTTATTTAAATGAGCAAGTTTTTTTGCTTGTGTTTGTTAAGAAAATAAACGTGTTTATGTTCAATTTGATTTTTTGTTGATACTCTAAACAAACAACAACAAACGTAAACAAAATAAACGAATGATGTGGCGAGTATGTGAATGATGGGACAATACAATTTTGGTATTACCAATAAATAAATTTAAACAAATATGTTAACGGACGTAAACGAATATTCACTAACATATAACCCTGATCACAAAATTCTAAGAGCAACTAATACTCCAATTATTAAATTTTAACAATCCATCATCTCTTATTCGAGTCAATCTAGTCATATTTAATCTCATATAACCCATTAAATTTCACAGTTCATCCTGGATCCCACGTGGCAAGTGGCTGCAGGAGAAGAAAGCAAAGAGTTGGAGATTGAAAGTCAACGGGAGATGAGAGTGCTGGAAGCAATTTATCCACGACCATCTGCTGTTCCTCAGAAGTTAGTTTTATGTCTTTTTCTGTTCATTGATGTATTTAAAGTTCTTCAAATGTTTCCTCTTTTATAGTTATATAAATCTAATCATTTTTTCTCAGCCCCGTCTCGACAATGGGGGCAGATGAATCATATTACAATGATCAGCATACTCCTGTTATCCCCATCACTCCCATCGAAGATGAAGACACATCACCTGAAACATCGTCATCATCCATATCACCCCTTACAACAGCTAATGGGGTGCCGCCGCCTGGGATGGCCTCAGGTGTCGAGCCAGATGTAGTAACTGCAGCCTACTCTGCTCTAAATGCAGCAATGTCAAACACCGCTCAAGGAAACCTAATCGACCCAAACCTGCTCATTAAAATCCTTAGTGACCCGGGTCTAATTCAGAAACTTGTCTCGACCCATGGACCGTCCACATCTAGTCAACAAACCTCTCAACCGCCATCCATCCCCGCCACATTGCCGCCGGTCATATCTTCACCTGACCTGCCAGTACCTGTTCACACCCGACCAACCCACCTCCCTTTTTCAACATCTTCCAGTGTCACCCATTTTCCACCACCAAGTAGGGTGGGACCTGTTCCTGTTCATGCAACTGTTCCTGGTCCTGTACCTGTTCCTGGTTCAGTTTCTAATCTGCATCCACCTGCACCCCCACTGGCAGAGGTAAATCCACCAGCTAAGAAGGATATAAACTATTACAAGAGTCTGATTCAGCAGCATGGGGGAGATAAACCAGAAGCAATGAATAATAACAATAACAACCAGAAAACACGCGATATGAAACAAAAAATCATGAAACCGTGTATGTATTTTAATAGCGCAAGGGGCTGTCGAAATGGTGCGAATTGTGTTTTCCAGCATGATTCATCTTCATCATCACGAGTTAATAGTCTGCAAGATGCACAAAGTGCAAAAAGAATGAAAATGGATAGGGAAATTACGGGTACATAATTCCTCCATTTTTGAGTTGAGTTGGTGTAAATGTGTCTCAAGGTGCTTTTTAATGCTAAATCTAAGCTCTGTGCTACACACCTTTACTACTTCTTGCCATTTACGTCATCATTTTCTTTTTTCTTTTCTCTTTTTTTTTTTAATTTAAAATTTTGCTTGAAACATATGTTGGTGGTTGGTTGGTTTATGCATGATGGCCATTTTGGGCTAACATACGGTTTTTAAATTTTGTTCATGTTTTGGCTGGTGTTTACCACCCGTCTTTTTTTAACGGCAATTGTATAATTGTTGTTTCCTTTAATTTATCAAGTCATAAAGGATTGTGAAGCCTACATGTTGACAGCCTTTTTGGAAATACTACAAGCTTAAATGATTAATCTTTGTCATTCAGAGTGGATGACACTTTTTTTTAGCCTAATTCAATCATAGTGACAACTTGAATATATTACTTAAAAAACAGAAATTAGGAGCGGTGTGTCTCTTACGAAGCATTTTTTATCACGTTTCAGGGTAAGGTGATGTTTGTTTGGATCTCTTTTCTTCTAGACTTTATAAAGTGAGAATTTACGGGGTATATTTGTTTGTAATCATAGTGACATCTTATTATTATTTTTTTTTTTATATTAGACTAGTACCTTTAAAGTATCTTAACTTGAAAAAAAAAAAAAAAAGAAATTAAAAACACAATTTCATTAGCTAAACAAGTAAAAACACATTCAAGTTCAAATTTAAAAATAATAATAATGGAAAAAAAAAAAAAAAAACTAACAAAATTAAAACTACAAAAACGCAATTTCATTCATGTTTTGTGGTTATTTCATGCTTATGTTGTATGATGAGTTGCAAATACAGTTCGAGAATAGTACTCTTATACGGTTTGAGAAATTTGCAAGGTCTTGGTTTATTTGTTTTTCTCACATTGTCTCTCGTTTGTTTAACTTTCTTTTTAACTTGGTTTCGACCAACTTTATTTGAATTTTTTTTTCTTTTTCTAGCTTCTTCATTGTTTCGTATTCGAAAACAACGTCAACCAACTCTCCCTTATTCTTGCTTCATGACTTGACACCTTTCTTCGGTTCAAATTTCAAACCGTGTTGGTGTCAGTTTTTGTTTGAGTCGGGAATGTTAGGAAACTTGATTTAGAAACTCTTATTCAAGCTTGTGTGATTGTCTCATTTGGAAGTTTTTGATCACTTTGGGATTGAGATCCAAACTTGATATTCATAAAAGAGATAGGTTCCCATTTATTTGGAAGTTTTTATCATGGTTTCACCAAGTGGCTTGTTAAAATGTTTAAGTATTTTCTTCCAAAATGATCTTTTTTATTTTGTTGATCTCCTAATTTATGATCTTCAAAGATATGAATCCAAGCATGTCAACTTCCTGCTCAGTATTCCAAGCCTTGACGTCGGCTTAGTTAGCGACCTTTTCCTTTGATTTAAACGGCGTCGTCTTCTTCTTCTTCATTTAAATGATGTCATCGTTGAACTTTTTTTTATCTTAAACAACTTAATAAGAAAATTTACGTATGTATGTATAGAATACTCGAGATTTTTGAGCATTGTATACATCTTTGCTTTCATATGGTTTATAAAACAAACAAATATGAATGAATCCGTTGATTATAAAATAAAATGTTAGCAACACTTATAAATAATAATTTATAGAGAATGGCAATACTAGAAAAAAGTATCATGTGTTTTCATTTAAATGCATCCGTTAAACATAACATAAAATGCTAGCAATACTTGTAAATAATAATTTGTAAAGGAGAAAATATATTTTTTATGGCAATACTAGAAAAAAAAATCATGGCACATAACACATTCGAATCGATTTGTGATTTGTAACCGGATCTGGATGCGACCCAATCGGTCCATTTGAAATCACTTTGATATTTATCCATTAAAACCGGTTAAAACCGATTTGAGCCGATTTTAAATCCGGTTTCAAACCTACCCAATCCCACTTTTTAGTCTCCCCTTCAAAGAAAAACTGGTTTGAAATCACACCTGTTTGAACTAAAATCAACTCTGTCTTTTATAGCAATAACCGAATCAATTTCAAATCCAACTGGTTTCGGACCAAAACGAGATTTGTGCCTTCATATTTTTTCCTGTGTTTCGATTAAGGTGCCAAACTGGGTTTTTTATAACCAGTTTTGATTCTTGTTAACAAAAATAAAATTAAGAACAAAATACGGTTAAGTTTGGGTTTTTGGCCTCGTTTTGACTAGCTTTTATCGGTTTTTGGCAGGGTAAGGTTTGTGTCCATCCTTCTCTTCTACACCCTACTGAAAAGTGAGAATATACTGGGTAAGTTTGTTATACTCTCTAGTAGCTTGTAAAGGCTGGCAAACCGTTTTTTTTTTTTGAAACCGGTTCCAGTTCTTAACTGGTTCCAACCGGTTTTTGGCCGGTTCCGGTTCTGGTTTGGCCGGGTAAAGGTATAAAATATATATATGTGGGAATGAGTATTTTGAAAACACATATAAGATGTGAAAACTTATTTATTGTTGGGTCAATCTTGTATTTATTTATTAGTTAAAGGTTATTAGTAAAGTTTATTTGTTTTTGTTTTTCCTTAAAGTAGGCAACTTTATTTGGGATAGAAGTTTGACTTTTAAGGTTTTGTTTTAGTTTAAATAGGGGTTTAGGTTTATGGTTTCAATTGTACCAATCAATCTATCAATAAAAGTCTGTGTTTTTTTCTTTGAATCAATTTGTTTTGGGTTCTGGGAACAATAATAGCAGCTTCAATTGGTATATGATCTTGGAAAAGCTCATACGTGCGACTGGAAATCAGAGATTGGCGGGAAGCATCTATTCTCGATTGGCAATCACTATCGACGGGAAGCATCAATTGGCAATAAAATCGGTGTAATTAGGGGATGATTAGCTTTGATCCGATCCAGGAGAAGGAAGTATAGTCCGATTTCTTTGTAATCATCTCAGCCGTGAAACAGCAAACAGGGGCTGTTGGTGCGGCAGGTTGAAACCAACGAACCTGGTGCAGAAAAATGAATCAGCAGGGGGCTAAAGGAGTCGTTTGCAACCAGGGAGACAGAAAAGCAAGGGTTGGTCGGGTTCGTTGATATTGATCAGGGAGGTGCTCACAAGAGGGTTGGATTTCTTGGATCAAGCAGCAAGTCTTGAGGCGTAATCAGATCTAATCGGGACTATGGCTCAACCAGAAAATCAAGCACTGGCCACTGTTAAGGAGAATAATACCATGTCCCTTCAATGCCCAGTATTATCTTCCACAAATTACACGGTATGGGCTAGAGGATGCGAGTGATTTTCAATGTTCATGGGGTGTGGGAGATGATAGAACCGGGAAGAAATTTGGATGCTAGGAAAAACAACATTGCAATAGCTCTTTTGTTCCAAGCCATGCCTGAAGAACAAATATTGCAAATAGGAAACCTTCCAACCCCGAAGGAGATGTGGAACAAATATTGCAAATAGGAAACCTTCCAACCCCGAAGGAGATGTGGGGAGTTCTTAAAAATCGTCACTTGGGAGCGGATCGAATTCGGGAGGCAAGACTTCAAACTCTAATGAGAGAGTTTGAAAACCTAAAGATGAAGGATCAAGGTGTAATTGATGACTTTGCTAACAAGCTATCCGAGTATGCATCTCGAGCAAACTCACTTGGCTCGGTTATAGAAGAAACAACCTTGGTTAAGAAGCTCCTAAACGGGTTGCCTAAACGTTTCATTCATATGGTGGCTTCAATAGAGCAAGTTGTAGACTTGAAGACCATCGGTTATGATGATGTTGTGGGTAGGCTTAAGGCTTATAAGGAAAGGATCAAGGATGAGGAGACCCAAACCGAGCAAAATCAATTGTTATTTACAAGGTTGGATGAAAAGGCAGCAGAAAAGGGGCACAAATGTGAGCATTGTGGATGCGAAAGCTCTAACCGGGATGACTTTGGACGTGGCCAAGGTAGGGGTTGGGGGTCCGGGTGGTGGTGAGCAAGTTCCACGGGATAAAAGTCGCATTAGGTGCTACAAGTGTGGTGAGCTTGGACATTACTTGTCGGAATGTCCTAGTTGGGAAGAAAAGAAAGAGAAGGTCAACTTGACTCAAGTGAATGAAGATCATATACCTTTACTTTGATGAATAAAGGATTACAAGATTGGGGGTGATTGTTGGGTCAATCTTGTATTTATTTATTAATTAAAGGTTATTAGTAAAGTTTATTTATTTGTTTTTGTTTTTCCTTAAAGTAGGCAGCTTTATTTGGGATAAAAGTTTGACTTTTAAGGTTTTGTTTTAGCTTAAATAGGGGTTTAGGTTTATAGTTTCAATTGTACCAATCAATCTATCAATAAAAGTCTGTGTTTTTTCTTTGAATCAATTCGTTTTGGGTTATGGGAACAACAGCAGTTTCATTTATAGCCTTTGATTAAAATTATTGGATGATGGAGATGAGTTTTGAAAATTGATAATTTAAAATTGAATTTAATAATGGAACATATAGTATAATAGGGTACAAAAAGAGTAAGATTGGTAATCTACCCAAATTGCACTTCTTTATTAAGAAAAGATTTGGAACGTACTTGAAATTCTCTTATTGTATAATTCCCTCACATTTTGAAAGTTCAGTTCCCCCAAATTTGAGAGTCCAAATTCTGAAAGTTTAGTTCCATCATGTTCGACCTTATTCTATCATTTTGTAAAACATGTTTCTAGTATCAACACTTTTTTCATCAGAAAATGTTACGAAACAACGTAGGGACCATGTTGGATCCTGAATGTCGACAATTCAGAGCTCTGACTTAAATCCACAGTGATCAGATGTGTGCTCGCAGTGAACGACTTCCTGTTCTTCGATCTTTTTTCAAAAAAAATTCTTGCTTTATCCATCAAATGAAGAATCTGAAGGTAGTATTATGATGTTTTGTAATTGCTCTTGTCAGAATCCTGATTTTTTCAATTTGCTTGTAAGTTACCCAGATATATGATTACATATATGTAATCATAAGATCAAGTATAATCAGATAGATGACTAATAGTAACCAAATATGTAATCAAATATATATATGTAACCAAATAGATTACTAAACAGGGGCCGGTTATTGTACAAAGAAAATTAACGTGAGAAGCGTAGGAAGCCACCAGAATGCGTCACGTGTAATCTGGGTAAGGGATATAATGGTCCGTGTAAAATCACGGACCACGTTATATATAATCACGGACCATTGTTTAACAGGTATAATCACGGACCAATGCGTTATATCAAATCACGGACCGTCATTTAATACATATAATCTAGGACCAAATGGATAATCACGGACCAACAATTACGTACCAAGCATAAAAATCACGGACCACGTAAAATTTTTTTTAATAAACTATAACAATATTATACTCAAATTAAAGATAATAAAATTCTCGATTTTATGGTGCAGTTTTTTTAAAAAAATAATTAAACGTTTAAAAGTTATTTGATTTACAAAAAGATGGTGAAACTTGATTTACCCACAAAAAAAGTCAACAAATGTATGCAATTCCTTTTTTGCCCTTTTATCTTTAATTCATGGAAGTTTTGAAACAAAAAGTGGGGACTACTAGATTTAACCATTGATTTATTTGATCAAAAGTTCACAATCCTTCCTATCCTTCTCACGTTAAACATCATTTGTATTGGATCCGCCTCCTTACTAAATATATGTAATCAAGTATATAATTATAACCAAGTTTTTAATGAAAAAATCTAGATTCTTTCAATTTAGTTGTTTAGTAAAAAATCCAAATTTTTCAAATTCATTTTAGAGTTAATTGCAACTTGCAACCATCTGGTTTAACCCTTACCACAGGTTACAACACTTCTTTTTTATTTTCGCAATTTGCAATCCTGTGATTTTAAAACACCTACAACATGCACCTATACAGTTAAATTTGACATGATTCTATTAGTTATTGAAGGGTAAATTTATAATCTTAAAGATATTAACAACAAAGATGTTGCATACATATGGCAGCAACCATTCGGTTATCGTTTTTTTTAATTCGGTTTATTCGGTTCGCCGATTAAACCGAATTCATAATTAAATTTATTATGTTTATTAATAAACCGCTTTATTGGGTTTTAATTGGTTTGTTCGGTTAAATTTGGTTTGTTCAGTTCTAACAGAAAACAAACCAAATTGAATTCAGTTCGGATAACCATTTCCCGAATTCGGTTCGGTTCGGTTCAGTTAACGGTTAGGGAAAAAATTGAAAACCGATTAAACCTAACCGATAAACACCCATATATTTTAGTGACTTTAAAAGCCCAAGCAGGGGCATCATGGGACAAATTCTTGACAACATATGTGTATATATACAAAGAGTGGTACTATGATTGACTTTAAAAGTCAAAATAGGGGCATTATGGTCCCCCATATGTAATGACTGACCCTCATCTGTAATGACAAAAAAAATATACAATTGAGACTACTTGTTGACAGCATAATATCAAATTTATAAAAGATTCATAAAATGGTTGTTGTCATATGTATGCAGCATTTTTGTTGCTAAATATTAATAAGATTACAATTTTATCCTTCAAAAATTAACATGGTTATGTTAAATTTAACTAGAAGGGTGCATGTTGTAGATATTTTAGAACCACAAGATTGCAAGTTGCGAAAATAATAAAGGAGTGTTACAACATATGGTAAGAGTTAAACCACAGTGTTACAAATTACAATTAACTCTTCATTTTGTTTACATAAATTAAGAAAGAGAGAAAGAAGAGTGATTTTAAGAATCTTTTGCTACTAATAAAAAAAAAAGGAAATTCAATACCACATGACCTTTTACTTGCATGTACACATCATTAAATGCCACATGTCACTCTAATACTATTGCCACATATAACTATTGTACAAATGTTATCATCACATTAAAAGTTGAAAATTTCATTTATCATAAAACACAAATTTATTAGCATTGATTGTCTCCTAAATTACTATTATTTTAAATTTAAAAATTAACCAATAAATGATTATCGATTTATCAAAAGAAATAAGTACAACGCTAGATCATTCAAAGTTGTATTAATTTACTATTAAACAAATTCCTTCAATCTTTCATTACTTAAAATATAAAACAAACCTTGATAATAAATTCATGATTTTTATGCTTTTATAATAATTAAAAAAACTAACATATTTTTTAATAAAATGACCTCATATTTGCAATTAATAAAATTACATATAATAATAAATCTACATATCCCATTTACTTAAATTTATCCACTAATTTCGCAATCTTTTAATATACATATAAAAATACAATTATATATACGTAAATAAGGAAATAATTAAAAAAATATTGGTTTATTTCTTATTTATCCTCATTGATTATTATTTATCTTTTACTATGTCATGCAACACTATAGAGATATGCTAACGATAAAGGAAAAAGCTAGGTAAAATGATTGAATTTATAATGTTTAATATCGATTGTAATTATATCATTTTTTTTAATTTTTTTGTGAATTGCATTTTAAATATATGTTAACCCGTTTGTTACACGGGTTACTAAGCTAGTTTATTAAATATAAAAATTATTCTTATTATTATACCCTTATAATATATTAATTAAATCATTTAATTAACATTTATTTACAATCTTGCCATATATATATATATATATATATATATATATATATATATATAATAAAAAAGTATTTTTAGGAGACACGTGTCGCGTTCTGGTTAAATCTGAAAATGTTTTTCCTGCATCTTTCTCTTAATAAATACTATTAATTTAGTAATTAAATTATATAATTAAATAATAAAAAATATAATTTTTCTTATTCAAATAATTTACTAATATATTAAAAAATTTAATAAACAATAAGTATAATTCAATTATATCTTATCCTAAATGTAGTTTTATAATTGTTAAATAATTATTATTATTTAATTTTAATAAATTATATTTTCTTTATTTAACACGTGTAATACACGAGGTTTTAGGCTAGTGTGTGTGTATATATTCAATAAATTTTAGGGGTGTGCACGGTTCGGTTCGGTTCGGTTTTTGGCTAAAACCGCAACCGAAACCGACATAGTCGGTTTTTATTTATTACAAACCGTTCGGTTTTCGGTTTTTCGGTTTTCGGTTTTTCGGTTTTTTTGTCGGTTTCGGTTCGGTTTTCGGTTTTTTCGGTTTTTTTTTTTGCTTTTTTTTTGTTTTTTTTGTTCGCTCTTACGCCCAACATTAAAAATACAAACATGTTTAACAATTAATAAATTAATTGATCGAGCACCAATTAATTAAAAAACAAAATAATTACCACCATGTTCTTACATTTAAAAAAAAACAAAAGTAAATAACTAAATATGCAATAATTCCGATATTTACCTTTTAAAATGATAGATTTTATATAATCTAAATTTTTATCATCTCCAACGGTATACTTTTTGTATGTTTTTTCTCATTAAATAAGTATGGAAATAGCATTATATATAAATATATATATATATATATATATATTAATTTTTAAGAAATATTAAAAATCGGTTCGGTTCGGTTTTTTTCGGTTTTTATAAAATGAAAAACCGCAACCGAACCGAAAAATTCGGTTTCGTTTTTTTCGGTTCGGTTTTTCCCGGTTATTCATTCGGTTCGGTTTTTTAGGTTCGGTTTTTTCGGTTAATTCGGTTCGGGTTCGGTTTTTTCGGTTTTTTGCTCACCCCTAATAAATTTTGTGTTTCTTATTTGTTTATTGATCTTTTTTTATGGTAGCCAGAGCTTAATTAGTTGTAAATTAAGCTTGTTTGGTTATAAATATAATTTGTGTGTAATTATTCTTACTCTCATATTATTTGTATTCAAAAGATCAATAATTTGATAAATATTATTCAGAATTAATTTTTAATATTATATAATATCTAGGGCCTCACATATATACGTGAAGTTCTTGCTTTTGCTGTTCGAAAACTTAGTGCTCCAGAGTACCTCGAACTTTTTAAAAGCAAACCATACTTATGAGTAGTGGTGCGCAAATCGGGTTTTTTTTAACCGGTACCGGTTCCAGTTACAATCGGTTTTAGTTCCGGTCAACAAAGTCAATACCCGGCTCCGGTTCCGGTTCGGGTTTTGGCCGGGTACATGTGGAACCAGTTCCGGTTTCCCCGGTTCCGGTTTTGTTTTAATTTGTCTAAAAAACGGGACCCGTTTGTACTCATCGGTTCGGGTATGACCGGTTCCGATTCGGGTTGCCGGTTCTGGGTCCTGTTTTTGCCCACCTCTACTTATGAGAAGTATAGCAAGTCCTTAAATTAAATATATGTTATGTACTAACCGATTTTTAAAAAAAGATGGACTGAAAATAATAGATATGAGCGGTATAATCAACGAATTGACAAGGATTCCTAGATGCTGCTCAAATTGTCGTAACAAATCTAACATAACATGATGATGCACACATGAGGGATAAAAAGGAGACAAATATGTATGCACTCTAAAATCCTTGAACATTATATATCATGTTTAAACAAAATACTAAAAAACAAACAAACAAACAAAAGCAAGCAAACGGATGTGTCAAGAAGTTATAAAATATGACCAATAAACACACTTTCCTTACATCACTGCTAGATAACCGATAACCAATTGTAAACCCTGATAGTATCCCGCCAAATATAAATTAAAAAAATAATAAAAAAAAGAGAAAAAAAAGGAAATAATTACTTGTCAAACATATCAAACTCCACTTCTCTAACATATTACCCCATCCCTCACTTGGGTGTTTCTCCTTTAAAACTTTATCTCTGCCATTTCCTTTCTGTAACAACCATAACCACAAATCCATAATATTATCAAATTAGGGGAAAAAAAAAGAATTTATAATGATTAATATATGCATAGGCCACCAATGCATTTCCAAAGTTGCACCAAGTTTACAATTTTGAATATTATTTTTTATTTTTTTTATGATAATTCCAACAAGAATTTGCTTCATAATTGTAAAATGGCACCCAAAAAAGTGTTCCCAACCCTAGAAAATTGTATATGTTTCCACTTTACAAGTTTTCACAACCAAAAACATACTGATACCTCATCAAAGGTATTTATGTCTTTTCTTTTAGTTTTTGGCTGCTTGGTTTTAAAAAGCATTAGCGCTCCAAGGCTTTTAGATCCTAAAAAGTAAAACCCAAACCGCAAGGTGAGAGCTTCACATAAGCGAGACATTACTCTATGCATAATGTAAGACATTATGTACAACCATAACTTCAAAAGTTGCATCTCTCTCGTCTCTTTACACGTCAACTTTTATATAATGTAATTACAACTTCATCACTTTTTAGTTGATGTGTATTTTTAAGTATGTATTCAGGTACCTTAACTATATGGATTAACATTTAAACACAAGTTTAAAAGTGCCAAATCATAAATAAATATGCGAGTAAACCATGGTGGATATAAGACCCCAACTAACTCTAGTTAAAAGTTTGGACCCTTTGGGTTGTTTTGCATATCATAGTCCTAGAGCCTAATTTTGACCAACTTTTTTGGCCCATCGTCGCCTCAAGGCCTTGAGGCATTTTTGCAGGCGCGCTTTTTAAAAACCAAGTTTGGCGAGAACCTTGTAACGAAACTCGTAATCTTGTTTTGGGTGACCCGTAAATTATACCATACAATATAACATAACATTATCATATGTTCAGGGATTACCTTGACTACCATTTCCTTTTGTGGTTTGTAATGCTTGAGACATTGACCTTCGAACACGCGGTGAGCCTTGCCTACCATTAACTGCACCAGGTAATGAGTGTCTCTTTTTTGAATAAGTTTCTATATCATGCACATCTGGGCTTGATCTCGGGGAGCTGTTAGCAACCGCTTTGGCTCGTGCAGATTCAGTTGCCTGCATGTAGCTTGGGACTGATGGTTCATGATCAATATGATCGGGTTTGGGTGAACCAGAAGAAATCCTTCGCTTCAAGGGTTTTGGGTCTTTGGGAAACTGTTCCAAACTACTTCTTAAACCCGAATCGACACTAGAACTTATGGGACTTGACTTTTTACTAGTTGACCAGGACGTTGGTTTTTGGCCCGAAACCTTTTTGACCGTTTTAGTTTTCTTGGTGGTGGTAGAGATCTGGCTAGATGGTGTTCCTTGTGATTCAAGGGTTGTTATGTGGCTTCTTGGAGATTCTGATTGTACAAGGGGTTCATGATCATTTGACTTGTTAACATGGTGGTTAGATTCCGGCTCCAGGTCAATGTCACTGTTCTCGGGCTTTTGGTCAACTTGTTCTTCAGGCATCACAATCTCTATGTTATTACTCATATCACCAACTGCTTCATTTAAAATTTTTGTTTCATTGAATTTCTTGTTTTCAGTTTCAACCTGATCTGGTGAGTCAAGTGTGGATGTGATTGACAGCTCAGTTCCACATTCTGAGCCACCATTCTGAACCATCAGTGAGCCATGGTTAACCAAGGAGTCAACCGGCTCAGTTGCTTTACTGGGAGCAGAAGGACCAATGTCAACACAGGGGATCACCTCATTCTCGGGTTTCAAAAAGTCAGACAAACTGATATCTGCAGGCAAACCTGATTCTGCCACATCATCTTGATTAGAGGGTTTGGCAGATTTTAATGGGTCAGAAGCACTGTTTTCAGCCTGTGAACCAGAACCTGAACCTGAACCTGAACCGGGCTCATAGTCTTGATTAGAGGAATTGAGTGATTTTAACGGGTAGGTCTTAGGAGAAGTCAACTCCTCAAACCTTGACTGAGCAGCAATAAATGCTGGGTTACTTGCTTTTCTTGATCCAAAAACATAGTTTCTTCCCTCTGAATCTGTGTGTTTTGGTTCAGATTCTAATACACGATTTTCAAGAATTGGGTCAGGTTTTGTTTCTAAAACAAGATTCTTGGGAATTGGTTCGGTTTTGGTATCTAATACAGAATTCTCTGGAGTTGATACATGTATGGGTTCCTCTTCATGGGATATTACACAGGAATTTTCTTCAATGTCAATCAAGTTCTCTTTTTCTTCAAATCGCACCGTTGCTTCCTCCACATTATTTGCAAAATTTACTATTTTGACCTCGGTTTCTGTTTTATTTACATCTTTGTCTTGATCATGGTTTGATGTGTGAGACTCCAAAGTTTCTGGTGAAGACACAGACATCCACCTCTCCAACCAATTCCAAGCTGAATCGGATTTTGATGGATCACATTTGATGTTGATTTGTTTCGTCTTTGGAGTAGATTCCATTAGCTATAGAAAAAAAATTATTAAGATACCATCCATTAACATAAAAATAACAATCACACCCAGTAAATCTCACTCCTATCAAAGCTAATAGGGTAAGAGGAGTTCATGAAACAGGTAAACATTACCTCTATCTCTTAAGAAAAAAACTGCTTTCAAAAAAGGATCCCGGTTTCAAAACAAACTACAGACAAACAAACATAAATCAGAAAGTAATAAAATGTAACCTGACGAGCGAGTCGGTTACTTAGTAGCTTCTCAATGGAGATATATGTTGGAGTTGAGCTAATTCCCGTATTTTGCCCTCCCTGTAACAAAATTAACAATCCTTATATATAATAACATACTGGTATGGAGTAGATCCAAGAGTTGACAAACTCATAGACCAACCGGACTGAGGCAAGTGGGCTAGAAAAAGACCAGCCTTGCTTTTTCTCTGCTTGAAGTAACATGATCCATAAGTAAGCGACGAAAGCATCTCAACCAGTGTTGTAAAAATCGTTAGTCGCTAGTCGGTCGGTGAGGTAGGGACTAGGGATTAATCGGGATTAATCGGATTGAGATTTTATATATAAATTTTAAAAATTATATATATATATATACAAAACATTATGTATAAATTTGCAAATAAGATAAGATTTTATCAAATTAATAGTTCATTGGGCTATTTATTTTATTTTTTTTAATACCCAGCCCATTAAAAGCCCAAACTGACTTTAAAAAAGTCTCTGGCTTCACTCCCGACCCACGCATGGCTTCACTCCCGATCCAAGCAGTCGTCGTCTTCTCCAAATTAGGGTTCCGGCGAGTCACGCTTGGGTCGTCGTTCTTGTCAATCAAAGTCGGAATCGTCGTTCTCAACGAAGATCAAAGGTTTGTTTACCATTTTCTTCTCGTATTCGCCGGAAATTGGCCGTTTTTTGGCCGATCGGTGGCTGTTTGGTGGCCGATTGGTGGCCGAATAGGACCGATCAGGACCGATCAGAACCGATTAGGTCCGATTTTGACCGATGTTGACCGACTAGCGATTAATTGGCCGATTTGAGGAAAATTAGTCGGGAACACCCCGATTAGCGCCTAATTCCGATTAATCGGCCGAGGAATCGTGATTTTTACAACCATGATCTCAACTACCTCATATTTTAAATTCAACGTTTTTTCGAAATTTGATAACAAGTTAACAAACATCATTTGGAGTTACAGAGCCAATAAGTAATTGGCACTTTGCCTCATTCCTGGGTCCTAAGTCTCTTATTTTTGCTTCCTCTTTGAGTTGTATACAGTATAATAAAAGAAAAAAATAATAAAATGTTTTCGCGTATGTTATTTTACCTTCTCTCTGCGAGCACGAACAAGTGCTTGCATCTTGACTATGGCTTGAACACAACGTAAGGTTCCCACAGCATGACTCCTGACCAAATGCCCTCTAACAGCAGCTTGCAATTTGACCACATTTTTATGCTTGATCAGTCGTCTCTCAGCCTGATAATTATATCCACCCACAAATCATAAACGTACAACCCGCAATCATGACCCATTCAAAAATAAATGGGTTAATTTCGGCATAAGATTTGCTAGTCAAATGGGTAGATTTGGGTCACTCAAAACATAACAACCCATTTTGGTCCAAACACAATCTGTTTCTTTTTCTAAAGAGCGTGTTTTGACACGAACCCAATTGGTACTCTTTAAAAATGACCTGTTTTGGACCAAACCAATTTTGCCCTTTTTAAAACGACCCAAGTAGACCCGAACCCAATTGGTACTTTTTAAAAACGACCTGTTTTGAACCAATTTTGCCCTTTTATTTTAAAATGGCTTGTTTTAATTCCAACCTAGTTTAAATCATTAGCTGGCCCAACCTGCCCATTTTATCACTTGAACACAATTACATTGCAGTAACACATGGCTAAATGGATGCATACCAAGAATCTCCTAACAGCAGCCTGGATGACAAGAATGGCTGATTCAGATTCAGAATCATCAGGTTCGGTTTCACATTTAGTGTCAACTTCTTCGCAAGCAGGTTTGGTAGCCATAGTTGAAACTGTAGCATTTTTGGTAATTGAATCTGGCATCTCTTCTGTCCATATATTGTCAGAAGTTTTTTCAGATATATTAGAATTAATTTGCGGTTCATAGTTGATGGTAATTGGTTCTGGGATCTCTTTGTTCTCTGAAGAAGGTATCTTTTCAGTAATGACTGTGTTGATCGGTTCTTGACGGGTGGGTGATTTATTCCTAAAACTCCATCCCGCTTTATTAGAACCCTTGTTCTGGAGCGAGTTCAAATGAATGTTAAATTAGCTTATTAGAAATAAAGGGGGGAAAATATGCATATGGAGCTTAATCCAAATTCAGTTACACAAATGATTAACCTGTTAGATGTAAAACATCAAATAAGAACCCTTAAAATAGATTTCTTTTTGTAACCGAGAGAACCCGTTTGAAAAAACTCGGGCCTCCCCAACATTAGTGACACCAGAGTAACCGAGTAGAAGCTGGATTCAAATCTCGGACTTGTGCTAGAGGGGACAAAACCTTAAATTTACAACTATGTGATTCATCAATCAATACACATCTACCCTTAAATAGCAACTTCTTTACTAATTTAACAAGTGAAACACCAAATAGAAACTTAAATCTTGATTAACATATCACCACGAACGAGCGCATGCACACACACAAATCACATAATCTTCATATTCAAAACAAGTTACTAGATTCCTTTTTGCAACATCTTATTAGATCTCTTCCAAAAGCAATTAAGAAAGAACTAAACAAACCTAATCTAGCACCAAACATGAATCAAGATCCATGATTCTGAATAAGAATCCACAACCTACAAAGGTTCAATCAAGGTCAAACATCTTCAAATCAAAATTCCCAAATTGAAAAACACCCAATTCCCATCAGATACACCATCTAATCTAAGCAAATAGCAGCTGTTCAAGTTAATTTCAACTCAATCAGCTACCTAACACAAATCAGGATCTCAAACCCCAACACATAAGTCAAACAGGAACTCGGGATCAGTCAAATACACCGAATTCGATGATTGACATAAAATAGAACAAAGGAACTGCTGTTACAACGAATCATAAGAAATAGACAATGATGCGAACACAATTATGATGTATACCTCGGAGGAAACATCAATCTCATCTCGATCGACAGATTCATTGATGCATCCGCAAGATATGATCTTGAAGCAGGATTTTGTGGATCTTCCCATGTTTGACCGTTGTGGATCGAAGCACAAATCGTGTTGTTTGGCGTCACCAGTCACGTTTGAGAGTGATTTTCGACATTGTTGTGGGTCACGTTGTTGGAACTTGAACTTAGAACTTGCACTAGATAGGGAAAGGGTATTTATGGAACACCACCACCCTAAACATGTTTTTAAAAAATAGTGTACACGTTTTTTTACATCTATCTTGTATTTTATACACAAAAACTTATATCAAGTTATAAAATATCTCCTATTTACAATTTATAATATTTTAAATTTAAGCTAATCCATCTATTTAAAAAAAATAGGGCAATTACATATATCTCCTTATAAAGTTCATGTATTACATATATACCCACTCCAAAATTGTAATTACATATATCCCCTTCTCTAATGCTAAAAATTTCAAATATATACATTTTAATTAAAATAAATTAAAGAATTACTATTTTACTCTTTAAAAAAAATTATTATACATAGTTTATCTTTCCTTTAAATATACCCCTATTTCATTCCCCCTATTTTTAGTGCTTTTGCTTACTTTCTTTTAATTTTTCGTGTCTTTTTTTCATTATAGTTGACGGGGCTTCAATCGTATGGGGAGAGGGCAATGAACGAATGTGTTGTTTATGTATAAGAGTTGACTTATGTGTGTTTGGAATTCAAAGGGTTACTATAAGGGTATTTTTGTCACTAAGTGTAAAGATAGAAAAATTGGGTATACATGTAATTAAAATTTACAGTTGGGTGTATATGTAATTAGACTTCAAAAGAGAGGAATATATGTAATTATCTCAAAAAAGGTTGTCTAATTCGATTGTATTTTCAGAGGGAGGCCTTACGTGATACCAATGAGAAGGAACCTTAAACAACCCATAAGTTTTTATATTAGAGTAAATTGTGGTTTGTTAGTATTTTACTTTTGATTCTTACGTTTCAAAAAATATTCATATGATCTAAAACTTTAAACATTTGTAACACTATAGTCCTTTGATTACCAAATTATCCTCATATAATTGAACAAACTACTTTCATATAACGATTATATGTCTTACAAATGTTTAAAGTTTGGGACCATATGAGTAATTTATAAAAACTAGAGACCAAAAGTGAAATACTAGTAAACCATATGGACCATCTCAGTAGTTTACTCTATATATTATGATCTTAAGGCCAGAGTGTAAATAATAAGAAATAATTTCTTTGTACAAATATGTAAAGCAAAGATATAGGGTAAATTGAGTACATTACACGAAACATTTTGTCCCTCTCCAAGTTGCATGTAAAGTGAGATGCGAGCTAAGTTGAACATCTGATACTTTCTTTTTTTTTTCATAAGACACATGTTAATTTTCTTCAGGACATATATTTTCAAACGATAATCATGCTATGGAATTCTAACTTCAAATTTTAAATGAAAAAAAAATGTTATACCCCTTAAATTATATGGTTATAAATATGGGGGTAAAGATCAAATAAACAGTTTATTTTGCCTAAGAAGGCTAAAAAGGAATTTCAAAACCTTCAAAACCGACCCAAACGAACTCCGATTGAACTCATTTCGATAGCATTGGAACCATCTCATCGAACCCTACAATATTAGCTTTTAAATTTTAGATTTAACAATTAGTTTAAGAATTTAGATTTTAGGGCTTGATTTTTAGCTTTTATGTTTTATCTTTAGGTTTAGGGTTTGTTTTTAAAGTTTTGGTTTTAGTATTAGGGCTTATTGTTTATAATTTAAGGTTTGGGTTTTAGGGTTCGACAAAACGGTTCCAATGATGCAAAAATGAATTTAATCGGAGCTTGTTTGGGTCGGTTTTTGAGTTTTTTTAAAAATCCTTCTTAGCCTTCTTAGGCAAAATAGACTTTTTAGGGGAACCTTCCCCATAAATATGGTTCCTTTAGTTCTTTACAACCTGTTGGTTTTTAATAAATGAATCTCTATATATATGGGAAGGATCATTTGTTAACCCACTCTTATTGCGGTAACCCGTATAACTTCGTTATGATCAATCCAAATCTTTGTTTTCTTTTTTTAAATATCATTATTACACATAAACAATATTTTTTTTCTTTTATGTGTATGTGTAAATTCATCACCGTTTAAAATTTAAAATCAGTAAGTTTAAATTACATTGTACCGAAAATTATAGATCATATAAAAAATATATATATGGTTTGGTTATAATGTTTCATTATTTGGATTATAGTGGAAAGAAAATCTGGACTGATCGTATCTTTTGTTCCCAGCCTGACCACTGAATCAGCTGACGGTTCATACGACTTATTTTGGCTGTCCCCTTCGATTTTTGGTCCGGTTTTAAAAAAAGACTTACAATTTGACATAATTACTACTATTCTTGCCCTTCAATTACTAGCATTATTGTTGTTCCTAACTTTATTGGAGTTGGGATTATGTGTGTTCTTTTTTATATACAATTTAATTCATTTTCTTTTGTTATGTGAAGGAAGTGTCGTTGTTATCATCACTTGATACCACACCTTTGTGTTTCATTTAGATCATCATTCATTGTCAAGATTAGGTACATAATATCTTTGTCGGCGTTGTGGATGTTGATATGTTGCCTCTTTGCTTACTTGATGACTTTCAAGGTTGCTTTTGATCCTACTATGATATGAAAAAGAGGGTTTTGGTGAATAAACATGATAGAGTTTGTGTTGTCCTATTTATTTTTAACTATTTTTAGCTTACTTTTAATTCTTTTTTTACTTATGGTATGCATTCCTATTTTACAAAGGATGATAAAAGGCTACAAATATACGTTGATGCCAAGTCATATATTGTCTCTTTGTGTATTTCATCTTTGTATTAAAACAATATTGGATTCGTGGGATCTCAATTGGGCTCGTTTAAGAGAAGACTCGTTTGGACCTATATGAAGCTCGCAAAGGATAGTAGTGGGTGAACCTTAATATTTTATTATTAACTCGTTCATTTTAGTCACTGTGGTTTGACAACTTTTGTCATTTTATTCCAATAGTTTAAATTTTGTTATTTTGGTCATTATGGTTTCATTATATTGTTATTTTCGTCCCTGTGGTTTGGTAACTTTTGCCATTTTATTCCAAAAGTTTAAATTTAATTGGACTAAAATGGCAATCAAATGGAAACCATAATGACCAAAATGTCAAATAAAATAAAACCATAATGACCAAAATGACAAAATTTAAACTATTGGACTAAAATGGCAAAAGTTGCCAAACTAAATGGACTAAAATGACATTTTACTCTTTTTTATAGTTAACTAAGCCAAAAAAACTTTAACTGTGTCTCTATTTAACTCATCATGTACTTGTAATTTCTCACCAATAGGTGGATATAAAAAAAACGTCATAGCTGCAAATAGCAATAAAATACCTTAGTTATAACATGTAGACGCAAGAAACATCGGCCAAACTACATAAATAGTTGGGGAAGATCAAATAAGAAGAGTTTTTTGCCTAAAAAGAGTGAGAACTAATAAGAATTTGACATGTGTCACATAATTTAGGTATAAAATCTTATTTTTTATACTAGATTTTTATTTTTTTTGTACTAGATTTGTTCTATATTTTTTTATACTGGATTTTTGTGGTTTTTTTGTATTAGATTTTTGTTTTTTGTACTATATTTTATTTTTTGTGTACTGGATTTTTTTGTACTAGATTTTTGATTTTTTGTACTGGATTTTGTTTCTTTTTGTACTGTATTTCGTCTTTTGTACTGTATTACTGTTTTATGATAACAAGTGTCAAATTTCTATTGGTTCTTACTCTTCTTAGGCAAAAATCTCTTCTTAATGGATCCAACCCCTAAATAGTTGTGTTCTTATGTTCCTTTAACTAATTTTTAGCTTACTTTTATTTTTTTTCTTTATTATGGTATGCATTCCTACTTTACACAGGACGACAAAAGGATACAAATTTACGTTGTCGTCAAGTCCATACATTGTCTCTTTGTGTATTCCTTAACTGTGTTTTGAGTTTTTTTATTGTATGAAATTTTAATTGGGTGATAAAACATTATTGGATCTATGAGATCTTAATTGGCTCGTTTAAGAGAAGACTGGTTTGGACCTATACGAAGGTCGCAAAGGATAGCAACGGGCAAACCAAAGTATTTTATCATTAACTCGTTCATTTTCTATAGTTAACTAAGCCAATAAACTTTAGAGTAAATTACATAAATAGTCTTTTATATTCACCCATTTTATAAATAACGCCCTTTATTAGAAGCAGTTACAGAAATCATATTTGTTACAGAAATCATATTTGAAAATGAAAATTTATAATGGATTTTATGATTTATATAACGCAATGAAAGGACGATTTATGTAACTTTAAGGATGAAATACATTATAAATTTTCATTTTAACGACGTTTTCCGTAACTTTTTCTAATAAAGGACGTGCACCACCGCAATCTACCACCTCCGTGGAGATAGCCGACTCTCACTATAGAAGACGTTTCCTCATCGGAGACACTTTTTGGCTTCTCTCACTCTAGCAGCCAATTCCTACTTCCCAGTCAAGCACTCTTGCAATCGGTTTAAATTTGTAACTTATTAAATAATGAAGACTATGTTTGATTTTGGATTCGTTTTTTATATTTATATTTTATGTTTGTGAAGGTTAAAGATTATGCTCAGTTTTAGATCAAGTTTGTGTTAGGTTTATTTCTGTTTTTTTTTTTTGGAATTAGTAAGTATTTTGGTAGAACATTTTAAGATTTACGAAGGTTATTTTTAAAAGTCATGTTTTCGGATATCCGATTATGGTATCCGAATCCGTGTCTAAAATTTTGGATCGGATACGGATTAGAATATCAGAATCAGGTATCTTAAATTTCCTAATATCCGAAGTCCGGGTATCCGGTGTAACATTTAAGTAAATTAAAAATTAATAAAACAAAACAAAATTTTAAAATTATATACATAAGTTGCTACATATATATATAACAAAAACATACGAGTACTTAAAATAATCACATGCCTTGTTGTGTGTGCATGTGTGTATGTATTATGTATATATTATATTCTAAGGCCTACATTGACGTTCCGAAGACTCGTTTGTTGGTAACAATCAAACGAGCTCGAAATTTCAGAGACGCGTGAGAGTCCAGTTTTTTTCGGCAATGGGTTGTGGATCCTACCGGACGAATGACATGATTTCCGGCAAATGGCGCGACTTACAACGTAAAGTCACGGAATTTAACGGCATATGGGTTCAACACCACAACAACCGTAAAAGTGGTGAGAACGACGAATCGGTCATGAACGAGACGTTAATGACCTATGCACGAGAAAACGGGCAATTTTCTCATATCGCGACGTGACAAGTTATGAGAAAATCAACCAAATGGGATCCCGTCCCGAGGTTCCAAACTTCGAAACGGACGAAGACGTCATCGTCCGGAAAGTACACGACCACTCAATCCGACTCAACCGGTCGATGTTTCGTTAACTTAAACGAGTCGGATGAGGAAGTCGAAATGGACATGCCCCCACCAACCTCTCCTCAACGTCTGCCCGGTCGAAACAACAAGGGTAAACGACCACAAGCCTCGTATTCAACCGATCACAAAGACACGTTGGAGACTATCTCTGATTCGTTACAAAAATTTGTCAACTTACAGAAACAAAAACAATACAACAATGATATGAAATTGTTGTGGACTCCAACCGGACACTCGACCGGTCGCGCTTGTGAAATAGCCAAGAAGACGAAGGAGCGGATTATGAAGAAATATAATATGGGTTAATTTTCTTTATGTATTTTTTTTGTTATGTAATTTTTTTAGTTTTATTTTGTAATTTTATATTTTTTTAATTATATTATGTCTTTTTTAAATTTCATTTTTATTAAAAATAAATAAAATCAAATAATAAAATATTGAATAAAGGTGATGATGACGTGGAGTGATGGGAGAGTGATTGATAACATATGAAAGATGATGTAGAGTGATAAGAGGGTGATGGTGTTGGTTGATTATGTTGGTTGATTATGTTTGATTGAATAGAGACTTATTCCATTAAGAACCATTAAACATGAAAGAACAAAAAAAAACTAATTTTGAACATGTTTTAAGAGTTTCCTTGGAAATAGGGGAAATTACTTTTTTACCCTTTTAAACTTATAGCTACAATTGGTTCTTTTGCTTCTTAAGTAAAAATAGTTATCAATGAACATCCCATATTTTTAATATAGGTATATATTACGTTAATGTTCCGTGTATTACACAGGTTGAATAAAAAAAATTATAATAAATAGTAATTAATGAAAATCTAAATTCTTATATGAAATATCATTAAAATTTGGTATAATTTAATAATATATCCGGATAAGTTGTCCTAATAATAGAAGACTCACATTCCAATGTGGAGGTCAAGGGTTCCCACTTGAGGCACTTTGATGGATACCACAGGTGAGGGAAGAATCTTGAGCTTAATCTCGGGTTCTGAACCGATAGGGGTGCAATTTTTACAGCAAAAATAAACTGGTTTCTTCGCATCAGGTGCAACTCTTCCGAGGGTGGCGCCCGGTAAAACGGGTTATCGCTCCCTTTAGGAAGCGGTCTTCCGAGGCCTATTGGCGTGGTGCATATGCACAACGTTACGCTCGGTTGTTGCTATTAAAAAAAAGTAATAATTATATTGTTCCTTTAGACACTAAGTTTTCAAAGTTTGTTTCTTTAACATTTCAATTAAAAAATTAAATATTTTATATTAATAATTTAATTTTTTAAAAACTACGTTTTTTATTATTAATATATTTTAAATGTATTGCAAAAAACTTTTTAATTTAAAAATGTAAAAAATATATATTTATAAAGAAATTTATTTAATAAAAGAGAGAGGAGGGAAACCAAAAGTGAGATACTTTAGGAACATGACGTGTGTTTATAAAAACTTTTATTTATTACAATAGATATGTTTTAAGAACATTTTAATCTTTAAAGTTTTTCTATATAAAAAATGTATAACTAATATTATTAGTATTAATATAATCAAGTAAATTTAAAAAGATATAATAAAATTATTTTAATTATGTAAATTCATGAAGACATTATTATAAAATCACATTATTTTTTATTCGCAAACCCGTGTACTACGCATGTTATAACCTAGTTAGTCAATATATTATGCATAAATTAATTTTCATAATGTTTGTTGTAAAACAAAAATGGCAATAAAATACAAATTGAATATTTTACATATTCTAAATATTTATTTAATTATTAAAGAAATATTTACGTAATTAATATTCTAACAAAGATATCATTTTCTTTAAATTCAAATTTATTATTAAGGCATGAGAATTAAAATTTAGTGAACACTAAGTTAATTTTATAGCAACATAGGGTGTGAAGTTATAAGACTTCTTCTCAAATTTTTTTATCTCCATATAATGTAGTTATACAAGGGATAGGGATTTAAATTTAGAGATGACGATTTTTACCCAAATCAAAAAATAGGTTGGTTTGAGTAAATAATTGTAGTAATATCATAATATTAAATGGGTTGGGAATGGTAACACTTAAACATAATACTAATCAAGATGAATAACCATAAAACTATTTAAATGTAATGGATTTAAACATGTAAAACTGATGAATAACATACTTGATGAGAAAATCATTAAAATTTATTTTATTTGACTATTTTTTACTTATAACATATTTTAACTTAAACTTAATTAATGTTTTATAAGAACAATCCATTTAAACCGAAGTGATTTTGCTTAGAACCTTTTCTGACTCACACCCATCCTGACCCGAACACGTTCTGATCTGTTACACAACCCAACCCAACACGCCAATTTTTCCCATAATTTTTATAGAAACAGTATGGTGGTATAAGTGTTTTTTAGATATAAGTGCAGTAGAATGGCGTTTTATTTAGGAAGCTAACCAATTCCAAAATTCAAGACATGTGCTGCGTGCTTTTACCAAAAGAGATTGCTCAACAAAAACAAAGGCGCGTTATTTGGACACCCCCTATGGATCAGTTAACACCTATCTGGCTCTATACGAGCCGTAAAGGGCTTTACGGCCCGTAAAGGCGTCAGAGTGTGTCAGAAAATGTCAGTGAGATGTCTGGCGACTGAAGACAGAATACGAGTAGTATTGGCCTATACGACTCATTTTTAAACCTGAAAATTTATAACTTTTGTTTTTTCCGCCCGATATACGTACGTGTTTAACTTATTTGTAACATTGTAACTGTCTAACTGTTTTAAATAGTTAAAAGATACATTTTAACGTAATTATAGTTAAACTCTATACGTACGGTTTTAACGTTATATATTAAATATATAATATATAATTTATTATATATATATATATGTTATAAAATCGTACTTTGTTTGAATTTCGGTATACGTACGCGTTTAACGTTAATTGTTATATCATATCGTCTAGTTGTTTAATTTTTAAGTTATAAATAATATATGTTTATAATAGCGTCTAATCGTACTTTGTTTTGAAATCCGGTATTCGTAAACGCAACACGTACGGTACGTGTTTAAGTAACTTATAATATCGTTTAATTGTTCGAAAGAAAAACGTAACCATTTTTAATTGTTTTGTTGTAAAATAATAAGTATTTTAACGTTATTATTTAATTATTTTGCCTACTTGTTTTGTTTGAAAAATATTTTAACATCGTGATGTTTAAATTTAAATAACAATTTGTTTTAACATAGGTAGTTATGATTTTCATAAATTTAAATGTTTTGTTTGTAAATTATTTTAACGTAATCGTGTTTAATGATTTTAAAACAATAGTCATCAGAAAGGTTTTAAGAAAAATTGTTAACTATCTATGTTTAACAATTCAAATTGATCATCGTTGTGATGTGCCATACGAAATATTTTGCTTCTTTCAAAGCTTTCATTTATAGCTTCTGTTTGCGATTTCACAATTTGAATGACATGCTCAACAATGTTGTCTAACGTATTGTTGGTTGCATGGAGACTTTTCTTTAATAGAGAATGTTGACTTTCAACTCTGTTGGTGGTTCGTTGACCAAAATTCCGGTTTTTATCTATCCACGCAGACACAAACATTTCCTTGTACCTTTGCAACCATGTTACTTGCAAATATCCGATAACCCCTAAAAAACAAACACGTATTATTACGTTTCATACAACTCAAAAACAATTAAAAATGAGAAATAGAACATTACTCTGATAAGATGTCCATAACCATTCATGTAGTCGGCTGTAATTATACTCGTAGATATCGGGAGTTGCAGAGTCTATCACAACCGACCACATATATCCAAACTTTTGTCAGTCTGATTGCGAAAAACTAGGCCTTCAGTGTTTGGATATGTTTTCAAAAATGTGCCACCTGCATAGTAATTGGGCAGCACTAGGAAATATTCTTCTACATGCGTTTACAAGAGCCAATTCTCTATCGGTTACAATAACGCGTGGTTCCATACACTGTTGAAGTGTATCTTTTAGGTTTTGTAACACCCAGACAAAATTCTTTTCACGTTCCTTACTTATAAACGCATGTGCAATACTAAACGTCTTGTGTATTGACGTGACACCAACTATTTGAACAAATGGCATGTTGTATTTGTTCGTTTTATAAGCTGTGTCAATTAACAAGACATGAGGAAATGCGCGCCAAATATTATAAGATGTCTGGTGGATAAAAAAATCTGTTCCACGACATCTGTCGACGCATCGTCTTGCGTTTGGTAAATAAAATTATTTCTTTGCAATGTGCTAAAAAGGACCTGAATTGGAGTTTCCCCCATGTTTTGTCCAGCACGTAACTTCCGTCGCGCATTGTAAATAGACCTAAGGTTGGAAACATTATCGGGGTTTTGATCCTTTACAGCGGCAAGTATATCACGGGGCAACATGTATTGGTTTGACAGTTGCTCAACTAGACGGGTTTCACTTTCATTTAATCTCATCGCATATGAATGACCGCCTAGTTGTTCAGCCCCTTGGTGGCTGTGTTCATTATTGACCACACGCAACTTCCAACCACCACAACTTCTCTCGTATTTACCAATTAGCTCAAATTCACACCCAGTCTTCTTCGAACCAGTACGTCTAGCTTTTGGTTCACCCTGATACACGCCACCGCGATCGCATTTAAGCCACACCTTTATGACTACACCGGTTGCATTGGTTTTGCTTCGTCGTCTAACTAGCACATAATCATTTTCACGCCCTCTAGCAGTCGCCCAATCAACCAGTTCATCAACACCGGCAAACACCTGAAAAGACCAAATGTATAAGATTTTATAAACTAACCGTTAAACGAATAAGTTTATTACCTGATCAGTTTCATAGACACACATATATTCATCACCTAAGTTGTTGCCTCCCATCGACATTGTTAAACCTTTACGATTTCGAAATTACAAACACGCAAATATTTACCGAAGTAAACTGAAATCCACAGCTCCCATTTCATAAAATTTGCGTACAGATGCAACATATAAAGCAATCAATTGCCATTTCCGCACACAGCTATTACGTCCATTCAAAAGTTCAAATTATTGGCGTCCAATACGACCCGTATTGCCCTTTACGGGCCGTATGTACCGCGTGTCAGCCCTGCGTCAGCCCTATGATTTGACGTGTCAGCTTTTGTCAGAATATTCTTTTCAATACGACCCGTAAAGCCCTTTACGGGTCGTATGGATGGTGTATGTTGAACCAGCCTGGCGTCTCCCTAACAGGCCCCAAAACAAAACCCATGCTTCCAATTAATATGCCAATCAAGGTCTCATTTATTAATTTTATTAATTTTAAATGATGGTGATTAATTTGCACTTTACATTGAATATATGAATTAGTACAACACCAATGATGTCATTGCTATCTAAATCAATAATGAAAACATAAAACCTTACCAGTATATTCCCACTTTTCAGTAGGGTTTGCAGAGAAGGATATATACAATAATGAAAACATAAAACCTTATTTTAAATATTTTCACAAATAACTAAAATAACATTAAAATTAGTTCACTTTTACTTTTGTCTCTTAAAGGCCCACACATATATACATTATATGTGTGCACCGCAAATGGGGCGTTAAATCAATAATGAACAAAAACACTAAATTTAACAAAGACCAAATGTGATCATGATCAAACTGATTAGCAACTGAAACTAAACAACAAATATAAACAAATCACAACAATATATGCAAAATCAAATCACACATTCAAAATGCACAGAAAACCCTTCACATAAAACATATGATTAATGTCACATTTATTAAAACCCTAGAAAACATTTCTGACTTAAACAATAAAACTCGTGCCTAAAGAATAGCTAAACAAGTATCGATGGGGTTGTAAACAGTATGTTTATTTGATAAATACGATTTATATTCTTAAATTTTATTTTAAGTTTAATACAATAACATTTAAATTATAAATATAGTCATTTGAAACTTGTATCTAGTTAAAAACATAATAATTTGAAATTCAAATCTTTGAACTATTAGTTTAATGTAATTTTAAATAATATCGATACTCGTACGCATCCTCACTAAAATAGGTTGTCAAATCAATAATTCTCACTATTTCTTAGATTTCTAGACCCAATTCAATTCAGTGGGATCTTTCATTCACATTTTTTTCCACCAAGAACGTTTTATACAAACTTTTTGACTCCTGGATTTGGAGTATCCTACTTTCACACAATTCACAGGGTGCACAAGCAATCGATATTTCACGATCAAGGGTGTAATACTCTTTGGAGTAGCGGTCCTTATATATCGTATTAACAATCGAAATATGGCCGAAAGAAAAAATCTTCATATGATAGGGCTTCTTCCTATACCTATGAATTCCATTGGACCCAGAAATGATACATTGGAAGGATCTGTTGGGTCTTCCAATTTCAATAGGTTGATTGTTTCGAGGATTTAGCTTGTATGAATCGCTATTGGTTTGTAAAATAAACAAGTCACCACCGACGACATCGGTTGTGGTGTTCTCTGCCGGAAATACCGAAGACCTTTACGTTATCGCGAAGACGAATAAAAACACCAAGACACCACAACTAGTGTTGCGGGTGTGGTGGTGTTCTTTTGTTGGGAGGAGACCAATAAGGGTAAAAATCTAATACCATGAGAAAGCACACGGTGAGAGTAAGAGAGCAGGTGGTTGCCATTGAAGAGAATTGTACGCTTTGGTAGATTGGACCAAATTTGTACCTCAAAATTTAAGAGTTTTTGTACAAAATCTCGTAACATCTATCTATTCTAATGAAAGAATATTTTATAAGTTGTGTGTCGCGTTCTGGTTAAATTTGAAAATATTTTCCTGCCTCACTTTCATAATAATTACTATTAATTTTTAGTAATTACATTATATAACTAAATATTAAAAAAAAATTCTTATTCCAATAATTTATGAATTTATTAAAATTTAATAAACAATAAAAATAATTGAATTATATCTTATCCTAAATATAATTTATAATTATTAAATACGTATTATTATTTGATGTTAATGAATTATATTTTTTTTAATTCAACACGTGTAATACATAGGTTACTAAGCTAGTGTATTATATAGTAGTATAGATATACAGGGATTGTATCTTATGATAACCCAATTTTATAAATCCTTAAAAATATGTGATCTATATTAAATCACATTAGAGTTGATTTATTTTATTCTAAATTCGTTTATTTTATTCAATTTTAGAATGAACCACACATTTTATTTGCAGGATTTAAAATAGATGGTCAAGACTGGATTTAAGGATTAACTCTCTAAAATTAGGTTATCATAAGATACCATTTCTACATGTCTTTGTAGGTAAAGTTTTAGTGCACAAAGTCGTTTTTTCATGCAAGGTGTACTAAGTCTTTCGTAGAATTATCACGCCAGTGACAAACCTTCTTGCGTACTAATTACACGCAAACTTCGTACACATCACACAAATAACCCCTTATACAATGACGACCCCTATGTGTGTGTATCATTTGATATACAATCCCCACAGTTGCTAATTAGTTGTTCCAATACATGAAGTTAAGGTTTAGAATGTACCAAAACACTTGCACGTTCCACAGGTTGCAACTTTTAAACATTAATTCTAACCATCCACCTTCCACAATAGTAACAGGATACGTGCTTTCTTGCACCACTATGAACCTAAACCGTAACAAAAGATCATAATAATTGTTAAGAACACTTCATTTTCCTATTATTTAGAGTGGTCTTTAGCAATCCTTCGAAATTGATATAAAATGCATACTTGGTTTAAAAAAAGCATGCCTCATGTACTTCTTGATCAAAACTGGTCAAAATGTGATGAAAATTAAAGTTTATAAGGTTTACAGAAGACTGTAAAAACAACTTAAGAAAAGAAGACATTGAAAATCCTTGGTTGTACATAAAGCTAACACGTACCTTAGGGTATCTCATGCTTTTTTAAAACAAAAATGAATGTGACATATTGATATTTGATACTTTGATACCAATGTCTAGCATACCATTAACCATTATAAACAGTAACTAAAAATAATTGGATAAACTTAGCATCATACCTTCAAAATAATACAAGCTAAGTGTTAAGTAGCAGGTGCCAGTGTTATAAACTTAGTATCATCATCATTGTCATCATCACTGATCCATCCATAACAAGGCTTGCGCTTACGATGGACATTTACAGGGGCGTTAACCGCGTCACATGCACGTAGTGAAAGAGGAGTGTTTTCGGTATTTACATCTGAATGCTCATCAATGGGGTCGAATGAGCTGAGGTCCAAATCAGTGTCTTTAATGTGTTCTTGATTCCCTGGTTCTGCAAATATACCAGCTTTCCAAATTTCAAGTGCAAGAATATATACACCACTTTTGAAGTCAACAAGTGTCCATTATGAATTCAAGATTCATGTGAATCTCATAGAGAACTTTAGACAAACACTCTGTAGATTTGATGTTGGTTATACAGATTAATGAAGTTATACAGATTAATGAAGTTGCTGTAATCTTTTCTTGAAAATGAAAAGGATTTATAATTTGTTTTAAAGTTGAAAAGTAGGATTTTTGACCTCAAAAGTCAAAGTATACCTTTAACCAAAAGAAGAGGTACTTCAAGTTCACTTGACTCTGCATTGTTGGTCAGTGATACACTGTTGTTTACCTGTAAAGATGAATCTTCCGAAGCTAATTTGGTTGATGATTCATCCTGTAGAACACGATCTCGGTAGCAAGAAATGATTAGAGTTCAATTTGACTTTTTTAGTAGTCTGCATTGATGTTCATACTCAAAATTGAAACTGATGTTTTAACTGATGCTAAACAATTTTGTTCTATTTATATTAAGTTCATTAAATCCCATCTCATCTCAAACAATCTATAAAAACTAGGGGTGACAATTCACAAAAAACAACCCAAAAATAACACAAAAATTAACAGGCTTTGGGTCCGTTGATATATTCTGTTTGATTAGCAGGTCAACCAGAACACGACTTGTTAAACCGTTTAAGTTTTAAAGTTCATAAACCTTTCTATTTAGATTTTTGAAGAGGGTTATTTAAAAGTCTTAATATTTAAAATTTGATACTTTGATTTATAATTTTCATGAAACATATTTTCCCTTTTGAACTCTTCACCAACTCTTCACAAACAACTTAATTCATTACTACCAGTCCCAACAACACATTCTCACTTTACCAACCTCCAACCCTTTTCATCCAGTTCCTCTAATCTTGAACTAAAAGAAAAGAAAACTAGTTTGTTATTTAAAATAAGTAATAGGAAACAAGAACAAACTAAAAGAAAACGATTACAAAAAAATTCCATATTCGCAAATGAACATTAAACTAGTCGACTAAAATATGAAACAAACATGACAACTTTAAGTATGTCCAGGTTAGGGTTGATTTTAAGTATGTCCAGGTTAGGGTTGATGTGTTTGACACTACTAGAAACATGGGTTGTGTTTTAAATCACCTATTCAATCTACCAAACTAAAAGCTTGAACATGTCAATCCACCAACCCGACACAATTGATACCCCAAAAGAAGAAACGATAAAAGAAAATGATAATAAATAAAAAAACTTTGAATGTCGTTTATAATTGTACCATTAACAAATTATGTGTTTGTGCAGTCTCCTGTTCCTCAAGAATTACGTCAAGGAGGACCCTATACGCGTCTTCTTCAATTAACTTCCATCCATCATTTCCGTATAACTGAAAAACAGAATAAAGGACAGAAAACAGCAATTTAGATCTTATGATCAACTATTCAAAGAAAATGTAAATCCTCTTTTATATTGTAGGGGTAAGGATCAAATAAAAAGTATATTTTGCCTAAGAAGGCTAAAAAGGATTTTTAAAATCTTTAAAACCAACCCAAACGAACTCCGATTGAACCCATTTCGATGGCATTGGAACCGTGTCATCGAACCCTACAATATTTGTCTTTTGGTTTTAGCTTTAACAACTAGTTTTATAGTTTGGATTTTTTGGCATGTTTTTTTAACTTTTAGGTTTTATCTTTATGTTTAGGGTTTGTTTTTATAAATTTTGTTTTATTATTTGGGTTTATTGTTTATGATTTAAGGTTTAGGTTTTAGGGAATTACAAGTCGGTTCCAATGATGTAAAAACGAATTCAATCGGAGTTTGTTTGGATCGGTTTTCGAGTTTTTAAAAACCCTTCTTAGCCTTATTAGGCAAAAAAGACTTTTTAGGGAACCTTCCCCTATATTGTAGTATTACTAAAGCAAAAATGTCATGTTCCATGAACACTGGGGCTATCAACAAGAATCCTATGCCTAGTGGGTCAAACACACAACATTGAGCCTGCTACATAAAACAAACTTTGTAAAAAAATGGTATCATAAACAAATTGTTGTCATAACTTGAAAATGTAAGCAATAAGTTACAATGTTACATTGATGATCAATTGATCACATTTCGGTCCAATGTTGACCCCCAAATCTCCAAACCCTCAATAGCTCATTCCAGAATTCAATATTAACATATATATATGATCATCCAATGATTAGTTTGACCATCAAAGTCAAAATTCAATGCTAGAATTTCAAACGTTTGAGGTACCAGTTACAGAGAACGATAAACCCTATCGGATCAAAATCAACAAAACCCTGATCCGTTTACACGAAATCAAACAAAAGAAACTTGAATGTACGATCGATCGACCAACCTTGAGAAGATTCCCAACGGTTTTTCTTACGAGTTGTCTGGAGAATCCAAAAACACTCATCTGATCAAGAGCCGCATCCATTCGGGTTAAACCCGCCTACAAATTCATGGGGACGATCAGAGCAGAGTGCATGAGAAAATCCTTAGATTGAAATCGATACCTTTTTTCGTCTCTTGGGTGCCATGGAGATGGAAGCACAGCAGAGAAAATGGGGTGTAGGATGTGTGTGCGATGAAAGGAAGATGAAGAGTTGTGCATGCTTTTACTAGTATGGAGGAATTTACAAATATTATTATTTTAATTATGCATAAAATTGTTTTTCTTTTTAATTATTAACTAAGGTTTTATTCGCACGTTACCATGGGCGGCCTGGGGGAGTGGAAACCCGACCTCCGTTCAGAACAGATTTTTTAGGGGACACAAAAAATTTTTATATATACGTATATATGGAGATTCATTCAAATGAGAACTAATACGACGAATAGAACTAAAAACAAACATTTATAAACACATTATTTAATTGGTGCAAAAAATCATTTTTTTAAAGTATAGGAAGTTATTTTCATGCCCTTTAAACTAAACATGTCCATTGGTTTGGTTAACAATTTATTCGGTCCGGTTTTATCGATTTTCAATTTTTTTATATCAAAAAACCAAACCGA
This sequence comes from Mikania micrantha, assembly GCA_009363875.1. Taxonomy (NCBI): domain Eukaryota; kingdom Viridiplantae; phylum Streptophyta; class Magnoliopsida; order Asterales; family Asteraceae; genus Mikania; species Mikania micrantha. The sequence goes on from CM018698.1 coordinate 45,885,483, forward strand.
ATTCAAGAAGTAGTTCGGTTCTAATTTTGGTTAAAACCAAATAAACAGATTGAAAGCCAAATAAACGGCTTAAAATTCAAATAAACCGAATTCAATCGAATAAACCGATTAAAACCAAATAAACGATTAAAAACCGAATAAACCGATCTGAATAAACCAAATTCAACCGAGTAAACCGAATTCAATCTTATATATTATTAATAAGATAATACATTTGAATTTGAATTCGGTTTAATCAGTTAACCAAACAAACCAAATTTATAAAAAAATTGGAATTAAAAACTGAAATTCTGATATGGTTAGATACCGAACCAAAAACCGAATTCGGAATTTGGATACAGCTAGAACCAAAACGAAAACCGACTTTAGAATTCGGTTCGATTTTTTTAGTTACGAATACGTTTCGGCTTCGATATTAAAGGGGGCATTTTTTTCCGGCTCGTCCTGGGCACGCCAATTCTCAGGGTCGTCCCTGCGCTTTACGATAGTAACCCCATATTAGACAGAAACACATGTAGTATTAATATTAGATACTTAATTATTATTTATTAATTAATATTATTTTTATGTGTCGTTTTTGTTGCCTTCACTGATTGTATTATTATTAATACTAGTAAATGTTACCCGTGTGTTGCAGTGGGCATTTCGCCACTGTTTAGTATATCAAAACGCATGTACGTGTTTATGTTGTAAACATGCACGCTATGCCGATATGAGTATTCGATCACAACAGTGGTAACAACATCTCGGATATTCAAACGCATACAATCCTAAAACAATAAATCAAGCGTTAATTACAGGTAATACGAACATATCAATACAACTAAACCATAAAAAAACTTTACGTTTTCTAAATATTATTATTATTTAAATAGTATTACTTAACTATTAATATTATTTTAACTTTAATGTTATTTAATTATTTAAATAAAAATATTCAATTACTAATATTATTTAGTTATTAGTATTATTTAATTATTATTAAATTTAAATGTTTGTAGAGTAATTACGATAAAAATTATATAAATTATACAAATACTCGATAATGTACGAACATATTATAGATTTGTGAATAACACGCAAAATTTTTTGCAAGTGTTTGTGTTCAAAGTTTGTATAAACGTACAGCGCGGAAATAGAAAAGTGTCGTGCCTAAAAAAAGTGGAATTATTTCGTGAAGTAATTGCGATCAAATTAATATAATCATGACTATTATCCGATAACATAAGAACGTGTTAAAAGCCTGTGAACATTAAAAATATTTGAGTAAAATGAATTTGCGATCAAATTCATTACCAAACAGTGTTAACCATTCAGCACTTAATGATTCAGACCCTCTTAACCATTCAGACATCTTAACTATTCAGCACTTAATGATTCAGATGCTACCAAACGGTCCCTAAGATTGAAAAATCCAATTTGTAAAGCTACAATTCTTTTGTAGCGATTTGTAAAAAGAATTTTATCTTTTGCAGCAGTTAGATACCACATACATCATTTAGGCGACTTGTACATGCTGCTGCAAATTGTGTACCTAAAGGAATAGCGTCTATGTGAGTGAGCACCGTCGTTGCTTTTTTAATATTACATTATATATAACTAGTTTTTATCGACCCGCGCAATGCAGCAGGAAAGCGTTTTAGAAGCCCGTGAAAGTAAAAGATAATTGGTAACATGCCTAAAATGTACGTGTTCATCAAGAATACATGTAGCTTCATTAAGATTACATGACCATGGGTGGCTTAAAGCTTTTCAAAACCGTATGAAAAAGAAAGACCCTTTTTCTTAGCGTAATTAAACAATGATGTACCTATGATCGATACCTTAAGATGGATCGTGAGAGTATTGATGCTTCGCTGATCGAAACCCAAGGTAGATCGTGGGAGTATTGATGCTTTTGCAGAAGAAAATGATCCATGTGGTTTATCAAGGGACATCATCCAAGTAAAAATATCTTAAGGACTAAATCAATATGCTTCAAAAATATTGTGGCAAACTACAAACCTATTAAAATATACTATTCCTTCACTTGACTTTTTAAAGTTTAATTAAGACTTCAAAATTTATGCATTCAACATGTGTAGCCAAATTATGAAAACCAACAACTTTTCTATTTCTTTTCATGGGTTTTAATAATATATAATAATAATAATTATATAATAATTATTATTAATATATAATAATTATTATATAATTAGTATTAGTATTTAATTATTATTACTTTTCTGACATTTCCTAAATGTATATATAAATTATGTTTAACATATAAAACTAAAAGAAAACCTCCAACCAATCAAGAATTTTGTATCACACCCTTTGAAATGTGTGTGTGTGTATATATATATATAATATTGTCTTTAAACTTTCTTTATTTTACTTTTTTTTAAATAAAATTACTTTCATTTGTACTCTTAAACTATTAAAAACTAATTACGACATTGTTTAGATTTAAATCCATGACATTTACATTCAAGAGACAAAACTCTACCAAGTGTATTGATCTCACGTTAGCTCTTGATGTATTTCAATTCGAAAGTTAATGACATCGTCCATCCTTTAGGTTACCTTTGAATTTGGAGTTACCATGGTGTTTTCAAGTAAAATATAACTCAGTTCATTTGGGTTGTATATTATTTTGTTGAAATTATTGCTTTGAAACTTTACATGCACTATTTTTATATAGTAATAACGTCATCCAGCTCATGTTGGTATTTATATTAATGTTATTACCTAATTAATTAACACTTGGTTTGGTTATACTTTTTTATGTGAATTATATTTTACTTGAAAACACCATGGTAACTCCAAATTCAAAGGTCCTCATGTGGTTTAATCATTCTATTTGTTCTTTGTAAGTATCATATTCCCTGATAATCTATACCCAAATTTGATTATATCATCATGTGTATTGTATCAGTTGGCTTCATGAGAACAGTTCTTTAACGACCGGATGAAGTTAATTGTTGATGGTCATATGATCCTTTTGATTCATATATATGCCAAAGAAAGTAAATAGTCTTCTTTTTCTTCATTTTTTTAATATAAATTTTTTAATATAATGGCTGATATCGACGGAGCTTAGCTATAAAACTAACTAAAAAACCGACTTTAAACTAGACACAAAGTAATAAATCTAGACTCTCTAAAACCTAAGCTACCGACAGGCAAGTGTACCTATCGTATGTAGCATGACAAAAGTAAGTCCGGATATCGAACCCACATACTTCTACAGACTGTACTAACTAGACTCTAGGACTTATCTATACAAAATTTACTTAAATAAAATAATAATAAGGAGGGGGTTTTTTAACAAAACTAATAATAACTTAAATAGACTAAAACAGACGAGCAAACAAAAACTAAACCAGAGAAGAAAAGAAACACTACCTAGGCTTGAATCATATACATGCTTGACAAGGTTCTATCGGGGATTGGAACTAATGTGATACCAGGATCTTAGAATACTAAACTCACAGGAAAATTAGAGCATCCTCAACCCTTCTCAAGGATAGTCAACTAAAGATCCTAAAAGCCGTTAAACAACCGGTTAAATGGATTCCCTTCACAGGTCATCCAACTATTTATGAAATATCCACTAGATTATCTACCTCACAGTACGATAATCTCAAAACACCTAAGAAATAACTGTCACACATTCTACCTCACGGCGCGAAAGTCACAGTTCACTTAAATGATAGGGACAACTTGGGTTTTCCTATTGGACTCAATAAACAAGGTTTGATAGACATACTAGAAAGATCTTCTCACAAAGGCTCTAACTAGAAATCCAACATCCAAGACTTATCGACAACTTCTCACCTCACGGCTATTAAAGTTAGTTGCACATCTTAATCATCTAAATCATAATAAAACATTCCTATGAATCACTCGGCCAAAGCAACTCATCCACTAATCAAAAACACACAGTAATTGATTCTAGCATGTACCTATTTTGCAACAGACAATCGCCAAGATACATGAGGAAAATAATATCAATCATTTAACAACCAAAGACACACATACACATCCAATATTCCAAACCAAGTCTTTAAATCATAAATCATTCACATCATAATATTCCAAAACCGAATCAAACCAAAATCAAACATGTATAATCATCCAACCTAGATAGTTCTAAATGTTTAGCCAAGAAACATTGTCAAAACAGAAATCATAACAAGTTTACAAAGCTTGAAACACATAGTAATCAGGAATGAAACAAAGAATGAGAAAACCGAATGGTTAACGCCCGAAAACACAATCCCGGGGCTTCAATCCTTCGATCTCTCGCTTCAAGAGCTTCCCAATTGCTTCCAATCACCTCCGGCCGTCTCTAGCCTCGTCCTAGATCGTCTGATATCGAATGTTTTGCCTCCAGCCGTTTCAGAAACTTAAAACTTGAATTTCTGCGTTTTTAACCCTGTCGCGTAGCGCGACAGACACAACCACACCCGTCGCGTAGCGCGACGGGTTTCGCTACCCGACAAAATAGTCGGGTCAACCGGCATTATTAAGTGAGGGCATTTTGGTAATTTCCACCTGTCGCGTAGCGCGACAGGGTTTCCTGTGGTCGTCGCGTACCGCGAGAAGGTCTTTTTCCAGTTTTTACATTCTTTTATCTTTGGGTTTGTTCTTTTCCAACCGGGAGCTCGTTTTCTTGATCTTTTATGCCAAAATGATGTGTTTATAACCTGCAAGCATAAAATCATAGAATTGTGAAGAACCAGCTTAAATCGACTCCAAAACTGAATAAACTGTACAGAAACTTAAACAAAACAAATGAGAAAATAGATGTGTTTTACAACACATCACATCCCCACACTTGTCTCTTTTTCGTCCCTGAAAAAGGCTTATGCAAAAATTCTGGGATCATAGCTAGATAAAACGGTTTCTACACCATTAACATAGTCAATCTAAAATTCAATGCTTTGGAAAAGATTGCAAGTATTGTTATCCTATTAAGCCCATACTGATTATTCTTGTCCCTAAATCATGATCCATTAAGTTCATGTTCTACATTTCATTTCATTAGACCCACACTTAGGAAATTTAAAATCAACTCAATCCTGGATTCTAGCTTTCAATTCATCCTTACATATAAACAAACAAGAAATTTCTCAAATCAGATTTTTATAATGGAAGCAGATGAAAGCGTGAGCGTTTTCCCTTCTTTCAATTTTTTATTGAACTTAGCTTAGTGGTGTTTCAACCAGGCTGCAACCCGGCGTGTGACACATAAGTTTCTCGTCCAACTTCTTTTATTTCATTTTTTTTCTTTTAGCTCAGCTTATTTGGTGAAATGGGGCGCCATAAGACTCGGATTTATTCTCATAAAAAGAATACTTATGTGCCAAACAAAAATCAGATTTGTAAAACTCTAGTATGTTATTATGTAAAGACTCCTTTCTGACTAGAAAACAGTTTCATCAATTCCAAACCACCCAAGATGTTTCCCATGAAATTCATGCATTTAATTAAGATTATACCAATCTTACGGGACAAATACAATCAGTTGAGCCTACCTACACATCCCATAACCAAAACATACAACCCAAATCAACAAGTTAACTATGAATGAAACCATCAAACCTTACTTTTCTATCATTTCCCATCATGCTTTTGAAAAACATCAATTCAATGCAACAAAAATGAACTTAGAAAGCCTCCTATGTAGTGAACGCGGTGTAGGAGAGCTAAATTGGGGGTAGAATTTGAAAACTAGGGTTTTTAAACACTTTTAGGCATTCCAGGACCCGTCGCGTACCACGACAGATTTTTGAATGGTCGTCGCGATACGCGACAAAAGTTTGACCTGCGTGTTGACCAAAATCTCTCGCGTAGCGCGACAGATTTCCCTGTGGGTGTCGCGTGACGCGACGGGGTCATTTTTCCAGAAAGTTTTTGCCATTTTCATGCCTTAGCCAAAATTTTCACCCCTAAAACACCAAATCATCCTAAAAACATTCTAAGGCAGAGAAAAACATACCTGGTGACTCCAATTCATCTTTATGGCATCAAATTAATTAAAAACCTGCAAAACACATTAAACACACAAAAACGAAAGCAAACAAACGAAAATGAACACACGAAAAACTAAAATCTACAAACTATACACTTGGGAGTTTAACCCAAGAGCTTACTCAAACTCATCTCAACTGGGAGAATCAAGGGAAACCTCCTCCCTTGCAATTCGATCATGACCATGATCACCAACATCCCATGGTCCTTCTCCCATAACTTCATCTACACCTAACTCATCACTCACCAACATCACACCATCCACTTGATGGACTAAATCACCACCGGCTCTCACAGAATTTGCTATCTTGAGACAAACACTCTCATCACCCACTCCAAGAGTGAGTTTACCCTCATACACATCTATGATAGCTTTAGCGGTGCGCAGGAATGGGCGCCCAAGAATGATGGGAACCGTCGCGTCCGCCTCCATGTCCATCACAACAAAATCCACGGGAAACATAAACCTATCCACCTTGACTAACACATTCTTCAAACTCCCCCGTGGACACTTAACCGACCGATCCGCCAACGACAAAGTCATGCGTGTGGGGGACAAATCACCAAGGGCTAGCTTCTCGTATAAAGAATATGGCATCAGATTGATGCTAGCCCCTGAGTCCGCCAGAGCATACCTCCTCACATCATCTCCAAATAAGCATGGGATAGTAAACATTCCCGGATCTGCAAGCTTTTCGGGAAGCTTGTTTAAAATCACCGCGGAACAACCCGCGCTCAATGGAATGTTGGCGACCTCTCCTAAACGGTCCTTACCCTTCAACAACTCTTTCAGAAACTTCACATACTTGGGTATGTGCTGAAGGGCTTCAATAAAAGGGAGATTGATCTTGAGTTGTCTAAACATGTCAAGAAAGTGCCCATATTCCTTAGCGTGCTTTTGATTAGTCAAGCGCGCCGGATAAGGAACACGGGTAAGATCAATCTCCGTGGTGGGTTTGAACTTGACCGGCTTACCAACTGCCGGCTTCTCAACGGGAGACTCACTGTTAGGTGCGGTACTTGCTGGGACTAGCCTCGGGGGCACCCTCCCAGGAGTCTCCATCTCTATCTCCTCATCCACCGGTTCCTCCTCATCTAACTCAACCGGTGGGATCACCCTCTCACTCTCCTCAACTTCTACTAACACTGGTGTTATGAACACCTCCCCTCTACCTCCTCCAGAACGAGTAGTGACCGCCTTAACGTGGGCGTTTGGGTTGGTTTGGGGCTGACTCGGGAACTGGCCTTGAGGCCGTTCATCCAACCGTTTGGCGATGTCACCAACCGTTCGCTGTAAATCCAAGAACGCAGATTGTTGGTTCTTGAGGAGAACATCATGTTCATGTAGGATCTTCTGTGTAGTGGCATCTTTGGCCACTAACTGAGTCAACAACTCCTCTATCCTACCCAAACCACCACCAGCACCTGAAGTGCTACCCTGATTACTACCACTAGGAGCTGGATTATGTCCCTGATTTTGACCAGAATGAAAACCAGGGGGATTACCTGAAGATCTATAAGTTTGGTTATGAGAATTTCCCCAACCGGGGTTATAAGATTGCCCAAACCTACCCTGCCCTCCTAAGTAGTTAGCCTGCTCCTGACTCACCAAACATTCAGAAGTGGCATGACCACCTCTACAGATCTCACATCTGTCTACTCTCATCTTCAACTCCTTGACATCCCTAGCTAAAGACTCAAGAGCAGCAGCAACACTAGTGTCTGTGTTCACATGGTGAACACCCCTCATTGACGAGGAAGAACTAGCGATAGGGGTTGAATTCCTATTTGAAGACCGCTGCTCATGCTCGGCCTGAGCGAAGCTCTCAAAAAGATCATTGCATTCAGCCACATCCCTCTTACATGAGGTGGCCTCCTGCAGAAGTGTCAAATCGGGCACGAGTCTCATATGTGAGCCCATTGTAGAATTTCTCTACAAGGGCCCATTCAGACAAACCATGCTGGGAGCATCGACTCAGAAGGTTTTGGAACCTCTCCCAAGCAAGATAGTAGGGCTCATCAGGGGCCATTCGAAATGAATGGATCTCATCTCTCAGGCGGGCGGCCTTAGCAGGTGGGAAGTACTTTTTAAGAAAAGCATCCCTAAGGCTAACCCAAGTAGTGAAAGTGCCTGGAGGGTGAGAGTCAAGCCAAGTAGCTGCTCGCCCTGATAAAGAAAAAGGAAAAAGCTGCATGAAAATCGCATCTTCGGTAGCACCTTGAAGATTAAAGGTGCCACAGATGCGTGTGAGCCGAGCAAGGTGTGCGGGTGCATCTTCATCATCACGACCATTAAACTGAGAATTGTTGATCGCAGTCATGATATATGAAGGAATCTGCCATGAATTTTCATTCGGGATCGGTGGCAGTAAAATGGGGTTATTAAGCCCCGTGAATCCCGCAGTGGCCTGCTGGTGAACGGTCCGACGTGCTGCCATTTGTGGATCAAAAGGCACGCGTGGACTAGAGTGAATAGAAGAAGTAGAAGAAGAAGATGGGGTGTGCTCAGAAGAATTAGCAGAAATGGGAGTAGAAGCGCTTACCTCGCTCGTAGAACCTTCAGAAAAGTCCCGCGAATCGCTCCTTGATGGCAAAGAAAGCTCAGGTGGCGGTCCGTGTGAACGTAGGTGTGGCATGCACTACCAAACCTGCAACAAAAAAAACAAAATCAAAAAGAAATAAATAAAATAAAATAAAATAGAACTAAAATTGAAAAGCAAAATGAACACAAATATGCACAGATAAGAACAAAAACTAGTAAGCGCAATCGACTAAGAAGTCCCCGGCAACGGCGCCAAAAACTTGATGTCGACGGAGCTTAGCTATAAAACTAACTAAAAAACCGACTTTAAACTAGACACAAAGTAATAAATCTAGACTCTCTAAAACCTAAGCTACCGACAGGCAAGTGTACCTATCGTATGTAGCATGACAAAAGTAAGTCGGGATATCGAACCCACAGACTTCTACAGACTGTACTAACTAGACTCTAGGACTTATCTATACAAAATTTACTTAAATAAAATAATAATAAGGAGGGGGGTTTTCTAACAAAACTAATAATAACTTAAATAGACTAAAACAGACGAGCAAACAAAAACTAAACCAGAGAAGAAAAGAAACACTACCTAGGCTTGAATCATATACATGCTTGACAAGGTTCTATCGGGGATTGGAACTAATGTGATACCGGGATCTTAGAATACTAAACTCACAGGAAAATTAGAGCATCCTCAACCCTTCTCAAGGATAGTCAACTAAAGATCCTAAAAGCCGTTAAACAACCGGTTAAATGGATTCCCTTCACAGGTCATCCAACTATTTATGAAATATCCACTAGATTATCTACCTCACAGTACGATAATCTCAAAACACCTAAGAAATAACTGTCACACATTCTACCTCACGGCGCGAAAGTCACAGTTCACTTAAATGATAGGGACAACTTGGGTTTTCCTATTGGACTCAATAAACAAGGTTTGATAGACATACTAGAAAGATCTTCTCACAAAGGCTCTAACTAGAAATCCAACATCCAAGACTTATCGACAACTTCTCACCTCACGGCTATTAAAGTTAGTTGCACATCTTAATCATCTAAATCATAATAAAACATTCCTATGAATCACTCGGCCAAAGCAACTCATCCACTAATCAAAAACACACAGTAATTGATTCTAGCATGTACCTATTTTGCAACAGACAATCGCCAAGATACATGAGGAAAATAATATCAATCATTTAACAACCAAAGACACACATACACATCCAATATTCCAAACCAAGTCTTTAAATCATAAATCATTCACATCATAATATTCCAAAACCGAATCAAACCAAAATCAAACATGTATAATCATCCAACCTAGATAGTTCTAAATGTTTAGCCAAGAAACATTGTCAAAACAGAAATCATAACAAGTTTACAAAGCTTGAAACACATAGTAATCAGGAATGAAACAAAGAATGAGAAAACCGAATGGTTAACGCCCGAAAACACAATCCCGGGGCTTCAATCCTTCGATCTCTCGCTTCAAGAGCTTCCCAATTGCTTCCAATCACCTCCGGCCGTCTCTAGCCTCGTCCTAGATCGTCTGATATCGAATGTTTTGCCTCCAGCCGTTTCAGAAACTTAAAACTTGAATTTCTGCGTTTTTAACCCTGTCGCGTAGCGCGACAGACACAACCACACCCGTCGCGTAGCGTGACGGGTTTCGCTACCCGACAAAATAGTCGGGTCAACCGGCATTATTAAGTGAGGGCATTTTGGTAATTTCCACCTGTCGCGTAGCGCGACAGGGTTTCCTGTGGTCGTCGCGTACCGCGAGAAGGTCTTTTTCCAGTTTTTACATTCTTTTATCTTTGGGTTTGTTCTTTTCCAACCGGGAGCTCGTTTTCTTGATCTTTTATGCCAAAATGATGTGTTTATAACCTGCAAGCATAAAATCATAGAATTGTGAAGAACCAGCTTAAATCGACTCCAAAACTGAATAAACTGTACAGAAACTTAAACAAAACAAATGAGAAAATAGATGTGTTTTACAACACATCACATCCCCACACTTATCTCTTTTTCGTCCCTGAAAAAGGCTTATGCAAAAATTCTGGGATCATAGCTAGATAAAACGGTTTCTACACCATTAACATAGTCAATCTAAAATTCAATGCTTTGGAAAAGATTGCAAGTATTGTTATCCTATTAAGCCCATACTGATTATTCTTGTCCCTAAATCATGGTCCATTAAGTTCATGTTCTACATTTCATTTCATTAGACCCACACTTAGGAAATTTAAAATCAACTCAATCCTGGATTCTAGCTTTCAATTCATCCTTACATATAAACAAACAAGAAATTTCTCAAATCAGATTTTTATAATGGAAGCAGATGAAAGCGTGAGCGTTTTCCCTTCTTTCAATTTTTTATTGAACTTAGCTTAGTGGTGTTTCAACCAGGCTGCAACCCGGCGTGTGACACATAAGTTTCTCGTCCAACTTCTTTTATTTCATTTTTTTTCTTTTAGCTCAGCTTATTTGGTGAAATGGGGCGCCATAAGACTCGGATTTATTCTCATAAAAAGAATACTTATGTGCCAAACAAAAATCAGATTTGTAAAACTCTAGTATGTTATTATGTAAAGACTCCTTTCTGACTAGAAAACAGTTTCATCAATTCCAAACCACCCAAGATGTTTCCCATGAAATTCATGCATTTAATTAAGATTATACCAATCTTACGGGACAAATACAATCAGTTGAGCCTACCTACACATCCCATAACCAAAACATACAACCCAAATCAACAAGTTAACTATGAATGAAACCATCAAACCTTACTTTTCTATCATTTCCCATCATGCTTTTGCAACCAACTTAAACGAAGACAAGAAAGATTTAAGCCAAAGATGTAGAAACAAAAATAAAAATAAAAATTTTCAAAAATTTTGACTCAAAAACTTAAGTAAACTAAAATTCAAAAACTAACTACTAAAAGAAAACAAGACTAAAACAAAATTTCCCATCCCCACACTTAAACTTTACATTGTCCCCAATGTAGAGAAAAAGGAAACCCAAAAGAAAAACTAACAACTAAAAACTGAAAATGACTTAGCTGGTTGAAGAGAAGACTGTCGAGTGTCAATCTTTCCACGTAGCTCCACAATCTACAAGTTTGCTCCACTGGCTATAAACAATAACATAAGATCTACACAACACAAAGATCAAACAAGCATCAACAAGTCCAAAGAAACATAATGATATCCATGATTAAGCCCAACCACAAACCGACCTTACCAATTAACTAAAATTAAAAAAGAAAAACAAATCAAGCAAAGAAAATAATAAAAAAAAACTAACTAAAAATTTGAAAAACATCTATTCAATGCAACAAAAATGAACTTAGAAAGCCTCCTATGTAGTGAACGCGGTGTAGGAGAGCTAAATTGGGGGTAGAATTTAAAAACTAGGGTTTTTAAACACTTTTAGGCATTCAAGGACCCGTCGCGTACCGCGACAGATTTTTGAATGGTCGTCGCGATACGCGACAAAAGTTTGACCCGCGTGTTGACCAAAATCTCTCGCGTAGCGCGACAGATTTCCCTGTGGGTGTCGCGTGACGCGACGGGGTCATTTTTCCAGAAAGTTTTTGCCATTTTCATGCCTTAGCCAAAATTTTCACCCCTAAAACACCAAATCATCCTAAAAACATTCTAAGGCAGAGAAAAACATACCTGGTGACTCCAATTCATCTTTATGGCATCAAATTAATTAAAAACCTGCAAAACACATTAAACACACAAAAACGAAAGCAAACAAACGAAAATGAACACACGAAAAACTAAAATCTACAAACTATACACTTGGGAGTTTAACCCAAGAGCTTACTCAAACTCATCTCAACTGGGAGAATCAAGGGAAACCTCCTCCCTTGCAATTCGATCATGACCATGATCACCAACATCCCATGGTCCTTCTCCCATAACTTCATCTACACCTAACTCATCACTCACCAACATCACACCATCCACTTGATGGACTAAATCACCACCGGCTCTCACAGAATTTGCTATCTTGAGACAAACACTCTCATCACCCACTCCAAGAGTGAGTTTACCCTCATACACATCTATGATAGCTTTAGCGGTGCGCAGGAATGGGCGCCCAAGAATGATGGGAACCGTCGCGTCCGCCTCCATGTCCATCACAACAAAATCCACGGGAAACATAAACCTATCCACCTTGACTAACACATTCTTCAAAATCCCCCGTGGACACTTAACCGACCGATCCGCCAACGACAAAGTCATGCGTGTGGGGGACAAATCACCAAGGGCTAGCTTCTCGTATAAAGAATATGGCATCAGATTGATGCTAGCCCCTGAGTCCGCCAGAGCATACCTCCTCACATCATCTCCAAATAAGCATGGGATAGTAAACATTCCCGGATCTGCAAGCTTTTCGGGAAGCTTGTTTAAAATCACCGCGGAACAACCCGCGCTCAATGGAATGTTGGCGACCTCTCCTAAACGGTCCTTACCCTTCAACAACTCTTTCAGAAACTTCACATACTTGGGTATGTGCTGAAGGGCTTCAATAAAAGGGAGATTGATCTTGAGTTGTCTAAACATGTCAAGAAAGTGCCCATATTCCTTAGCGTGCTTTTGATTAGTCAAGCGCGCCGGATAAGGAACACGGGTAAGATCAATCTCCGTGGTGGGTTTGAACTTGACCGGCTTACCAACTGCCGGCTTCTCAACGGGAGACTCACTGTTAGGTGCGGTACTTGCTGGGACTAGCCTCGGGGGCACCCTCCCAGGAGTCTCCATCTCTATCTCCTCATCCACCGGTTCCTCCTCATCTAACTCAACCGGTGGGATCACCCTCTCACTCTCCTCAACTTCTACTAACACTGGTGTTATGAACACCTCTCCTCTACCTCCTCCAGAACGAGTAGTGACCGCCTTAACGTGGGCGTTTGGGTTGGTTTGGGGCTGACCCGGGAACTGGCCTTGAGGCCGTTCATCCAACCGTTTGGCGATGTCACCAACCGTTCGCTGTAAATCCAAGAACGCAGATTGTTGGTTCTTGAGGAGAACATCATGTTCATGTAGGATCTTCTGTGTAGTGGCATCTTTGGCCACTAACTGAGTCAACAACTCCTCTATCCTACCCAAACCACCACCAGCACCTGAAGTGCTACCCTGATTACTACCACTAGGAGCTGGATTATGTCCCTGATTTTGACCAGAATGAAAACCAGGGGGATTACCTGAAGATCTATAAGTTTGGTTATGAGAATTTCCCCAACCGGGGTTATAAGATTGCCCAAACCTACCCTGCCCTCCTAAGTAGTTAGCCTGCTCCTGACTCACCAAACATTCAGAAGTGGCATGACCACCTCTACAGATCTCACATCTGTCTACTCTCATCTTCAACTCCTTGACATCCCTAGCTAAAGACTCAAGAGCAGCAGCAACACTAGTGTCTGTGTTCACATGGTGAACACCCCTCATTGACGAGGAAGAACTAGCGATAGGGGTTGAATTCCTATTTGAAGACCGCTGCTCATGCTCGGCCTGAGCGAAGCTCTCAAAAAGATCATTGCATTCAGCCACATCCCTCTTACCCATGAGGTGGCCTCCTGCAGAAGTGTCAAATCGGGCACGAGTCTCATATGTGAGCCCATTGTAGAATTTCTCTACAAGGGCCCATTCAGACAAACCATGCTGGGAGCATCGACTCAGAAGGTTTTGGAACCTCTCCCAAGCAAGATAGTAGGGCTCATCAGGGGCCATTCGAAATGAATGGATCTCATCTCTCAGGCGGGCGGCCTTAGCAGGTGGGAAGTACTTTTAAGAAAAGCATCCCTAAGGCTAACCCAAGTAGTGAAAGTGCCTGGAGGGTGAGAGTCAAGCCAAGTAGCTGCTCGCCCTGATAAAGAAAAAGGAAAAAGCTGCATGAAAATCGCATCTTCGGTAGAACCTTGAAGATTAAAGGTGCCACAGATGCGTGTGAGCCGAGCAAGGTGTGCGGGTGCATCTTCATCATCACGACCATTAAACTGAGAATTGTTGATCGCAGTCATGATATATGAAGGAATCTGCCATGAATTTTCATTCGGGATCGGTGGCAGTAAAATGGGGTTATTAAGCCCCGTGAATCCCGCAGTGGCCTGCTGGTGAACGGTCCGACGTGCTGCCATTTGTGGATCAAAAGGCACGCGTGGACTAGAGTGAATAGAAGAAGTAGAAGAAGAAGATGGGGTGTGCTCAGAAGAATTAGCAGAAATGGGAGTAGAAGCGCTTACCTCGCTCGTAGAACCTTCAGAAAAGTCCCGCGAATCGCTCCTTGATGGCAAAGAAAGCTCAGGTGGCGGTCCGTGTGAACGTAGGTGTGGCATGCACTACCAAACCTGCAACAAAAAAAAAACAAAATCAAAAAGAAATAAATAAAATAAAATAAAATAGAACTAAAATTGAAAAGCAAAATGAACACAAATATGCACAGATAAGAACAAAAACTAGTAAGCGCAATCGACTAAGAAGTCCCCGGCAACGGCGCCAAAAACTTGATGTCGACGGAGCTTAGCTATAAAACTAACTAAAAAACCGACTTTAAACTAGACACAAAGTAATAAATCTAGACTCTCTAAAACCTAAGCTACCGACAGGCAAGTGTACCTATCGTATGTAGCATGACAAAAGTAAGTCGGGATATCGAACCCACAGACTTCTACAGACTGTACTAACTAGACTCTAGGACTTATCTATACAAAATTTACTTAAATAAAATAATAATAAGGAGGGGGGTTTTCTAACAAAACTAATAATAACTTAAATAGACTAAAACAGACGAGCAAACAAAAACTAAACCAGAGAAGAAAAGAAACACTACCTAGGCTTGAATCATATACATGCTTGACAAGGTTCTATCGGGGATTGGAACTAATGTGATACCGGGATCTTAGAATACTAAACTCACAGGAAAATTAGAGCATCCTCAACCCTTCTCAAGGATAGTCAACTAAAGATCCTAAAAGCCGTTAAACAACCGGTTAAATGGATTCCCTTCACAGGTCATCCAACTATTTATGAAATATCCACTAGATTATCTACCTCACAGTACGATAATCTCAAAACACCTAAGAAATAACTGTCACACATTCTACCTCACGGCGCGAAAGTCACAGTTCACTTAAATGATAGGGACAACTTGGGTTTTCCTATTGGACTCAATAAACAAGGTTTGATAGACATACTAGAAAGATCTTCTCACAAAGGCTCTAACTAGAAATCCAACATCCAAGACTTATCGACAACTTCTCACCTCACGGCTATTAAAGTTAGTTGCACATCTTAATCATCTAAATCATAATAAAACATTCCTATGAATCACTCGGCCAAAGCAACTCATCCACTAATCAAAAACACACAGTAATTGATTCTAGCATGTACCTATTTTGCAACAGACAATCGCCAAGATACATGAGGAAAATAATATCAATCATTTAACAACCAAAGACACACATACACATCCAATATTCCAAACCAAGTCTTTAAATCATAAATCATTCACATCATAATATTCCAAAACCGAATCAAACCAAAATCAAACATGTATAATCATCCAACCTAGATAGTTCTAAATGTTTAGCCAAGAAACATTGTCAAAACAGAAATCATAACAAGTTTACAAAGCTTGAAACACATAGTAATCAGGAATGAAACAAAGAATGAGAAAACCGAATGGTTAACGCCCGAAAACACAATCCCGGGGCTTCAATCCTTCGATCTCTCGCTTCAAGAGCTTCCCAATTGCTTCCAATCACCTCCGGCCGTCTCTAGCCTCGTCCTAGATCGTCTGATATCGAATGTTTTGCCTCCAGCCGTTTCAGAAACTTAAAACTTGAATTTCTGCGTTTTTAACCCTGTCACGTAGCGCGACAGACACAACCACACCCGTCGCGTAGCGCGACGGGTTTCGCTACCCGACAAAATAGTCGGGTCAACCGGCATTATTAAGTGAGGGCATTTTGGTAATTTCCACCTGTCGCGTAGCGCGACAGGGTTTCCTGTGGTCGTCGCGTACCGCGAGAAGGTCTTTTTCCAGTTTTTACATTCTTTTATCTTTGGGTTTGTTCTTTTCCAACCGGGAGCTCGTTTTCTTGATCTTTTATGCCAAAACGATGTGTTTATAACCTGCAAGCATAAAATCATAGAATTGTGAAGAACCAGCTTAAATCGACTCCAAAACTGAATAAACTGTACAGAAACTTAAACAAAACAAATGAGAAAATAGATGTGTTTTACAACACATCAATGGCATGCTTTGTTTTTAGTCAATTTAATGTCTTCCCAAAAGCTTCATCATGATAATCAGTAGTTGCGTTCGAGCTAAAAGATTAAAACTTGCTAATATGTCATCAGGTGTCGCTAGCTATATGTCGTCCACATTGATTCTTCATCGCCCTTTGGTATAGCTTTGATTGATGTTGTTTCGTAGGTTTTCAAGACAATTTTTTTTACATTTGCTTTTCAAACACCAGGTCATTCTCTTCAAAATCTCAAAAAACTAACTTCTGTTTTCACATATTAAATATACACGTATCAGTTGCAAAAATGGTAACAACACTAAAACGGGCAACTGTTCTTCCTTTTAAATATTTCTTTGAATGTCAAATATGATTACAAGAAGAATAACTTCTGGGTATATAAATTGTTAAACTAATTTGAAAGATGAGAAACACTACTAGAAAACTGGTCAATTGCCACGAAAATTTGCCACCAATATAAATGGTAGCAAATATTGTGACCAATTTCTCACCAAATTTCAATTAATAGTTTTTGCTATTAAATGGTAGCTGAGTGGTGGCGAATTTTAGGAGTATTAATTTTCCATCGTAAACACATAACTTCTTAAATTTACCCACTGGTTTAGTGGTGGCAAAATTAAAAAAATTAAGTGTAAAAATTATTTGGTTTCCCCGAAAAATCATTAATTCCGATCCTCTCAAATATTTTAACCCTAAACGCCCAAAGTGTATTTCGAATCCCTCTCGGCCGGCGAACTACAGAAACTACGATTCCCTCTCCGCCGACGACTTCAAAAATTGCACTTACTTTCCTCTCCGCCGACGAAATCGGAAACCGCCGACGAAATCGGAAACCGCCGACGAAATCGGAAACCTCTCTGTCGGCTACAATACAAAATCCACATACATGAAAATAATGAGGAGGCCATAGCATTCGGAGAACATTTCAAATCAACGACGATTAGGTAATGCATTCGTGTTTTATCTACGTTTGATTTTTTTCGCGTTGATTAGTAGAAACCGTACCTGTGCATTTTGAATATACTTAATTAGCAACTAAATGAAGATTCGGAGAGAAGTGGTATCATACGTAGGTACAAGATAATTTTGCTTATGCCGACAATTTTTTCGCTAAATCGTGCTTAAGACTGAGGATGAATAAGATTGAATATTACCTGTCAGAATTTATGAGAATAAATTAAGAAGATTGCATAACTCAGAGAAAATGATGTTGCATAAGATTGAATATTACCTGTCAAATTTTATGAGAATAAGTTAAGAAGATTGCATAACTCAGAGAAAATGATGTTGCATAAGATTGAATATTACCTGTCAATTTTTATGAGAATAGCTTATTTTAAAATGCAAGTAATTTTGGTTGACCGGATACATGAATGAATGGGTTTCTCTGCAATATCATATCAATATGTGTTAAATGGCAACAAGAAAGGAAATGATTTGAAAGTGAGATTAAAAGAAAAAAAACAGAGAAAGATATGAAGTTTAAACAAGTGATGTCATATCAATCCAGTAGCATATTTCATGTTCTTATTTTGTAGTTCTTGATATACCGTGTTGGGTTATTGATTTTTATATTCAATATAATATGAAATTAGACTGTTTCTAACAAATTTAATAATGATACAGGGTGACTAGTGAATAACAAATTCAAGACTATTTGTTTTTTAATTTTTTGAAAAGTTTAAATAGAGTAACATTTGGAAACTGATAATGCATTGTTCTTGGACCTTGATAGTCAAAGAGTGAGCATCTCTTGTAAACCACAGAAAACAAACAGCTAGCAACTTGGTGGGAGGAAATAAAAAGATTTAACACACTTGGCAAGAAAGACCCCGAGGTATGTTAATTTTATTATTTTTATGAATAATAAGTTTGAGTTTGATTCCATATGAGAGTATGAGACTATGAGTCTTTTTAATGGGTCTTGATAAAATCTACTTGTCTTTGAGATCCATGATACTACCCAATGATTCTATACATTCTTTAAAAGATTTCTTTGCTTTAATATATGAAAAAAGATTAACGAGCTAATACTACCCAATGATTCTATACATTCTTTGTTCATTTTTATATAATGTTTTAGTTATGATTAGAAAAACAGGGCTATTCAAATAACAAGCTAATTTTTTAATAAAAAAGATTAACGAGCCATTTGACCTCTCTATCCCAACTCGGATAGGGGTAAGTTTTATGTGTGTATGCTTGTTTATTAATGTCTATGAATTTAGGGGGACTGCTTTGATTAATTATGGCATGGTATACCGATCGGAAGTGGATGTATGAAAATATTGATAGCGATGGCTTTCTTAATTCTGAATATTGTGACAATGTAGATTTATTTTTGGACTATGCATTTGCTAATGAATTAGTTGTTGATACAAGGGTTAATATGCGTGGTGAGACAGTACGCGAGATAAAATGTCCTTGTTATAAATGCCAAAATATAAGTTATAGGGATAGAACAACAGTTCAAAAACATTTGTATAAGGAAGGTTTCATGCTTCGTTATGAAACATGGAGTGAGCATGGTAAAAATTATATCCGTGAGGTGGGACAATCTTCTACTACAATGAAAATTGATGATAATGATAATGGTTACAAACACATGGTGTTAGATAACATGCATGCATGCGGTTATTCTTTAAATATTTTGGAAGGGGAAACACCTAATTTAGAAGCAAAAAGATTCTATGACATGCTACAAGCTGCTGATGAACCTTTGTGGGAGGGGGAGAAAGCTACAAATTGTTCGAAGTAACAAGCAGCCACAAGCTTCTTGACATGGAAGTCACTTTTCAATGTGTCCACTGCAGCTTACAACTATAACATTTCTATGGTTAATGCATTGCTGCCTGAAAAAAATAAGCTCCCAAAAAACTTTTATGATACCAAGAAGAGTTTAGAAACGTTGAGTCTACCATATGAAAGAATTGATGTTTGCAAAAATCATTGCATGTTATTCTATAAGCAAGACAAGACATTAACACAATGTAAATACTGCAAGGCTTATGCAAAAATTCTGGGATCATAGCTAGATAAAACGGTTTCTACACCATTAACATAGTCAATCTAAAATTCAATGCTTTGTAAAAGATTGCAAGTATTGTTATCCTATTAAGCCCATACTGATTATTCTTGTCCCTAAATCATGGTCCATTAAGTTCATGTTCTACATTTCATTTCATTAGACCCACACTTAGGAAATTTAAAATCAACTCAATCCTGGATTCTAGCTTTCAATTCATCCTTACATATAAACAAACAAGAAATTTCTCAAATCAGATTTTTATAATGGAAGCAGATGAAAGCGTGAGCGTTTTCCCTTCTTTCAATTTTTTATTGAACTTAGCTTAGTGGTGTTTCAACCAGGCTGCAACCCGGCGTGTGACACATAAGTTTCTCGTCCAACTTCTTTTATTTCATTTTTTTTTCTTTTAGCTCAGCTTATTTGGTGAAATGGGGCGCCATAAGACTCGGATTTATTCTCATAAAAAGAATACTTATGTGCCAAACAAAAATCAGATTTGTAAAACTCTAGTATGTTATTATGTAAAGACTCCTTTCTGACTAGAAAACAGTTTCATCAATTCCAAACCACCCAAGATGTTTCCCATGAAATTCATGCATTTAATTAAGATTATACCAATCTTACGGGACAAATACAATCAGTTGAGCCTACCTACACATCCCATAACCAAAACATACAACCCAAATCAACAAGTTAACTATGAATGAAACCATCAAACCTTACTTTTCTATCATTTCCCATCATGCTTTTGCAACCAACTTAAACGAAGACAAGAAAGATTTAAGCCAAAGATGTAGAAACAAAAATAAAAATAAAAATTTTCAAAAATTTTGACTCAAAAACTTAAGTAAACTAAAATTCAAAAACTAACTACTAAAAGAAAACAAGACTAAAACAAAATTTCCCATCCCCACACTTAAACTTTACATTGTCCCCAATGTAGAGAAAAATGAAACCCAAAAGAAAAACTAACAACTAAAAACTGAAAATGACTTAGCTTGTTAAAGAGAAGACTGTCAAGTGTCAATCTTTCCACGTAGCTCCACAATCTACAAGTTTGCTCCACTGGCTATAAACAATAACATAAGATCTACACAACACAAAGATCAAACAAGCATCAACAAGTCCAAAGAAACATAATGATATCCATGATTAAGCCCAACCACAAACCGACCTTACCAATTAACTAAAATTAAAAAAGAAAAACAAATCAAGCAAAGAAAATAATAAAAAAAAAACTAACTAAAAATTTGAAAAACATCAATTCAATGCAACAAAAATGAACTTAGAAAGCCTCCTATGTAGTGAACGCGGTGTAGGAGAGCTAAATTGGGGGTAGAATTTGAAAACTAGGGTTTTTAAACACTTTTAGGCATTCCAGGACCCGTCGCGTACCGCGACAGATTTTTGAATGGTCGTCGCGATACGCGACAAAAGTTTGACCCGCGTGTTGACCAAAATCTCTCGCGTAGCGCGACAGATTTCCTTGTGGGTGTCGCGTGACGCGACGGGGTCATTTTTCCAGAAAGTTTCTGCCATTTTCATGCCTTAGCCAAAATTTTCAACCCTAAAACACCAAATCATCCTAAAAACATTCTAAGGCAGAGAAAAACATACCTGGTGACTCCAATTCATCTTTATGGCATCAAATTAATTAAAAACCCGCAAAACACATTAAACACACAAAAACGAAAGCAAACAAACGAAAATGAACACACGAAAAACTAAAATCTACAAACTATACACTTGGGAGTTTAACCCAAGAGCTTACTCAAACTCATCTCAACTGGGAGAATCAAGGGAAACCTCCTCCCTTGCAATTCGATCATGACCATGATCACCAACATCCCATGGTCCTTCTCCCATAACTTCATCTACACCTAACTCATCACTCACCAACATCACACCATCCACTTGATGGACTAAATCACCACCGGCTCTCACAGAATTTGCTATCTTGAGACAAACACTCTCATCACCCACTCCAAGAGTGAGTTTACCCTCATACACATCTATGATAGCTTTAGCGGTGCGCAGGAATGGGCGCCCAAGAATGATGGGAACCGTCGCGTCCGCCTCCATGTCCATCACAACAAAATCCACGGGAAACATAAACCTATCCACCTTGACTAACACATTCTTCAAAATCCCCGTGGACACTTAACCGACCGATCCGCCAACGACAAAGTCATGCGTGTGGGGGACAAATCACCAAGGGCTAGCTTCTCGTATAAAGAATATGGCATCAGATTGATGCTAGCCCCTGAGTCCGCCAGAGCATACCTCCTCACATCATCTCCAAATAAGCATGGGATAGTAAACATTCCCGGATCTGCAAGCTTTTCGGGAAGCTTGTTTAAAATCATCGCGGAACAACCCGCGCTCAATGGAATGTTGGCGACCTCTCCTAAACGGTCCTTACCCTTCAACAACTCTTTCAGAAACTTCACATACTTGGGTATGTGCTGAAGGGCTTCAATAAAAGGGAGATTGATCTTGAGTTGTCTAAACATGTCAAGAAAGTGCCCATATTTCTTAGCGTGCTTTTGATTAGTCAAGCGCGCCGGATAAGGAACACGGGTAAGATCAATCTCCGTGGTGGGTTTGAACTTGACCGGCTTACCAACTGCCGGCTTCTCAACGGGAGACTCACTGTTAGGTGCGGTACTTGCTGGGACTAGCCTCGGGGGCACCCTCCCAGGAGTCTCCATCTCTATCTCCTCATCCACCGGTTCCTCCTCATCTAACTCAACCGGTGGGATAACCCTCTCACTCTCCTCAACTTCTACTAACACTGGTGGTATGAACACCTCTCCTCTACCTCCTCCAGAACGAGTAGTGACCGCCTTAACGTGGGCGTTTGGGTTGGTTTGGGGCTGACCCGGGAACTGGCCTTGAGGCCGTTCATCCAACCGTTTGGCGATGTCACCAACCGGTCGCTGTAAATCCAAGAACGCAGATTGTTGGTTCTTGAGGAGAACATCATGTTCATGTAGGATCTTCTGTGTAGTGGCATCTTTGGCCACTAACTGAGTCAACAACTCCTCTATCCTACCCAAACCACCACCAGCACCTGAAGTGCTACCCTGATTACTACCACTAGGAGCTGGATTATGTCCCTGATTTTGACCAGAATGAAAACCAGGGGGATTACCTGAAGATCTATAAGTTTGGTTATGAGAATTTCCCCAACCGGGGTTATAAGATTGCCCAAACCTACCCTGCCCTCCTAAGTAGTTAGCCTGCTCCTGACTCACCAAACATTCAGAAGTGGCATGACCACCTCTACAGATCTCACATCTGTCTACTCTCATCTTCAACTCCTTGACATCCCTAGCTAAAGACTCAAGAGCAGCAGCAACACTAGTGTCTGTGTTCACATGGTGAACACCCCTCATTGACGAGGAAGAACTAGCGATAGGGGTTGAATTCCTATTTGAAGACCGCTGCTCATGCTCGGCCTGAGCGAAGCTCTCAAAAAGATCATTGCATTCAGCCACATCCCTCTTACCCATGAGGTGGCCTCCTGCAGAAGTGTCAAATCGGGCACGAGTCTCATATGTGAGCCCATTGTAGAATTTCTCTACAAGGGCCCATTCAGACAAACCATGCTGGGAGCATCGACTCAGAAGGTTTTGGAACCTCTCCCAAGCAAGATAGTAGGGCTCATCAGGGGCCATTCGAAATGAATGGATCTCATCTCTCAGGCGGGCGGCCTTAGCAGGTGGGAAGTACTTTTTAAGAAAAGCATCCCTAAGGCTAACCCAAGTAGTGAAAGTGCCTGGAGGGTGAGAGTCAAGCCAAGTAGCTGCTCGCCCTGATAAAGAAAAAGGAAAAAGCTGCATGAAAATCGCATCTTCGGTAGAACCTTGAAGATTAAAGGTGCCACAGATGCGTGTGAGCCGAGCAAGGTGTGCGGGTGCATCTTCATCATCACGACCATTAAACTGAGAATTGTTGATCGCAGTCATGATATATGAAGGAATCTGCCATGAATTTTCATTCGGGATCGGTGGCAGTAAAATGGGGTTATTAAGCCCCGTGAATCCCGCAGTGGCCTGCTGGTGAACGGTCCGACGTGCTGCCATTTGTGGATCAAAAGGCACGCGTGGACTAGAGTGAATAGAAGAAGTAGAAGAAGAAGATGGGGTGTGCTCAGAAGAATTAGCAGAAATGGGAGTAGAAGCGCTTACCTCGCTCGTAGAACCTTCAGAAAAGTCCCGCGAATCGCTCCTTGATGGCAAAGAAAGCTCAGGTGGCGGTCCGTGTGAACGTAGGTGTGGCATGCACTACCAAACCTGCAAAAAAAAAAACAAAATCAAAAAGAAATAAATAAAATAAAATAAAATAGAACTAAAATTGAAAAGCAAAATGAACACAAATATGCACAGATAAGAACAAAAACTAGTAAGCGCAATCGACTAAGAAGTCCCCGGCAACGGCGCCAAAAACTTGATGTCGACGGAGCTTAGCTATAAAACTAACTAAAAAACCGACTTTAAACTAGACACAAAGTAATAAATCTAGACTCTCTAAAACCTAAGCTACCGACAGGCAAGTGTACCTATCGTATGTAGCATGACAAAAGTAAGTCGGGATATCGAACCCACAGACTTCTACAGACTGTACTAACTAGACTCTAGGACTTATCTATACAAAATTTACTTAAATAAAATAATAATAAGGAGGGGGTTTTCTAACAAAACTAATAATAACTTAAATAGACTAAAACAGACGAGCAAACAAAAACTAAACCAGAGAAGAAAAGAAACACTACCTAGGCTTGAATCATATACATGCTTGACAAGGTTCTATCGGGGATTGGAACTAATGTGATACCGGGATCTTAGAATACTAAACTCACAGGAAAATTAGAGCATCCTCAACCCTTCTCAAGGATAGTCAACTAAAGATCCTAAAAGCCGTTAAACAACCGGTTAAATGGATTCCCTTCACAGGTCATCCAACTATTTATGAAATATCCACTAGATTATCTACCTCACAGTACGATAATCTCAAAACACCTAAGAAATAACTGTCACACATTCTACCTCACGGCGCGAAAGTCACAGTTCACTTAAATGATAGGGACAACTTGGGTTTTCCTATTGGACTCAATAAACAAGGTTTGATAGACATACTAGAAAGATCTTCTCACAAAGGCTCTAACTAGAAATCCAACATCCAAGACTTATCGACAACTTCTCACCTCACGGCTATTAAAGTTAGTTGCACATCTTAATCATCTAAATCATAATAAAACATTCCTATGAATCACTCGGCCAAAGCAACTCATCCACTAATCAAAAACACACAGTAATTGATTCTAGCATGTACCTATTTTGCAACAGACAATCGCCAAGATACATGAGGAAAATAATATCAATCATTTAACAACCAAAGACACACATACACATCCAATATTCCAAACCAAGTCTTTAAATCATAAATCATTCACATCATAATATTCCAAAACCGAATCAAACCAAAATCAAACATGTATAATCATCCAACCTAGATAGTTCTAAATGTTTAGCCAAGAAACATTGTCAAAACAGAAATCATAACAAGTTTACAAAGCTTGAAACACATAGTAATCAGGAATGAAACAAAGAATGAGAAAACCGAATGGTTAACGCCCGAAAACACAATCCCGGGGCTTCAATCCTTCGATCTCTCGCTTCAAGAGCTTCCCAATTGCTTCCAATCACCTCCGGCCGTCTCTAGCCTCGTCCTAGATCGTCTGATATCGAATGTTTTGCCTCCAGCCGTTTCAGAAACTTAAAACTTGAATTTCTGCGTTTTTAACCCTGTCACGTAGCGCGACAGACACAACCACACCCGTCGCGTAGCGCGACGGGTTTCGCTACCCGACAAAATAGTCGGGTCAACCGGCATTATTAAGTGAGGGCATTTTGGTAATTTCCACCTGTCGCGTAGCGCGACAGGGTTTCCTGTGGTCGTCGCGTACCGCGAGAAGGTCTTTTTCCAGTTTTTACATTCTTTTATCTTTGGGTTTGTTCTTTTCCAACCGGGAGCTCGTTTTCTTGATCTTTTATGCCAAAATGATGTGTTTATAACCTGCAAGCATAAAATCATAGAATTGTGAAGAACCAGCTTAAATCGACTCCAAAACTGAATAAACTGTACAGAAACTTAAACAAAACAAATGAGAAAATAGATGTGTTTTACAACACATCAATGGCATGCTTTGTTTTTAGTCAATTTAATGTCTTCCCAAAAGCTTCATCATGATAATCAGTAGTTGCGTTCGAGCTAAAAGATTAAAACTTGCTAATATGTCATCAGGTGTCGCTAGCTATATGTCGTCCACATTGATTCTTCATCGCCCTTTGGTATAGCTTTGATTGATGTTGTTTCGTAGGTTTTCAAGACAATTTTTTTTACATTTGCTTTTCAAACACCAGGTCATTCTCTTCAAAATCTCAAAAAACTAACTTCTGTTTTCACATATTAAATATACACGTATCAGTTGCAAAAATGGTAACAACACTAAAACGGGCAACTGTTCTTCCTTTTAAATATTTCTTTGAATGTCAAATATGATTACAAGAAGAATAACTTCTGGGTATATAAATTGTTAAACTAATTTGAAAGATGAGAAACACTACTAGAAAACTGGTCAATTGCCACGAAAATTTGCCACCAATATAAATGGTAGCAAATATTGTGACCAATTTCTCACCAAATTTCAATTAATAGTTTTTGCTATTAAATGGTAGCTGAGTGGTGGCGAATTTTAGGAGTATTAATTTTCCATCGTAAACACATAACTTCTTAAATTTACCCACTGGTTTAGTGGTGGCAAAATTAAAAAAATTAAGTGTAAAAATTATTTGGTTTCCCCGAAAAATCATTAATTCCGATCCTCTCAAATATTTTAACCCTAAACGCCCAAAGTGTATTTCGAATCCCTCTCGGCCGGCGAACTACAGAAACTACGATTCCCTCTCCGCCGACGACTTCAAAAATTGCACTTACTTTCCTCTCCGCCGACGAAATCGGAAACCGCCGACGAAATCGGAAACCTCTCTGTCGGCTACAATACAAAATCCACATACATGAAAATAATGAGGAGGCCATAGCATTCGGAGAACATTTCAAATCAACGACGATTAGGTAATGCATTCGTGTTTTATCTACGTTTGATTTTTTTCGCGTTGATTAGTAGAAACCGTACCTGTGCATTATGAATATACTTAATTAGCAACTAAATGAAGATTCGGAGAGAAGTGGTATCATACGTAGGTACAAGATAATTTTGCTTATGCCGACAATTTTTTCGCTAAATCGTGCTTAAGACTGAGGATGAATAAGATTGAATATTACCTGTCAGAATTTATGAGAATAAATTAAGAAGATTGCATAACTCAGAGAAAATGATGTTGCATAAGATTGAATATTACCTGTCAAATTTTATGAGAATAAGTTAAGAAGATTGCATAACTCAGAGAAAATGATGTTGCATAAGATTGAATATTACCTGTCAATTTTTATGAGAATAGCTTATTTTAAAATGCAAGTAATTTTGGTTGACCGGATACATGAATGAATGGGTTTCTCTGCAATATCATATCAATATGTGTTAAATGGCAACAAGAAAGGAAATGATTTGAAAGTGAGATTAAAAGAAAAAAAACAGAGAAAGATATGAAGTTTAAACAAGTGATGTCATATCAATCCAGTAGCATATTTCATGTTCTTATTTTGTAGTTCTTGATATACCGTGTTGGGTTATTGATTTTTATATTCAATATAATATGAAATTAGACTGTTTCTAACAAATTTAATAATGATACAGGGTGACTAGTGAATAACAAATTCAAGACTATTTGTTTTTTAATTTTTTGAAAAGTTTAAATAGAGTAACATTTGGAAACTGATAATGCATTGTTCTTGGACCTTGATAGTCAAAGAGTGAGCATCTCTTGTAAACCACAGAAAACAAACAGCTAGCAACTTGGTGGGAGGAAATAAAAAGATTTAACACACTTGGCAAGAAAGACCCCGAGGTATGTTAATTTTATTATTTTTATGAATAATAAGTTTGAGTTTGATTCCATATGAGAGTATGAGACTATGAGTCTTTTTAATGGGTCTTGATAAAATCTACTTGTCTTTGAGATCCATGATACTACCCAATGATTCTATACATTCTTTAAAAGATTTCTTTGCTTTAATATATGAAAAAAGATTAACGAGCTAATACTACCCAATGATTCTATACATTCTTTGTTCATTTTTATATAATGTTTTAGTTATGATTAGAAAAACAGGGCTATTCAAATAACAAGCTAATTTTTTAATAAAAAAGATTAACGAGCCATTTGACCTCTCTATCCCAACTCGGATAGGGGTAAGTTTTATGTGTGTATGCTTGTTTATTAATGTCTATGAATTTTAGGGGGACTGCTTTGATTAATTATGGCATGGTATACCGATCGGAAGTGGATGTATGAAAATATTGATAGCGATGGCTTTCTTAATTCTGAATATTGTGACAATGTAGATTTATTTTTGGACTATGCATTTGCTAATGAATTAGTTGTTGATACAAGGGTTAATATGCGTGGTGAGACAGTACGCGAGATAAAATGTCCTTGTTATAAATGCCAAAATATAAGTTATAGGGATAGAACAACAGTTCAAAAACATTTGTATAAGGAAGGTTTCATGCTTCGTTATGAAACATGGAGTGAGCATGGTAAAAATTATATCCGTGAGGTGGGACAATCTTCTACTACAATGAAAATTGATGATAATGATAATGGTTACAAACACATGGTGTTAGATAACATGCATGCATGCGGTTATTCTTTAAATATTTTGGAAGGGGAAACACCTAATTTAGAAGCAAAAAGATTCTATGACATGCTACAAGCTGCTGATGAACCTTTGTGGGAGGGGGAGAAAGCTACAAATTGTTCGAAGTTACAAGCAGCCACAAGCTTCTTGACATGGAAGTCACTTTTCAATGTGTCCACTACAGCTTACAACTATAACATTTCTATGGTTAATGCATTGCTGCCTGAAAAAAATAAGCTCCCAAAAAACTTTTATGATACCAAGAAGAGTTTAGAAACGTTGAGTCTACCATATGAAAGAATTGATGTTTGCAAAAATCATTGCATGTTATTCTATAAGCAAGACAAGGCATTAACACAATGTAAATACTGCAAGGAATCTTGTTATAAGAGTCATCGAAATAATGTTCCTAATTTGGTGATGTCATACATGCCAATTGGTCCTAGACTAAAAAGGTTGTATATGTCTACAAAAACTGCTAAAGATATGACTTGGCATCATGACCACAAAACAATGGAGGGTAGCATGTCGCATCCAAGTGACGGGATGGCTTGGAAGCATTTTGACTCGGAGAATCCTGATTTTGCAAAAGAGATTCGAAATGTTCGTCTTGGGTTATGCACTGATGGTTTCAATCCAAATAACTCCAACTCGATTCCATACTCATTGTGGCCTGTCTTTCTTACAATCTATAACTTACCACCTTGGATGTGTATGAAAGACTCGTTTATTGAAGTATGTTTGATTATTCCGGGTGGAAAGAATCCAGGTCAAAACATCGATGTGTTTCTAAGACCATTAATAGACGAGTTAAAAGAGTTGTATCAGGAAGGCATTGAAGTTTATGATGCTTATCGTAAAGAAAATTTTATTATGCGAGCTATTCTTTTGTGGACAGTTAGTGATTTTCCAGCATATGCAATGTTATCAGGCTGGAGCACGCATGGTCGTTTAGCTTGCCCATATTGTATGGGAGATACTCAAGCTTTTCGATTACAAGCTGGAGGCAAATCATGTTGGTTCGACTGCCATAGAAGATTTTTACCAATGTCGCATCCTTTTCGTAACGATAGAAATGGATTTTTAAGTTCAACACGTTCATTATTGAGACCTCCACCTGAGTTAACTGGTTGGGAAATATTTGAACAAGTCTCTAGTATCCCAATTGTGTATGATGGTATAACGTCAAATCCAAAGCATAAAGATCCGGAATTTGGTAAAACCCATAATTGGGTAAAGAAAAGCATATTTTGGGAGCTTGAATATTGGCCCATGTTGTTAATTCGACACAACCTTGATGTAATGCATATTGAGAAGAATGTTTTTGAGAATCTATTTCAAACAATCATGGATACTCATAAAACAAAAGATAATATCAAGGCAAGGAAGGATGTGGAACAATTATGCAATCGACCATCATTACATCTTTTGATTGGAAATAATAATAAACTTCTTAAACCAAAAGCAGCGTACACTTTAACCAAACATGAGGTTAGTAAAGTGTGTAAATGGTTGAAAGAAATAAAGTTTCCAGACGGCTATGCTTTAAATATAGGGGGGTGTGTGAATGTTATTGAGGGCACCTTCTACAACTTAAAAAGCCATGATTGCCATGTTTTCATGCAAAGGTTGTTGCCTATTGTCTTATGAGGGATTCTGCCAAAGCAAATTTGGGAATCGATACTTGAGCTTTGCACATTCTTTCGTGTAATATGCTCTAGGGTACTACACATTCAGGATTTACGAAAATTGAAGAAAAGTATTATCGTAACTATTAATAATGTTTGGATTTGGATTTACGAAAATTGAAGACGAGGACGCGCCTCCCAAGTTCAAGTACCCACACCAATGAATCGAGAGTGGATTTGGATTGAAAATGGGGAGTAAGTATATAAAAATTAATAATGTTTCTTTATGTATTCAAAAAATGTTACTAATGTGGTTTTGCATTCATTGCTCTCATTTTATAGATTTAACAATCAAGAGATGTCTACTAGGATAATTGGAGTGATCTTAAAGGCGATGTGGAACGGTCCATGGGACACTTGGAGAGATGTTCCTACTGAGGACAGGAGACGATTGTTTGAACGATTTCAGGTATTTGTTTGTATGCACCTTTCTATATAACTTATTGAACCATTTTTGTATGTTTATTAACTTTTTTTTGTAGGGTTATTTTCAATAGGAGGATAAATGGAATGTATCAATCTCTAGGCACTGGGAAAAGTGCATTGCTCGTAAGTTTCCTGATTTGTTGAGGAGGGTAAGAAACGAAGCCAAAGAGACGGCAAGAAAACAGGGTATCCAAGTTGAAGATGATATGCTCGTTCTTATTGACTTTAAACCACCATGGATAAGAACAGACATATGGAAACAAATGATAGACATTTGGAACACACCTGAATGGAAATCAAAGTCAAAAAGAAATAGTGATATTAGAAGTAAATCAACTGGAGGCAAACATACACTTGGATCTCAAACGTATATGACTGCAAAAAGAAAAGCGGTAAAAAGATGTTAATCATTGTGTTATAATATATATATATATATATATATATATAAGTCAATACTAACATTTATTTATTAATTCTAAATTCTACTTTTGTAGGCTAAGATACTCGGACGTGAACTTCAACCTCATGAGATGTGGAAGCAATCACATTGCAGGAAAGGAAGCAGGCCTTTGGATAAAGATCTAAGTTGTAGTAGTTCGCAAGTTTCTGATGTTGATTCAGAAGACAATGTTGAAGAAGAAAATCTGGTCTGGGTTGATGATAGGGCAAAGGAAACTTGGGTAAGTTAATTTTTTTGTAAATCCAAGCAACAATTATTTCCTAAAGGGGTCAATCAAATTTAAATCATGTAATTACGTTTTTATTTTAATAGGATAAATATGATGAATATCTTGTTGAGAAGTATGGGGATGAACATAAAAACCATTCCAAATTTGATGAGGACTTGTGGTCACGAGCTGCCGGTGACAAGTATAAAGGAAAAGTGTATGGGTTAAGCAATAGTAGTGACCCGAGCGCACATGGTAGGAAAGACGCTGAGGTATGTTGATTTTTTTCTATTTTATATGAATAACAATTTTATCATTCACTGAAATGATAAAATTGGAGTTTGAATTGGTATATAAGTAGATCTTAAATAAGAATTAGTATACTATGATATCAACAATTCAATAATTATCTTTCACTAATTCTTATCTACAACTTTTTGTTGTAGATAAGAATTAGTGAAAGATAATTATTGGATTGTTACTATCATAATATACTTGTTTTCCTTCTTCCTTAACATCCTCTTTTGTATGTCATCCCATCTCTAACCATCGTTACATGTTATGGATATAGGTTAGTATTCAATGCAATAGAAATGTTCTTCTTTAAATGATTAATTTATCAGTTTGTTTTTTTTTTTTCATTTTTCTCAATTTATATGTCTAATTTGTGAAAGACTAGAGAATTTCTAAAAATTGATATTTGGATTGTTTATTAACTATATGAAGGGTTGTAAGTCAATAATTATATAAGATGTATGCATCACTTATGTATTCTATTATGTAGAATTAAACTCGACTTAATCCCTTATTAATTTTCATTGGTTGTTTTGTAGAATGAAAAGTTAAACGAGATTATCAAGGAGCTTGTGAAGGAAAAAGAAGAAGAAAAAGAAAGATTAAATGGAATTATTGCAGAGTTGGAGGCTGAAAAGGAAAAACACAAGATAGAGAAAGAAGCAATGAGCAATAGGATGTTAAAAATTGAAGACATGTTAAAAACTATGGTCCGAAGATAAACTTTAAAACGCTTTTATTTGATTGTTTTGGATTTTTTTATGTTTGGATAGTTTGTATTCAGTTTGATGTTTAATCTATTTTTGTTACTTGAGATATTATGTTTAGAATTTTAGTGTGTTTGGTTATTTGATATTGAAATGGAATGATGATTAGGTGGTTTTAGTATTAAAAATAATGGTGCTACAGGTTGCGATACAGGTTGCTGAGTTTATTTGGATTGGTGGGAAAATGGTAGACAATATTGGTGGGTATTGATGGGAAAATGGTAGCGAATATTGGTGGGAAAACGATAGCTAATGATAGAATAATATGGTAGCAAAATGGTAGCAACCAAGATGGTAGGAAAATGGTAGCAAAAAAAAATGGTAGCAAACAAAATGGTAGCAACAATTGTGACTTTTTTTGTGGTCGCAAGTTATGGTGGCAAAAATAATAATGGTGGCAAAATGGTAGCAATAGGTCTTTTGCCACCAGGGTTTTACCCACCGCCTTTTTGGTGTCAATTTGGTCTCAAAATGGCAATTGCCACCATTTTGCAACCAAAATTCTGGAAGCAAATCCCTTGTTTTGTAGTGGTGAAAAAAAATAAATAGAGAGAGAATGAGATGCTCGAAGACGGACACCGTCGGCCATTTTTGTGTGGCTTATTTATGTATTGGATGACAACCGGTTCTTTAAATTGCGTCCTGTAGATCGGCTTTGCAAAGGTAGTCCCCTTCTTCCCTGGTGCTTTCTTTTTTTCATTGTCTCATTTTGGCGATTTCCCATGCTTTTTTTTCCTATTAACTGAGACAATTCTAAAAGCTTGGTTTTGGTGTGTTTGGTTTATTGATGTATATTATGATCTTTTCATAATACCAGACATTGCTATTTTCATTTATGTTGCTGATCTAGAAATTGTTATTTAAGATTTATGCATAACAAATAAATTGATAATTTTTCTTTTATTTATCAGAAAATTGATATGATGTTTCAAGTCCAATTGTTTTATGTGATAAACCGGAATTCCAGGAAATTGAAGAAATATATGTTAAGGGAGAGATAACAGGTTAGAGATCCAACTATAAGATTCCATTTAATGTTTTTATTAATCACATGTTTTAAAAAAATGAATAGTTGGTTTTAACCCATTACTTACAGCGCCCATTTTCCCATCCCTAACTTTATATATGTTTTGGCTTTTTGTAGTTGTAGATGAAGTTTCTTTCTCTCTAGAAGAGGTAGAACCAGGGAACTCAGGTGATAGGCAAGATGTTAGGCGTCGAACATGTCGTCATGGCTCCAAGATGACAATAGCTTATCCATCGGTTTACCCCATTGTGCCTATCATTAGCTTGTCTATCGGTTTACCCCAGTTTGACTTTATAAGGTTATTTAATATTGAATTTTCATGTTTGTGTATTCTTAATTATATGCATGTATTCAATAATTCAGGTATTTGATGACAATAATATGGTTTATCAATATTAAGTCTATATGTTTAGAGCATAAAATCTCAAACACAGTTTATATGTAGATTAGGAAATTCTTTAAATTGTTACATGAATTGAAATGAGCCTTTTATATATGCAACCGACTTCCTTAAATCGACAATTGTTTCACAAAAATAATAGATGTTTATGAAGATGGATTGATGAATAACAAAAAGAGTTGCAAAGAAAGAAGGTTTCACTCTTTAAAATGGCCTCCATTTACACAAAGGTTTCACACTCTATCTAAGGTAGGTTTACGTTTATCTAAGAGATTTGCTTTCATTTTGCAACTTTTTAAAGATTTTGATTTTGTTTCGCTGTTTTATGCGCCGCAACGCGCGCAGGGATACACCTACTTAACATTAAAATAGGTTACTCTTGTAATAGTTTAGGAAAAAAAATAAAATTACCAACTAGAATTGTGTCAAGATTTGACGGTAAAATGGTTGCTGCTAAGCTGCTTGAAAGAGAATGTGGCGATGGGTGGAATCTATGGCAGTGGCATGGGGTGGGCTGTCTGGGCCTCTGATTGGGAATAAGAAAAAGAAAAAAAATATGATAGGAAGTAAAGAGGAATATAATAGAGGGATTTAAGTATCTAGGGGAAATATACGAGAACAAAATAAATTGAGGTTCTTAATATGTGGGTAATTTTTAAAGTTAATTTTTTATTTACTAATTACAAAAAATTTTGTTTTTTATTTAAAAGAGATGGTAATATAAAAAGTGGGTGGGGGCGGTCCCCCCCCACTCGGTTCCTTCAAAGCTATGGCCCTCTTTAGGAATAAAAATGGAGGAGGTCGGACTAGATACCTATAAAATTTTCCAAAAAAAGTACTACCAAATCGACACTTCATGTGACAATTACATTTGAGAATTTCGTCATCAATGACTTGAGCACATTTGGTCGTGCTTGAGATCCACATTGATTTAGCTATTGTAATTATTACAGGTTGATAGTATGCGAGAAATGATGAATGTAGGCGAAAACCGTGCGCGAAACGGAGTTACGGATTGTCCGGAATCGCGAAATGAAGAAAATCCAAAATTTTGAGAAAAAGGGTGTTAGGCGGTACGTCTAGCGCCGATGCTTCTCACTAGGCGGTACGCCTGAAGCTCACAAAATATCTGAGATTTTGGGGAATCCGCGCACTATGCCCCGGGCCAAGCAGCCATGCGAGGCGGTGCGCGGTATTAAGTCGGCAGATTTGAATAAAGGATCAGATTGCATGGGAAACTTCAAACTTCTTCTTCTACTCGCTTCTGCTCGACTTCCAGACGATCTCAAATCAATTTTTACCATCAAAACTCATATTTTAAGCCACCAAAAGACAAGGATAGCATCAAGGAACGTTTCTACAAGTCCTGATCGTTGTTTTACAACCAGAAATCCGTTTGATTAGGTAACGGTTCGTTTTAACCTTCTAGTTGATAATGATTGATTAGATCTTGTTTTTGAACGTAATGATATAGTTAGGGTTGTTGATTATTGCCTAGATGATGGCTAGGATTGGTTAGAAACGAAGAACACGATGTTTCAACGGATAAATCCTTGTTTTGATCCGTTGTAATTGCCGGTTTTCATGAAATCATAACTATGATTATAATGGTTTAAACCATTTGATTGTGACAATGTAGGTGATTAGTTTGATTAATCTTTGAAATATAATGTTAAATCCAAGTGTTTTAAACTAATCACAATCATTAACATACTCATTGGAACGATTATATGATGTTTATGATAACAGTCAGATTAGTATGTTAAACATGGTTATTAAACCTATTCTAATGCTACATTGTGATATTTCATGATATTTGGGTAATCAATAACAAGGATTGATCATTCTTAAGCCAATAATCTGTCTGGAAACTGTTTTAGCATTATAATCAACAACATTAACTATTTGGTTAATCCGAGATTATTCTGATTAATCAAGTGTGTCATCAACCTTGTATTAGGAACCTAATTCAGTGTAGGTTCCTACATCATCATACATTGTATGATATAACATTAAATTAACTAATTAAATATTTAACATCAGTTTGATGACTGTTAAGACAATGTCTTTGACATTGGACGTTCAGAAAGATCTAATCAGTAAGTTAAAACATAAATAGTTCATTAAACATAAACTAATGTAGAATTGTACTATTATCACTAGTCTGCGAGTGATCTTGCTATCTTGAGACTTCAGGTGAGTTTCATATAACCCTTTTCTTTTTAGTGTTTTATAAATACTGGGGTATTACTGTGGAACTTTTCTTGAACATATGATATGTATCACTGTTATCTGCGTGATTACATGTGATTTGTTGAGAACTTGTGGATTTCATGGAATTTTGCCCGGTGAACAGAACGCTATTACAGAACTTAGAAGTCCTCATTTTATGAACTGTATCCAGTGAACCCATATGGGGCCGAACATGGAACAATGATAGTACTATCGGCTGACAACCCATTTGCTAGGAGCTTGCAACTCCCCTTGCTGTGAATGTTTGTTACCTGTTTTTCCAGAACTTCTTAATGTTGTGATAGACATTAAGACAATGAGGCATAAGATATTACCAGTGGATAGTGTCTTCGAAGATCGTAGAGTCACGTCCGAAAGGAACTAGATACAGGTCCCATGGTTATCTTGAACTGAACATTTTGAGAACTTACATATCATATCATATTGTTGAACTGGAACTTTACGATCTCACCAGCTTTGTGCTGATCTTTCAAATTTAAACCTTTTGCAGGGAGACAGTGACCACCGGGTGGGGATGCACTTCATATACTTGTAATTAAATAAATCAGATTATGTAATAAACTTAGTATATATAATGTAATGTTGGTTGTGATTACGAAATCCTTGTAATATATTTACTTTAAGTTAATCTGTGTGTTGTGATACCGGATCAAGTAAGTCACACCTTATCTCTGAGACATCACCACTATGCTTCCGCAACCTTCTCAAGTAACGAATGACATCATCTCAGATGACGAGAGGTGGGGTGTGACACTTCAGATCTGTAAAACAGCAAGGGCCAGGGACCCCCGGGCCCCTACAAAACTTCGTCCCTACAGTTGGGTATGGCACCACCATTGGTTGGTTGGGGATGGCACCGTCGGTTGATCCACCTTTATGCTTTGGGTTTTTTCATTTTTTTCCAAAATGCTAGATTGCTGCAAGTTTTAAAAAATTGTGGAATTTTTGGTTGAATTTCTTTCACAATTTTTAAGGAATTGTTGAGTTCCTTTTCATGAGGATATTTGACTATTTGAGTGAATTCATATCGTTTGTCTACAAACAAGCTATTCTTTAAATTCATATTCTAAAACCAAGCTTGTTAAGAATGGGATTCATATTCTAATACCATTGAATTCAAGCAAACCATACGCCCCTAATTATTTTGTAAATTCTTGTTTTTTTCCCATTGAATGCGTTTTTTCCCATCAAAATGTATACTGAATTTTGAGATGATCTGGGTTTTGAGATGCTACATTTTTTTCCCCAAAGTGCTATACTGATGCTATGGTTTTTTATTAGATCATTGAATAACACTTTGAAGAACATGAATTGAGTTTTTGAATAACATGAATTGCTTGTTGAATCAGAATTGTATGGCTTTTGATGATTTAAACATTTGCT
This sequence comes from Mikania micrantha, assembly GCA_009363875.1. Classification (NCBI taxonomy): domain Eukaryota; kingdom Viridiplantae; phylum Streptophyta; class Magnoliopsida; order Asterales; family Asteraceae; genus Mikania; species Mikania micrantha. The sequence goes on from CM018698.1 coordinate 45,923,090, forward strand.
TAACCTTAGAGTTGTTTCTACATATTGTGTTTGTTGAATTGGTTTGCTGAATTGGGTAAACATTATATTTGTTGAATTGGATAGAATATGGATTTAAATATCATAGGTGCATTCATTTGCTTTTTTTTTTTTTTTTTTTTTTTTCCGTTTTGAATAGTTTAGGAAATGCAATATTCATGATCAATTATTTATACACTACAACGAGATCACATGTTTTTCTTTTCTATATGGATTTTAGTATGTTTTCATAAATTTTTAATGATTGATGTGTAATTTAGAATTTTTATTACGTTTCTTTTTTCCAATTATAATTATTTATCATTTAACATTGTTATTCAAAGTTCTGCTAAAACAAATGAGCTAATTCAACACAAGATAGTTCAAATGGGTAGAATATTCATTCTGTATATTCGTTTAGAGGCAATTAAACAACATTACTTATTCAACACTTAACTGATTCAAAGCTTCTTATTCATTCAGAACTCTTACAGATTCAGCACTTATGAGCTGTTTGGTAGCATCTGAATGGGTCTGAATCTGAACCATTCAGATTCAGACGGTTTGTTTCATTAAAAAACATGTTTGAATGGAGCCTAATGTCTGAATGAGAATCTGAATAGGGAAAAAAACAAAAGGGGTCGTTTATACCCTTCCCATTTCTCCCAAATCTTAACCTAGAAACCTTCGATTCACTGCTCTTGAATCCTTCGATCCACTACTTCTTCGACTGTCACCACCTCCTTGCCGCCTTTTACAGCCGTCGTCGTCCACCTCCTGGCCTCCGTCGATCGTTAGCCCTTCTCCCCCTGCACTGCCCTTCTTCTCCGTCGCCTTGTTTGAGCCCGTTGACCGTGAGCCCTTCTCCCTGTCGCCTTGTTTGAATCCGGTTTCTTCATCTTCGCCGTCGCCTGCTGCACATCTCACCGCTGTGATATTTGGTGCTGCTGTAAGCACGATTCTTTTCTTCTTCTTTTTTTCTGCGATTCTTGTGCTGTTGTGAGTTTTGGTTTTATGATGAAATTGGTTATATGATACAATCTATGTTGTGCTGTGATTGTGATGTTCTTGTTCAATGATTGTTGAATCTACCTATGTTTGTGATGTTCTTGTTTTCAATAACTGATGCAAATCGGTTAAATGATGTTTTGTTCAAATGATGTTTATCTTGTTAACATTTGTTTGTGATATTATGATGCAAATTGGTTGAATTTTATCATGATTGCGTTTTGTATTAATTATTTATATTATCACTGAAAAAAAGACTTTAGAAGGGTAAAATAGTCATTCTGTATATTCATTCAGATGTTCAACCAAACAGTCTTTAACCATTCAACACTTAACGATTCAGATCCTCTTAACCATTCAAACATCTTAACCATTCAGCACTTAATGATTCAGATACTACCAAACAACCTCTTAGTGATATAGATGCTACCAAACAACTTATAAGTCCAAAAACAAAAACCTATTGTTCAAACTCTAATTGGATATTTGGATATACAACTGTAAGCCCAATAAAGAAGCCCGTTTCCACGCCTCTCTTCTCACTCGGCCGTGGACCACTGGACCGTGGTTACTAATCGTAACCTCACCGGCTATCTTGTCCACCGTCGCCGCAACGATCACAAATGGCGAATTTCCGGCCGTTTTGAGTCTGATATCCGGTGTTCTCATCGTCTTCATGTCCCTTCTCATCTTCATTATCTGATCTGCAAGCTCAAGTAAGGTTCTTATTGTTGAATAGTTGTAACCCTAGACAGTTGATCATTAAATCCATATTTCTTCTAATTCTCTCGTTCAAGTTCTTTTTCAACTTATATGTAAAATGTCAATTGAAATGCTAGTGTTAGACATACTTTGAAGTTCTAAAATCAGATAGTGGTTCTATTTCCTATTGTAAAACTGGTATGTATGCTATGCTTTTTGATTGTGAACTTTTATTAACTAGGTTAGAGTTCACATATTTGACTCCAGAACATCAAATTGATGCTAATTATACGGGAATTTAAGATCAAATGTTTGTATGATTCTTATTTTTGTTTATAGTTTGGGGAGTTTTGAGCAGTAATGATTGAAAAGAACTTGTAGAATGTTGTGATTGATCTTAAAGAGCAACTGTCTTCCTTTTTGACTATTAAGTTTTGGATGAATAAAATGTGAGCCTTTTTCTTCATTCTTTAGAATATATTGAATAGCCAATAAAGGAGAAATTCATCGTGCTATCATTGACTGTAGGGTATCCTCATCTGAAAGCAAACACTAATTAAATGCTGACTCTTTACATATGACTAACCCCACACAGTGGGAATATACTGGGTTTGTTTGTTTGTTTGTTTGTTTGTTCTTTACATATGACTAATGAATTTACAATATTTTCAGTTCCAATATTTTTTGAATTTTATCAACATTTCCAAATTTTATGATTGCTCAGAACTGGAATCAGATCACTAAAGAAGGTGGATATGAAAGAACAATTGATTCAAAGATGAAGGCTCTTGTTTTAGGACGAGGTATAATCAATGAACGGATCGTATCTTTTTGATTTTTTCTGATTACTATCTACTAATTATGCTTTGCTGCAGGGAAGTTACGTTGTGATATTGTTGTTCTATCTAAGAGTTTGCTATCTACATATATTGTTCCTTTTGATCTGAAACTAAGAGCCTTTTCTTCTATAAATGGAATTGATCAAGAACATGTTACGAGATTTGATGGAAAAAAGCAAGTTGTTGACTCTGTGTGTCAGATCTTGGAGGGTGGTCCATGGGGAACATCTTTGGAGAATGCTTTATCCAAATACGATGAAAGTACTCAAAGTGATCTCATGATTTCTGTTTTAAGAAAGTTAAAAGATTTTAGTCTTGCATTAAATTATTTCAAATGGGCCGAAAGCGAAACCAATCAACCACATTGTCCTGAAGCATACAATTCACTTCTCATGGTGATGGCAAGAAGCAAAAACTTTGATCAAATTGAACAAGTTTTTGAAGAAATGAATATTGCTGGCTTCGGCCCGTCTAATGCCACATGTATCGAGTTAATCGTAAGCTGTGTCAAGATTCATAAGTTAAAAGAAGCTTATGATATAATTCAGCTAATGAGAAAATTCAAGTTTAGGCCCGCTTTTTCTGCTTACACAACTCTCATAGGAGCTCTCGCGACTGTTCATGAACCCGATTTCATACTCACGTTATTTAACCAAATGCAGGAGCTTGGTTATGAAGTACACGTGCATCTATTCACAACCGTAATCCGTGCATTTGCTAGATCGGGTCGGGTTGATTCTGCTCTTTGTTTATTAGATGAAATGAGAAGCAATTGTGTTGATGGTGATATTGTTTTATACAATGTGTGCATTGACTGTTTTGGTAAGGCGGGAAAAGTGGATATGGCTTGGAAATTCTTTCATGAAATGAAAGTTCATGGTATCATGCCTGATGATGTCACATATACTAGCATGATAGGTGTTCTATGCAAAGCTAATAAGCTTAATGAAGCCATTGACTTATTTAACCAAATGGAGCATAACAAGAAAGTCCCTTGTGCATATGCTTATAACACCATGATCATGGGTTATGGGATGGCTGGAAGGTTTGATGAAGCGTATCAATTACTCGAGAAACAAAAGTTAAAGGGTTCGATTCCAAGTGTGGTGGCATATAACTGCATTCTCACTTGTCTTGGAAAAAAAGGGAAATTAGACGAGGCTTTGAAGTTATTTGAAGATATGAAAAAGGATGCATCGCCAAATTTATCAACTTACAACATTCTTATAGATAATCTTTGCAAGTCTGGTAAGCTTGATATTGCTTTACAGATTCAAGATTCTATGAAAGAAGCCGGTTTGTATCCCAATATTTTAACTGTGAACATAATGATTGATAGATTGTGCAAGTCTCAACAACTTGATGAAGCATGCTTGATATTTGAAAATCTTGATCATAGTTGCCCACCAACCGATTACACTTATTGCTCGCTTATAGAGGGATTAGGCAGACATAATAGAATTGATGATGCTTACAAGTTATATGAACGGATGTTAGAAGCTGGTGTGACTCCAAATGCTGTTGTCTATACATCTCTCATTAGAAACTTTTTTAAATTAGGAAGAAAGGAAGATGGTCACAAGATTTATAAAGAAATGATTCGTGGTGGGATTGTTCCAGATTTAACCCTTTTGAATACTTATATGGATTGTGTTTTTAAAGCAGGTGAAACCGAAAAAGGTCGAGCTTTATTTGAAGAAATCAAGAACTATGGTATTGTACCAGATGCCAGAAGCTACTCGATACTAATTCATGGATTAATAAAAGCAGGGTTTGCACGGGAAACTTATAAGTTATTCAATGCAATGAAGAAACAAGGATGTGTTATGGATACACTTGCATACAACACTGTTATTGACGGTTTTTGCAAATCAGGTTATGTAAACAAAGCTTACCAGCTTCTAGAAGAAATGAAGGCGAAGGGGCATCCGCCGACTGTTGTCACTTATGGGTCAGTGATTGATGGGCTTGCTAAAATAGATCGGCTTGATGAAGCCTACATGCTGTTTGAAGAAGCTAAATCTCAAGGTATTCTGTTAAATGTAGTAGTGTATAGCAGTCTTGTTGATGGGTTTGGAAAAGTGGGTAGAATTGATGAAGCTTACTTGATAATGGAAGAATTGATGCAAAACGGGTTGACCCCAAATGTGTATACATGGAACTGTATGCTTGATGCGTTAGTGAAAGCCGAGGAAGTTGATGAAGCACTTGTGTGCTTCAACTCAATGAAGGATTTAAAGTGTATACCAAACGCGATAACTTATAGCATAATTATCAACGGGCTATGTAAAGTTAGAAAATTTAACAAGGCATTTGTGTTTTGGCAAGAGATGCAGAAACATGGGCTGCAGCCGAATGTGGTAACTTATACTACTATGATTTGCGGGCTTGCACGGGCTGGGAATGTTTTGGAGGCTAACCGTCTTTTTGATAGGTTTAAGAAAAGCGGGGGTGTTCCAGACTCGGCTTGTTATAATACTATGATTGAAGGGTTGAGCGTGTCTAACAGGGCAATGGAGGCTTATTTGTTGTTTGAGGATACTAGGTTGAAAGGTTGTCGTGTGTATCCTAATACCTGTGTTGTACTTATGGATTCATTGCATAAGGCTGACTGTCTTGAGCAGGCTGCAATTGTGGGTGCTGTTTTGAAGGAAACAGCTAAGGCTCAACATGCTTATAGTTCTTTGTAAGCAAGTTCTGAAGGAAGCAGGTAAAACTCAGCTACTAAAATCAATTATTATTAAAGTGTTTAACTGAATAATCGGTTGTTGAATTATTTAATACAGTTATTTTATTTATTTATTTATATATAGTTTAGTTTTTTTTTAGAATGGTGTGTACACACATACTTAAAACCTACTTTTAAATTTCAACTTTTGGGATGACTTGAACTCTCTAACCTTTTGGGAAAGGATGCCATTAGAGCACATATTGACACCATTGAGACGAATTCCCTTAGGTCTCTATGGTTTAGTACAGACCAAAGGGAAGTTGTCTCCATAGTATCAAGGTGTGTTGTTAAAACCAAAGGCTTGTTGGCTAGCTGGACCAATTGTGTACGAGTTTACATTTCTATTGGTTTATTTGCTCTGCACTATTTTTAGGAAATTTAATTTTTAATTTCAATAGAATTATATGCATTCTTTCCCTCTTTTCAATATCAGTGAGTTCCATGACCGAACAAATCTTAGATTATAAATGATGAAAGTTACTAAGTAAAATCTAATTATATTAATTGAAAATTTTAACCAACATATCTGCAATTTTTCTGACTAAATCTAAAAAATAATCGGAGAAAGCACCATTATTAGTAGATGGACGAAAATCATAGAAGCTGTCAAAACTGAAGCGCCAACCTGTTGGTTATCTTGGTTTACGTTTATACAAAACCGTAAACCCATAAATCCTGTCAAAACCTACCGAACCAGACTGTTTGACCGATATTTGGTGGTTTGGTTTTGACGGTTTGGCATTCCATACGGTTTGATTTTTGACGGTTTTAGTCCATCTATCATTATTTGTGTTTTTATCCAATCATTTTTGGCTTTATAGCCAGAAAACTTGCTTATATGTTAGCTCAAAATTTTCTTAACTAAAATGATAAAATTTTACCTGATAATTTTGGAGTTTTTTTTTCAAAAGAGTGTTGGTGGGAAAGTTATTTACCAAAATGGGTGATTTGAAAGATATTTACCAAAATGGGTGTTTTTCACTTATTTCTTTATTTTTAACTAATTTATTATATCATATTACCATTTTCCTATTTTTTTTAATCAATTCACTTTATTGTCTTTAGTTTTTCTATTTTGATTGAATAAAAAAAATATAATAAACTAGTTAAAAATAAAGAAATAAGTGAAAAACACCCATTTTGATAAATATTTTTCAAATCACCCATTTTGATAAATAATTTTTTCACCAACACTCTTTTGGGAAAAAACTCGATAATTTTGACTATATATTATCTTAGATTTTATTTGGTTATTAAAATATAAATGATATCAAGTGTATTTTATCTTTTTCATGATAGTGGTGGGAATAATTGATATTAAAATAAGGGAAAGAATGTATACTGATATTAAAATTAGTTTACTGCCTATTTTTTTCTTTCTTGAAAAATAACAAAGTTTAAGATATACGTAGTGCAAAACAAGTAGACCAATAGAAATATAAACTTGTACACGACCATTCTACATTCCAAATGGCAATCCGACCAAATTTCTACGTTTTGAATGGTTTGTTTTATACAGTTTAAACGTATATATTTCAAACTGGCCAACAAGTCTTTGGTTCGACATATTTGAACAGTTTATGAACACCCGTAATTTACTAATTTGTTTGATAAACATACGGTTTATAAAATTTGCATATTACTGTTAGAATTGAATCATGAATGTACACTATTATTGTATGGTTTTAACATTTTCTTTATTGTTATTATATTTCAGATAATGCAACAAATTTTTAACAAAAATAAAATTCATATATTTGAAAATATGTATACAAAGGTATTTAATTCAAATTACTGTTGATTGTTGTGGGTTACTTCACTTGGTGACCTGAGCTAAAACCCCTCTCATTTATCACTCGCAAACAGGTTTTTTTTTCTTGGGAAGCAATAATTTGCTTATTTGGACTACTAGGAGAGATATCACACATAATGGTCACCAGTTCACAGAGGAGCTATTAGAAGGCTTCATATAAATAAAACTTTACGACAATAGCACACCTTCAGACAAATGGCAAGGTGGAAAACATGAACTGCAACATAGTGGACGGATTAAAGAGAACGTTAGGGAGACGTGGGTGGAAGAATTTCCAAGTGTTTAATGGGAAATTTATTCGACTGAAAAGACAAGTTATGGATGCAGCACATTTAGTCTCACTTTTGGATCGGAGGTTATCATCCCAGCAAAGATTAGCAAAGATTGGGGTGCAAAATAATGAAGCTGAAGTAATTCATAACCTATAAGTATTGGAAGAAGGAAGAAACAACACAAATGTCAGAGAAGCTCAACGCATAGCAAACTACAATACAAGGGTATGTCTAGAGACATCCTGACCACGTGCGTGATCTGGTGCTGAAAAAAATTGAGGCTAGCAAACAAGTTTCAAACAATGTATAAAAAGATTGCAGGTAGGCAAGAGGAGGTTATCATCTCATCTGTCTTTCTTATGCTGATGAAACTTAGGTCTCCACAAAAATTATAATAGTTGGGGAAAGTAAATTTTGTATTAGGAATGCCAAGATCCAATGGCCCTCTCATTTTGTAGTCTAAGCAGCAAAAAATTTAAAAAGTTAATGGAACCCTTTCATGTGTTTTGAAGAAATTCTCATGCACGAAAGTGTAATGTTAAAACAACTCATGGGTTTTGGTCTTGACCTGCCCATAAAAGGAATGAGCGCTCAAGCAATAAGGATATATGAGGTCTGACCTTGACCTACCCATGTGTAAAATGTGCAAAATATATAATGATGAATTGGAACTTTGTATTGGTAAATATAACATATGATATTGCCTGATCAATATAATATCATACATATCAAATAAACCAAAGCTAAAGCTTGACATTAGCATCATATCCAATGTTGTATGGAAGTGATAAACAAAATAATAAAAAAAACAAAGAGAGAATATTAGGAGAAGTACATAGACCCATTATTATGATTGCAAAAGTTGCTAGAAACTGTTAGATCGGTTGACTATAAAGTATAAAGTACTCGGCTTAGTAGACGATTACTCAAAAATCATTTAGTGAGTGCTCGACGTAGGCAGGAAGTACTCGGGTAGTTTTACAACAACGTCCACTATAAGGGGTTCAAACAATAAAAGTATGCCTATCATAAGGGGCAACAAAATACCAACAAAAGAGGTTAAAAGTCTTCGACAATGACATGGGTTATAGGTAGTTGTCACCACCAATTGGACCCCTTTTGAACCCTTAGCAGCAGCCCCCATCATAATCCTTTGGTTGATCAACAAGAGAAGAGTTTCTACATATCGAGGCCTTACCATCTCTACCATCAAAAGCTTCGTGAGCATGCTTAGGTCCTTCATCGGCACCCTTGCAAGGATTGACATCAAGATTGGTTTTTTCTTTCACAATTGCAACTAAAACCTTACCCAAGGGGGAATTATGATCTTCTGATGACTATATGTTCCAGAACCAATATGCAATTAAACAATTAGTTTAAAAATATAAAATTGGTATAAATACTTAATGATACCTTAAGATCAATTCAAACTCAAAACTAATGATGTTAACAAAATGTTGGGTTTGAATCCAGGACAACATATTTTTGAGTCAAAGTCAGAGGATTTACTAGTTGTGAGATTCCTCCTGCGTTCCAAGCCGTTCAAAAAAAAAAAACCTCAACTAATCTTTATTGAAATTAGATTGTTAATGTTTAGGGCTGTAAACGAACACGAACGAGCCATTGTTATGTTCGTTCGTTTAACTTTTAACTTATTCACGAACGGTTCACAAACGCTAAAAGAACGAAAATTGTTGTTCATGTTCGTTTATTAAGGAATTTAACTTGTTCACGAACACAAACGAAGACATATTATTTAAACAATAAAAATCAACATTCTTAATATTAAGCATTATAGATAATTATTTATATAAATATAAAGTTACATATTACAGTATTAAACTAAAAGTAGCTTAGATATATAGTATTAGACTAAAAATAAAAAAAAAAAGCATACAACACATTTAATAAATAAATTTAATAAACGAACACAAACGAACACGTAACCGAACGTTAATGAACACAAATGAACGAACACAAAACGAACGAAAACTATTGTTTGTGTTCGTTCATTTATTAAACAAACGAACATAAACGAACTTCCCGTCGAACGGTTCATGAATTGTTCGCAGAACGTTCGGTTCGTTTACAACCCTATTAATGCTACATTAAACGCCTCTTCATATGTTTTTCTTAATTTGGGTCGGCCCTGACAATGATATAAGTCCTTAGAGTGTGTTTTCCTCTCATATGTGACAATAATCCGTCAAAGAACTTGTAGCTCAGTTGACACTTCATGATTCTTATAAGGCTTAGTTTTTATAAGGTTATAGGTTCAAATCCTGAACAAAGTTGTCAGTAGGGGAGTTTTACCACATAGATTTCCTCCTGAGGAGCAGGTAGATTTGCTCATTTCAGCGCTTGTTAACACATAGGCGTTAGATACCAGGGACTAGAGAGTTAGTTGCGGACTATGATCACAACACGTGAGTTGTTGGGTTCAAGGATCAATTTGTGCTATGAAGAGGCATGTCGTTGAGCCTAGATCGCAATTCAAAAAAATGTGACAATAATCAGGGTCGTCTCAACCTTTTTGATGCCTCTAAGCGAAATTAAAATTCGGGACCCTTTTGATTTTTGCTTGAAAAATGTGACTAAAATTCAATGCCCAAATATAAATCCTATTTGGAAAGTCCGTTTACAGTTTTCACAAGTCAAAGTCTAACTCTCAAATACGAGTCTGCTACTTATAAACATAACAAAGTCTCATAAGTCATAACTCTATCTAAAGTCCATTACATGTATATAAAATCATACTACAAATTAAAAATTGTACAAAAATTAAGAATCTTAAAAATTTAGAGGTCCAAACCCCTTATTTAAGTTTCTTTATCAATTGAACCGGCCTTAGCAATAAAAAATTAGAGCCCAACGCTTAAAAATACTCTAACAAACAATACTAATTATCTTTTATGTTAAATATTAATAATAAATCATTTTAAATAATTAAATTATACAATTAAATATAAAACAAATAGATCTTCTTATCATAAAAATTAAATAAATCTTAATAAATCATAAGAAAATTTTAATTATATAATATCCTAAAATATAATTTTATAACTCTTAATCCTTATTTGTAATATGTTATTTTTAAACATTCAATTATTATTATTGTTTTATAAACATTTAATAATATCAAACATACCAATTTTATAAAAAAATATTGCTTACAACATTTAAATTTATTAAACCTATGTAATATATGGGTTTCTAACATAGTTATATAATACAGTACTACTTAATTTTAGTTGGGTTGCAAATTTGAAATTACTTTTAAACAATGTTTTCATAACCGGACCGGACGTCGAACCGGTCTCGTTACCGGTCAGAGGTCGGACCGGTCGGACCGGTCGAACCGGATTTAAGAACCGGATGATTTTATAAACATTTTATAAATATATATATATAAAAATCAAAAAAAAATCAAAAAAAAAAATAAAAAAATCAAAAAACCGGTTCAACCACCGGTCCGACCACCGGTTTTCCGGTCCGACCGCCGGTTCACCGGTCCGACCGGCCGGTTCACCCAAAAACGGTTCAAGACCCTTAACCGGACCGGTCCACCCACCGGTTCCCGGTCCGACCGGTCCGACCGGCCGGTCCGGTCCGGTTTTCAAAACAGTGCTTTTAAAGCAGGGCTTTAAATCACATCACAATGAATGAATGCATGAAGTAACAAACGAAAATAGTCTTCTCATGGGCCCGTTTACAAGGACGAAGTATTTATGAGGCGGGCCCCCTCTTTTTCCTTTTTTCGTTGTTAGTTTTAATTTTTGGTTCTAACGTTTTTTTAAATATTGGTTTCGCCTTCATCTGTTTCAAAAATATAAAACAAGGTCTCAATCGTGTGAATCTATTGTTTCTAAATTATGTCACCAATGTCTAGTTATCTGAACCTGCCATGAGCCACCACAACCACCTCAGAAGAAAATCCCACTAGAAAAACTCCTAACCCCCTCAGACCCCTTTTTTCCTGCGAGAGAGATTTGAAACCAAGGCCTCCTATTTAGAAGAATCTTAGGGTATCATTGAGGCAATGCCTTGTTATTTTCTTTAATTTTTTTCTCTAGCCCTAATTCCCAACCCAACTCCCGTCTCTCCCGCCGACTTCTCCCGTCTCCATCTCCGAATTGCTAGCAGCAATCCCCGATTGGTTGCTGCGATCTCTGCTCTCTAGTGGTCCGCTGAGCCTGCTGCCTCCCGGTCCTCTCTACTGGTAATTAATGCCGCTGCTCGCCTACTCTCGGCTTGCATCTTGGTGCCGGTGCTCAGTTGCTTGCTTGCACCTTGCTGCTCACCTGAGCTTCTTAGGTAATTTGTTATTTTGTATTTTTGTGTGTAATTTATATATTCATTTAGTTATTTTGGTGCAGAGTTTTTATTTTTTTTTGAACGGCTTGAGTGGCAATAGAGTGAGCAATGGCATTCCCATCGTAGCCACCCCAGCCACACCAGATAAGCGGGAACCGACACACTGCCGTAAACCCTCTCCCCTGCTCAGGTTCGAGCCCCTGACCTCTATGAGATTCAGCTTCTTCCCTTCATTGCATGTGATTGAAAGTGTCACCCGAAGGATTCGAACTCAACTGAGCTCTTACCAACTGAGCTCCACATTGGTGCAGAGTTTTTATACTTATTTGGTGCAGAATTTATATATACATTTAGTTATTTTGGTGCAGAACTTCTATACTCATTTAGTGATTTTAATGCACAATAGTTATTTAGACATCTATGTTTTTTTTAGCTTAAATCCATATATCATAAGAAATGTGAAAAGAATTGATTCATTTTTCATAAGAAAGGTTGATGCGAATCAAGATAAAGTAAAAAATCATCAACCAGTGAGTCCGAAAAACATCAAAACTCTCGAAGGTCGTCGAACTGAATTGTAATTCTTTTTAAAGGTACTCACTCTTTTAGTTTTTTCGCGCATAATAATAAATATTCGACACTTTTATTTTTATTGTTTGACTCGACTTGACCCGAATCACTAATCCGAACATTTAACCCGACTAACCGAGATACTGATTGATTGAATACGTAAATTTTCGCCCCCCTTTCGAATTGTTGAAGCTCCGTCCCTGCCGGTTTATATTCGTTTTACACTAAAATCAAACAAAAAGCCAAAATTTTGGTTTTCGGAACCATTTGAGTTCTTTTTGTCGGTTTTCTGGTTTCGGTTCTTGCGACGAGCTTGATTCAGTTTCAATTTTTTTCGGTTTTGTCATTTGCAAAGTTTTTGGCGGAAAAAATGGACCACTATAATCATTTTGGGAAAAAAATGGAATATAATGAATTTGGTTCTAAAACGTTGGTTATATATATATTTTTAATTAAATAATGATAAAAAGATTATGAAAATACAATTAAAACAGTGCTCCATAGAGGAAGAAATTAAGACGCAAATTCAATGTTTCGTAAATTAGGATCAAAATTTGATATTATTTTGCTTAATAGCATTTTGCTGAACAACCGAATCTGATCACCATTAACAGATTTAAATTCTTACAAAAGACTTCATTTTTTTCCCCTCTTGGTATCTTATGTCTTAACTATCCAAGATTCAAGATTAAATAAATTAAAATGAAAAAAATATCTTTCAATTTAATAAAAAAATTAATAAAATGACGTGTGTAAACAGACAATCAAATGTAACAAACAACATCATTATACGCGAAGACAAAAACAGACCAAAACATATTAAAAAGGAAATTAAATGCACCTCGGTTTAGAAAAATAAAACTAAGGTTACTAGACCAAAAAAATCGGGTTTCTATTAAAAAAAAAGTAATTTACTTTTTTTAGAAAATCGATTTTAGAAAAATACTTTTTTTCTTAGGATTTCGTTATTCCAGTTTGATTATGTTGGTTTTTAGGTTGCTGCTTATTTCATTTTTATGCTCACTCATAAAGAACACAAAAAAGTAAATGAAGATTAACAATATACATACAATCAAATATGAACGTGCCATGTTAAAAAAATAAATAAATGATAATTTAGACATAATATCTTATTTTTTGTAATAACTTTTATTTTTTTATGTTATATATATTTTGTATAGAATTTTTGTTTTTTTACTGGATTTTGTTTTTTTTTTTGTATTAGAATTCTGTTTTTATATATTTGACCTGTCACGTGTCAAACTTTTTTTGGTTTCTACTATTTTTACGAAAAATTCTATTCCTATTGGATCCAACCTCTAATATATAGCATGTGATGATATATTTAGGGGATCATATTAAGTAGTTAAAAAAAGAGTAAATTGAAAACCGATTAGTTAAAAATAATAAAATTTAAACTAGTGTATTATACTATACTATAATAATGAAAATCTTAAATTACTCGAAATAATAATTAATTAATTATTGAGAAAAAATCTTTTACACAAGTCACACCTAACTCGACTCTAGTTTCAACTTGTATGACCCACGGTGCTTTATTCCACATGGAGCATATACAATGTTAGGACTTCTTTTTAAAGATGTACTCGTTTAGTCATTTTATGATATGATATGATATGATACAATAATATTTTTATAAAAATTACATTATAAAATCAAATGTTTTATTAACTTTAATATAAGTATAGTATTGATATATAAAAAATAATAATTAAAATTTTTTAAAAACTATACTAGATTCAGGTACATGTATTATATTTTTAAAATGTGTACTAGACTGTGTAGAAAATGTACCCTATTTTAATGCAATACAATAAATCAAAATACAATACTAAAAATACATTATAAAATATAGTTTAGAAAAATTTAGCACAAAAACATATTATTAAAAATACAACATAACACAATAAACTAGAATATATTTTTTAAAGTACATCAATACTATAATCAAATTAAAAAGAAAAAAAGTGCTCAATCTACTACAGTTATAAACACTTTAAAGAATAGAGTTTTGAAAAAGTATAAAAAAAATAAAGAAATTCATTCTTTGCTGTATGCCATTTCATATTTTTCTAATATTTGAAAATTTATTTTATTTTTCTTCTCGCGAAACAAAAAAGGTTTTAGAAAATTTACCGCTCTAATTTCAAACAGTATGGCCTACAATTCTTTCTTCCACATATCTAATCTCCGATTTCTTTTATTCAAATGCTCCATTTTAGGGCATGTGTAGTGGTGTGTGAGTGAAGCGTGAGGAGGGCATGAGTCATGCTATCATTGCGCCCTCTTCCACTATACATGACCTTATAAGCAAGAGTATAAAGATGTTGAATCGAGCTGATCTCAAGCTTTGTCGGCTATAGGTCGGCTCTTTGAACTAACAAATGCTCGAGCTTGGATCGACTTAAGCATTATTTTTGAAGCTCTAGTTGTACTTGTAACTATTTTTCAAGCTTGAGTTTGACTAATTATTATTTAATATATATTTAATTAATTGACTTATATATATTATAAATAATTTGGTTAGTAAGTTGAGATAGTTCTTGTGGTTTGCAAGTATTTCATTTTTAGTCCGTATATTTCGTAAATTACTCATATCATCTCAAACTTTAAACATTTGTAACATATACACATGTTTAATGTTGGGAGATCATATGGGTTATATATGAAACTTAAGGAACACGAATGAGATACTAGCAAATCACATTAACCATCTCGGCAATTTACTCTACTTTTTTACACTACAAGAAAAAAAGTCTATAGCAATGATATTTTTCAAACCTATAGCAACAACATATCTTTGTTATAGGATGTAAACACCTATAGCAACAAAATCTTGTTGCTATGCTATTGGTGGCTACAGTCCCGTGACAATAAATGGTCAATGTTGTTGCTGTAGATGTTGTTGCTATAGCTTACCCTATTGCAACAACCAGTTGTTGCTAAAGGCTAACCGTCAAAATAATTTTAATAAATAAAAATGATATTTAGTATAATGTTTATAAAAAATAAATTAAATTAATTACATATAATAAATTATTTTTTACTTATAGCAACAACATGTCTTTGTTATTGATAAATAAATAAATAAATAAATAATCAAAGTTTAACTAATTGCAACCACATGTCCTTGCTACAAATCAAATTAAAAAGGGTTCAAATAGATTAATTTGACTTAACACAACATATTCTTGCTATAACTCTAAAAAATTAATTGTCTTATAGCAACCATATATGGTTGCTATAGACAAAAATAAAATCGATTTTAAGCAAATTCATTTTTATCTATAGCAACAACACATCGTTGCTATAGATCTAATTGAAAATATTTTTTTTAATTTTTATTGGATATATATATATATATATATATATATATATATATATCAACTAATAAAGAAATCAACAACATTTCTAAAAATCAAAATATTTAGACAAGGAAGACTTGTTCTAATAATTCAAAATATCGTTAATTCGTATACATTAAACAAAGATAACTAATCACGTCGACTAAATTCTCGTCGAATTTCTTCCATTTGTTTTTTAATTTCTTCTTTCATGTTGCGCATTTCTTCCTCGTGTCGTCGTTGTTGTTGTTGGAGTTGTTCTTGCAACTCTTGTTGGTGTTGTTGTTGGAGCTCTTGTTGGTGAAGTTGTTGTTCTTGAAGTTGTTGTTGCCAATGTGTTATCGGATGGTCGGCGTAACTCGACAATGTCGGATCCTTGTTTCTTACTACACGACCGACACCTGGTATATGCCCACGCTTATTTCCTAAGACCTGCTTGATAACAAGAAGCTCATCAACGTCTGAATAAGTAAAATCATTTGCTGCCATTTCCGCCGCCACATTTTTCATCTTTTTCTGCATTAAGCAATTAAAAGAGGCATTTTAGAAACTTAAAGTTAATTTTAGCATATCAATTGGAATGGTTTATGCAAATAAGAGTATGCATCAAGTCAAGGGAAAGCAATACTGCCCATTCTGCAGTCACTCTCACTACAATCATTAGGTAGTCACTTGTAGTTGTCGTCATGGTATCATTCAAATCTTATCAAAAACAACAATGATTGAAGATATTACTCATGTTATGTAGGTTCAAGTTGGAAGTTAAGAGATTGTTTTGGGGGGAGCCATTGCTAATGGATATGGATATGGATATGGATTTGGATTTGGATGTTATTTTCTTTGATTAACCATCACTAATTTATGTATTTGGTCTTTAAAATCTTAAACTCTACGAATAAATGAATCAAAAGTCCCCAAGTAGACATATTTCCAATGTGATGTAGGGCAATCCTTTTTATATGTCAATCTCTAACATCCATATATATAGGCATCTTTAGTATATCACCCATTTAAAAACTAAATTTCCAAAATTCTATTCAACCTAAATAGTAAAAAGAATTTGTCTTTTTAAGTTTTTTTAATTAATGACTTCAAATGTATCCTTTATTACAAGAGCCAATGCCAACAACATTATAGGACCAACGAGGCATTGTCTCAATGGTGCCTCAAGATTCTTTCAAATGGAAGTTCTTGGGTTCAAATCCTTCACGCATCGAAAAAGGGGTGGGGCTTTTACCAGTAGGGTTTCCTCCTGAGGTTGTTGTGGTGGCTCATGGGAGGTCCAGGTAACTAAATCTTAGTAACATGACCTATAAACAGTGGGCTCACACGATTGAGATCTTCGCCAAATGAACACAAACGAACACGTAACCGAACGTTCATGAACACAAATGAACGAACACAAAACGAACGAAATCTATTGTTTGTGTTCGTTCATTTATTAAACAAACGAACATAAACGAACTTCCCGTCGAACGGTTCATGAATTGTTCGCAGAACGTTCGGTTCGTTTACAACCCTATTAATGCTACATTAAACGCCTCTTCATATGTTTTTCTTAATTTGGGTCGGCCCTGACAATGATATAAGTCCTTAGAGTGTGTTTTCCTCTCATATGTGACAATAATCCGTCAAAGAACTTGTAGCTCAGTTGACACTTCATGATTCTTATAAGGCTTAGTTTTTATAAGGTTATAGGTTCAAATCCTGAACAAAGTTGTCAGTAGGGGAGTTTTACCACATAGATTTCCTCCTGAGGAGCAGGTAGATTTGCTCATTTCAGCGCTTGTTAACACATAGGCGTTAGATACCAGGGACTAGAGAGTTAGTTGCGGACTATGATCACAACACGTGAGTTGTTGGGTTCAAGGATCAATTTGTGCTATGAAGAGGCATGTCGTTGAGCCTAGATCGCAATTCAAAAAAATGTGACAATAATCAGGGTCGTCTCAACCTTTTTGATGCCTCTAAGCGAAATTAAAATTCGGGACCCTTTTGATTTTTGCTTGAAAAATGTGACTAAAATTCAATGCCCAAATATAAATCCTATTTGGAAAGTCCGTTTACAGTTTTCACAAGTCAAAGTCTAACTCTCAAATACGAGTCTGCTACTTATAAACATAACAAAGTCTCATAAGTCATAACTCTATCTAAAGTCCATTACATGTATATAAAATCATACTACAAATTAAAAATTGTACAAAAATTAAGAATCTTAAAAATTTAGAGGTCCAAACCCCTTATTTAAGTTTCTTTATCAATTGAACCGGCCTTAGCAATAAAAAAATTAGAGCCCAACGCTTAAAAATACTCTAACAAACAATACTAATTATCTTTTATGTTAAATATTAATAATAAATCATTTTAAATAATTAAATTATACAATTAAATATAAAACAAATAGATCTTCTTATCATAAAAATTAAATAAATCTTAATAAATCATAAGAAAATTTTAATTATATAATATCCTAAAATATAATTTTATAACTCTTAATCCTTATTTGTAATATGTTATTTTTAAACATTCAATTATTATTATTGTTTTATAAACATTTAATAATATCAAACATACCAATTTTATAAAAAAATATTGCTTACAACATTTAAATTTATTAAACCTATGTAATATATGGGTTTCTAACATAGTTATATAATACAGTACTACTTAATTTTAGTTGGGTTGCAAATTTGAAATTACTTTTAAACAATGTTTTCATAACCGGACCGGACGTCGAACCGGTCTCGTTACCGGTCAGAGGTCGGACCGGTCGGACCGGTCGAACCGGATTTAAGAACCGGATGATTTTATAAACATTTTATAAATATATATATATAAAAAATCAAAAAAAAATCAAAAAAAAAATAAAAAAATCAAAAAACCGGTTCAACCACCGGTCCGACCACCGGTTTTCCGGTCCGACCGCCGGTTCACCGGTCCGACCGGCCGGTTCACCCAAAAACGGTTCAAGACCCTTAACCGGACCGGTCCACCCACCGGTTCCCGGTCCGACCGGTCCGACCGGCCGGTCCGGTCCGGTTTTCAAAACAGTGCTTTTAAAGCAGGGCTTTAAATCACATCACAATGAATGAATGCATGAAGTAACAAACGAAAATAGTCTTCTCATGGGCCCGTTTACAAGGACGAAGTATTTATGAGGCGGGCCCCCTCTTTTTCCTTTTTTTCGTTGTTAGTTTTAATTTTTGGTTCTAACGTTTTTTTAAATATTGGTTTCGCCTTCATCTGTTTCAAAAATATAAAACAAGGTCTCAATCGTGTGAATCTATTGTTTCTAAATTATGTCACCAATGTCTAGTTATCTGAACCTGCCATGAGCCACCACAACCACCTCAGAAGAAAATCCCACTAGAAAAACTCCTAACCCCCTCAGACCCCTTTTTTCCTGCGAGAGAGATTTGAAACCAAGGCCTCCTATTTAGAAGAATCTTAGGGTATCATTGAGGCAATGCCTTGTTATTTTCTTTAATTTTTTTCTCTAGCCCTAATTCCCAACCCAACTCCCGTCTCTCCCGCCGACTTCTCCCGTCTCCATCTCCGAATTGCTAGCAGCAATCCCCGATTGGTTGCTGCGATCTCTGCTCTCTAGTGGTCCGCTGAGCCTGCTGCCTCCCGGTCCTCTCTACTGGTAATTAATGCCGCTGCTCGCCTACTCTCGGCTTGCATCTTGGTGCCGGTGCTCAGTTGCTTGCTTGCACCTTGCTGCTCACCTGAGCTTCTTAGGTAATTTGTTATTTTGTATTTTTGTGTGTAATTTATATATTCATTTAGTTATTTTGGTGCAGAGTTTTTATTTTTTTTTGAACGGCTTGAGTGGCAATAGAGTGAGCAATGGCATTCCCATCGTAGCCACCCCAGCCACACCAGATAAGCGGGAACCGACACACTGCCGTAAACCCTCTCCCCTGCTCAGGTTCGAGCCCCTGACCTCTATGAGATTCAGCTTCTTCCCTTCATTGCATGTGATTGAAAGTGTCACCCGAAGGATTCGAACTCAACTGAGCTCTTACCAACTGAGCTCCACATTGGTGCAGAGTTTTTATACTTATTTGGTGCAGAATTTATATATACATTTAGTTATTTTGGTGCAGAACTTCTATACTCATTTAGTGATTTTAATGCACAATAGTTATTTAGACATCTATGTTTTTTTTAGCTTAAATCCATATATCATAAGAAATGTGAAAAGAATTGATTCATTTTTCATAAGAAAGGTTGATGCGAATCAAGATAAAGTAAAAAATCATCAACCAGTGAGTCCGAAAAACATCAAAACTCTCGAAGGTCGTCGAACTGAATTGTAATTCTTTTTAAAGGTACTCACTCTTTTAGTTTTTTCGCGCATAATAATAAATATTCGACACTTTTATTTTTATTGTTTGACTCGACTTGACCCGAATCACTAATCCGAACATTTAACCCGACTAACCGAGATACTGATTGATTGAATACGTAAATTTTCGCCCCCCTTTCGAATTGTTGAAGCTCCGTCCCTGCCGGTTTATATTCGTTTTACACTAAAATCAAACAAAAAGCCAAAATTTTGGTTTTCGGAACCATTTGAGTTCTTTTTGTCGGTTTTCTGGTTTCGGTTCTTGCGACGAGCTTGATTCAGTTTCAATTTTTTTCGGTTTTGTCATTTGCAAAGTTTTTGGCGGAAAAAATGGACCACTATAATCATTTTGGGAAAAAAATGGAATATAATGAATTTGGTTCTAAAACGTTGGTTATATATATATTTTTAATTAAATAATGATAAAAAGATTATGAAAATACAATTAAAACAGTGCTCCATAGAGGAAGAAATTAAGACGCAAATTCAATGTTTCGTAAATTAGGATCAAAATTTGATATTATTTTGCTTAATAGCATTTTGCTGAACAACCGAATCTGATCACCATTAACAGATTTAAATTCTTACAAAAGACTTCATTTTTTTCCCCTCTTGGTATCTTATGTCTTAACTATCCAAGATTCAAGATTAAATAAATTAAAATGAAAAAAATATCTTTCAATTTAATAAAAAAATTAATAAAATGACGTGTGTAAACAGACAATCAAATGTAACAAACAACATCATTATACGCGAAGACAAAAACAGACCAAAACATATTAAAAAGGAAATTAAATGCACCTCGGTTTAGAAAAATAAAACTAAGGTTACTAGACCAAAAAAATCGGGTTTCTATTAAAAAAAAAGTAAATTTACTTTTTTTAGAAAATCGATTTTAGAAAAATACTTTTTTTCTTAGGATTTCGTTATTCCAGTTTGATTATGTTGGTTTTTAGGTTGCTGCTTATTTCATTTTTATGCTCACTCATAAAGAACACAAAAAAGTAAATGAAGATTAACAATATACATACAATCAAATATGAACGTGCCATGTTAAAAAAAATAAATAAATGATAATTTAGACATAATATCTTATTTTTTGTAATAACTTTTATTTTTTTATGTTATATATATTTTGTATAGAATTTTTGTTTTTTTACTGGATTTTGTTTTTTTTTTTGTATTAGAATTCTGTTTTTATATATTTGACCTGTCACGTGTCAAACTTTTTTTGGTTTCTACTATTTTTACGAAAAATTCTATTCCTATTGGATCCAACCTCTAATATATAGCATGTGATGATATATTTAGGGGATCATATTAAGTAGTTAAAAAAAGAGTAAATTGAAAACCGATTAGTTAAAAATAATAAAATTTAAACTAGTGTATTATACTATACTATAATAATGAAAATCTTAAATTACTCGAAATAATAATTAATTAATTATTGAGAAAAAATCTTTTACACAAGTCACACCTAACTCGACTCTAGTTTCAACTTGTATGACCCACGGTGCTTTATTCCACATGGAGCATATACAATGTTAGGACTTCTTTTTAAAGATGTACTCGTTTAGTCATTTTATGATATGATATGATATGATACAATAATATTTTTATAAAAATTACATTATAAAATCAAATGTTTTATTAACTTTAATATAAGTATAGTATTGATATATAAAAAATAATAATTAAAATTTTTTAAAAACTATACTAGATTCAGGTACATGTATTATATTTTTAAAATGTGTACTAGACTGTGTAGAAAATGTACCCTATTTTAATGCAATACAATAAATCAAAATACAATACTAAAAATACATTATAAAATATAGTTTAGAAAAATTTAGCACAAAAACATATTATTAAAAATACAACATAACACAATAAACTAGAATATATTTTTTAAAGTACATCAATACTATAATCAAATTAAAAAGAAAAAAAGTGCTCAATCTACTACAGTTATAAACACTTTAAAGAATAGAGTTTTGAAAAAGTATAAAAAAAATAAAGAAATTCATTCTTTGCTGTATGCCATTTCATATTTTTCTAATATTTGAAAATTTATTTTATTTTTCTTCTCGCGAAACAAAAAAGGTTTTAGAAAATTTACCGCTCTAATTTCAAACAGTATGGCCTACAATTCTTTCTTCCACATATCTAATCTCCGATTTCTTTTATTCAAATGCTCCATTTTAGGGCATGTGTAGTGGTGTGTGAGTGAAGCGTGAGGAGGGCATGAGTCATGCTATCATTGCGCCCTCTTCCACTATACATGACCTTATAAGCAAGAGTATAAAGATGTTGAATCGAGCTGATCTCAAGCTTTGTCGGCTATAGGTCGGCTCTTTGAACTAACAAATGCTCGAGCTTGGATCGACTTAAGCATTATTTTTGAAGCTCTAGTTGTACTTGTAACTATTTTTCAAGCTTGAGTTTGACTAATTATTATTTAATATATATTTAATTAATTGACTTATATATATTATAAATAATTTGGTTAGTAAGTTGAGATAGTTCTTGTGGTTTGCAAGTATTTCATTTTTAGTCCGTATATTTCGTAAATTACTCATATCATCTCAAACTTTAAACATTTGTAACATATACACATGTTTAATGTTGGGAGATCATATGGGTTATATATGAAACTTAAGGAACACGAATGAGATACTAGCAAATCACATTAACCATCTCGGCAATTTACTCTACTTTTTTACACTACAAGAAAAAAAGTCTATAGCAATGATATTTTTCAAACCTATAGCAACAACATATCTTTGTTATAGGATGTAAACACCTATAGCAACAAAATCTTGTTGCTATGCTATTGGTGGCTACAGTCCCGTGACAATAAATGGTCAATGTTGTTGCTGTAGATGTTGTTGCTATAGCTTACCCTATTGCAACAACCAGTTGTTGCTAAAGGCTAACCGTCAAAATAATTTTAATAAATAAAAATGATATTTAGTATAATGTTTATAAAAAAATAAATTAAATTAATTACATATAATAAATTATTTTTTACTTATAGCAACAACATGTCTTTGTTATTGATAAATAAATAAATAAATAAATAATCAAAGTTTAACTAATTGCAACCACATGTCCTTGCTACAAATCAAATTAAAAAGGGTTCAAATAGATTAATTTGACTTAACACAACATATTCTTGCTATAACTCTAAAAAATTAATTGTCTTATAGCAACCATATATGGTTGCTATAGACAAAAATAAAATCGATTTTAAGCAAATTCATTTTTATCTATAGCAACAACACATCGTTGCTATAGATCTAATTGAAAATATTTTTTTTAATTTTTATTGGATATATATATATATATATATATATATATATATATATCAACTAATAAAGAAATCAACAACATTTCTAAAAATCAAAATATTTAGACAAGGAAGACTTGTTCTAATAATTCAAAATATCGTTAATTCGTATACATTAAACAAAGATAACTAATCACGTCGACTAAATTCTCGTCGAATTTCTTCCATTTGTTTTTTAATTTCTTCTTTCATGTTGCGCATTTCTTCCTCGTGTCGTCGTTGTTGTTGTTGGAGTTGTTCTTGCAACTCTTGTTGGTGTTGTTGTTGGAGCTCTTGTTGGTGAAGTTGTTGTTCTTGAAGTTGTTGTTGCCAATGTGTTATCGGATGGTCGGCGTAACTCGACAATGTCGGATCCTTGTTTCTTACTACACGACCGACACCTGGTATATGCCCACGCTTATTTCCTAAGACCTGCTTGATAACAAGAAGCTCATCAACGTCTGAATAAGTAAAATCATTTGCTGCCATTTCCGCCGCCACATTTTTCATCTTTTTCTGCATTAAGCAATTAAAAGAGGCATTTTAGAAACTTAAAGTTAATTTTAGCATATCAATTGGAATGGTTTATGCAAATAAGAGTATGCATCAAGTCAAGGGAAAGCAATACTGCCCATTCTGCAGTCACTCTCACTACAATCATTAGGTAGTCACTTGTAGTTGTCGTCATGGTATCATTCAAATCTTATCAAAAACAACAATGATTGAAGATATTACTCATGTTATGTAGGTTCAAGTTGGAAGTTAAGAGATTGTTTTGGGGGGAGCCATTGCTAATGGATATGGATATGGATATGGATTTGGATTTGGATGTTATTTTCTTTGATTAACCATCACTAATTTATGTATTTGGTCTTTAAAATCTTAAACTCTACGAATAAATGAATCAAAAGTCCCCAAGTAGACATATTTCCAATGTGATGTAGGGCAATCCTTTTTATATGTCAATCTCTAACATCCATATATATAGGCATCTTTAGTATATCACCCATTTAAAAACTAAATTTCCAAAATTCTATTCAACCTAAATAGTAAAAAGAATTTGTCTTTTTAAGTTTTTTTAATTAATGACTTCAAATGTATCCTTTATTACAAGAGCCAATGCCAACAACATTATAGGACCAACGAGGCATTGTCTCAATGGTGCCTCAAGATTCTTTCAAATGGAAGTTCTTGGGTTCAAATCCTTCACGCATCGAAAAAGGGGTGGGGCTTTTACCAGTAGGGTTTCCTCCTGAGGTTGTTGTGGTGGCTCATGGGAGGTCCAGGTAACTAAATCTTAGTAACATGACCTATAAACAGTGGGCTCACACGATTGAGATCTTCGCCAAATGAACACAAACGAACACGTAACCGAACGTTCATGAACACAAATGAACGAACACAAAACGAACGAAATCTATTGTTTGTGTTCGTTCATTTATTAAACAAACGAACATAAACGAACTTCCCGTCGAACGGTTCATGAATTGTTCGCAGAACGTTCGGTTCGTTTACAACCCTATTAATGCTACATTAAACGCCTCTTCATATGTTTTTCTTAATTTGGGTCGGCCCTGACAATGATATAAGTCCTTAGAGTGTGTTTTCCTCTCATATGTGACAATAATCCGTCAAAGAACTTGTAGCTCAGTTGACACTTCATGATTCTTATAAGGCTTAGTTTTTATAAGGTTATAGGTTCAAATCCTGAACAAAGTTGTCAGTAGGGGAGTTTTACCACATAGATTTCCTCCTGAGGAGCAGGTAGATTTGCTCATTTCAGCGCTTGTTAACACATAGGCGTTAGATACCAGGGACTAGAGAGTTAGTTGCGGACTATGATCACAACACGTGAGTTGTTGGGTTCAAGGATCAATTTGTGCTATGAAGAGGCATGTCGTTGAGCCTAGATCGCAATTCAAAAAAATGTGACAATAATCAGGGTCGTCTCAACCTTTTTGATGCCTCTAAGCGAAATTAAAATTCGGGACCCTTTTGATTTTTGCTTGAAAAATGTGACTAAAATTCAATGCCCAAATATAAATCCTATTTGGAAAGTCCGTTTACAGTTTTCACAAGTCAAAGTCTAACTCTCAAATACGAGTCTGCTACTTATAAACATAACAAAGTCTCATAAGTCATAACTCTATCTAAAGTCCATTACATGTATATAAAATCATACTACAAATTAAAAATTGTACAAAAATTAAGAATCTTAAAAATTTAGAGGTCCAAACCCCTTATTTAAGTTTCTTTATCAATTGAACCGGCCTTAGCAATAAAAAAATTAGAGCCCAACGCTTAAAAATACTCTAACAAACAATACTAATTATCTTTTATGTTAAATATTAATAATAAATCATTTTAAATAATTAAATTATACAATTAAATATAAAACAAATAGATCTTCTTATCATAAAAATTAAATAAATCTTAATAAATCATAAGAAAATTTTAATTATATAATATCCTAAAATATAATTTTATAACTCTTAATCCTTATTTGTAATATGTTATTTTTAAACATTCAATTATTATTATTGTTTTATAAACATTTAATAATATCAAACATACCAATTTTATAAAAAAATATTGCTTACAACATTTAAATTTATTAAACCTATGTAATATATGGGTTTCTAACATAGTTATATAATACAGTACTACTTAATTTTAGTTGGGTTGCAAATTTGAAATTACTTTTAAACAATGTTTTCATAACCGGACCGGACGTCGAACCGGTCTCGTTACCGGTCAGAGGTCGGACCGGTCGGACCGGTCGAACCGGATTTAAGAACCGGATGATTTTATAAACATTTTATAAATATATATATATAAAAAATCAAAAAAAAATCAAAAAAAAAATAAAAAAATCAAAAAACCGGTTCAACCACCGGTCCGACCACCGGTTTTCCGGTCCGACCGCCGGTTCACCGGTCCGACCGGCCGGTTCACCCAAAAACGGTTCAAGACCCTTAACCGGACCGGTCCACCCACCGGTTCCCGGTCCGACCGGTCCGACCGGCCGGTCCGGTCCGGTTTTCAAAACAGTGCTTTTAAAGCAGGGCTTTAAATCACATCACAATGAATGAATGCATGAAGTAACAAACGAAAATAGTCTTCTCATGGGCCCGTTTACAAGGACGAAGTATTTATGAGGCGGGCCCCCTCTTTTTCCTTTTTTTCGTTGTTAGTTTTAATTTTTGGTTCTAACGTTTTTTTAAATATTGGTTTCGCCTTCATCTGTTTCAAAAATATAAAACAAGGTCTCAATCGTGTGAATCTATTGTTTCTAAATTATGTCACCAATGTCTAGTTATCTGAACCTGCCATGAGCCACCACAACCACCTCAGAAGAAAATCCCACTAGAAAAACTCCTAACCCCCTCAGACCCCTTTTTTCCTGCGAGAGAGATTTGAAACCAAGGCCTCCTATTTAGAAGAATCTTAGGGTATCATTGAGGCAATGCCTTGTTATTTTCTTTAATTTTTTTCTCTAGCCCTAATTCCCAACCCAACTCCCGTCTCTCCCGCCGACTTCTCCCGTCTCCATCTCCGAATTGCTAGCAGCAATCCCCGATTGGTTGCTGCGATCTCTGCTCTCTAGTGGTCCGCTGAGCCTGCTGCCTCCCGGTCCTCTCTACTGGTAATTAATGCCGCTGCTCGCCTACTCTCGGCTTGCATCTTGGTGCCGGTGCTCAGTTGCTTGCTTGCACCTTGCTGCTCACCTGAGCTTCTTAGGTAATTTGTTATTTTGTATTTTTGTGTGTAATTTATATATTCATTTAGTTATTTTGGTGCAGAGTTTTTATTTTTTTTTGAACGGCTTGAGTGGCAATAGAGTGAGCAATGGCATTCCCATCGTAGCCACCCCAGCCACACCAGATAAGCGGGAACCGACACACTGCCGTAAACCCTCTCCCCTGCTCAGGTTCGAGCCCCTGACCTCTATGAGATTCAGCTTCTTCCCTTCATTGCATGTGATTGAAAGTGTCACCCGAAGGATTCGAACTCAACTGAGCTCTTACCAACTGAGCTCCACATTGGTGCAGAGTTTTTATACTTATTTGGTGCAGAATTTATATATACATTTAGTTATTTTGGTGCAGAACTTCTATACTCATTTAGTGATTTTAATGCACAATAGTTATTTAGACATCTATGTTTTTTTTTAGCTTAAATCCATATATCATAAGAAATGTGAAAAGAATTGATTCATTTTTCATAAGAAAGGTTGATGCGAATCAAGATAAAGTAAAAAATCATCAACCAGTGAGTCCGAAAAACATCAAAACTCTCGAAGGTCGTCGAACTGAATTGTAATTCTTTTTAAAGGTACTCACTCTTTTAGTTTTTTCGCGCATAATAATAAATATTCGACACTTTTATTTTTATTGTTTGACTCGACTTGACCCGAATCACTAATCCGAACATTTAACCCGACTAACCGAGATACTGATTGATTGAACACGTAAATTTTCGCCCCCCTTTCGAATTGTTGAAGCTCCGTCCCTGCCGGTTTATATTCGTTTTACACTAAAATCAAACAAAAAGCCAAAATTTTGGTTTTCGGAACCATTTGAGTTCTTTTTGTCGGTTTTCTGGTTTCGGTTCTTGCGACGAGCTTGATTCAGTTTCAATTTTTTTCGGTTTTGTCATTTGCAAAGTTTTTGGCGGAAAAAATGGACCACTATAATCATTTTGGGAAAAAAATGGAATATAATGAATTTGGTTCTAAAACGTTGGTTATATATATATTTTTAATTAAATAATGATAAAAAGATTATGAAAATACAATTAAAACAGTGCTCCATAGAGGAAGAAATTAAGACGCAAATTCAATGTTTCGTAAATTAGGATCAAAATTTGATATTATTTTGCTTAATAGCATTTTGCTGAACAACCGAATCTGATCACCATTAACAGATTTAAATTCTTACAAAAGACTTCATTTTTTTCCCCTCTTGGTATCTTATGTCTTAACTATCCAAGATTCAAGATTAAATAAATTAAAATGAAAAAAATATCTTTCAATTTAATAAAAAAATTAATAAAATGACGTGTGTAAACAGACAATCAAATGTAACAAACAACATCATTATACGCGAAGACAAAAACAGACCAAAACATATTAAAAAGGAAATTAAATGCACCTCGGTTTAGAAAAATAAAACTAAGGTTACTAGACCAAAAAAATCGGGTTTCTATTAAAAAAAAAGTAAATTTACTTTTTTTAGAAAATCGATTTTAGAAAAATACTTTTTTTCTTAGGATTTCGTTATTCCAGTTTGATTATGTTGGTTTTTAGGTTGCTGCTTATTTCATTTTTATGCTCACTCATAAAGAACACAAAAAAGTAAATGAAGATTAACAATATACATACAATCAAATATGAACGTGCCATGTTAAAAAAATAAATAAATGATAATTTAGACATAATATCTTATTTTTTGTAATAACTTTTATTTTTTTATGTTATATATATTTTGTATAGAATTTTTGTTTTTTTACTGGATTTTGTTTTTTTTTTTGTATTAGAATTCTGTTTTTATATATTTGACCTGTCACGTGTCAAACTTTTTTTGGTTTCTACTATTTTTACGAAAAATTCTATTCCTATTGGATCCAACCTCTAATATATAGCATGTGATGATATATTTAGGGGATCATATTAAGTAGTTAAAAAAAGAGTAAATTGAAAACCGATTAGTTAAAAATAATAAAATTTAAACTAGTGTATTATACTATACTATAATAATGAAAATCTTAAATTACTCGAAATAATAATTAATTAATTATTGAGAAAAAATCTTTTACACAAGTCACACCTAACTCGACTCTAGTTTCAACTTGTATGACCCACGGTGCTTTATTCCACATGGAGCATATACAATGTTAGGACTTCTTTTTAAAGATGTACTCGTTTAGTCATTTTATGATATGATATGATATGATACAATAATATTTTTATAAAAATTACATTATAAAATCAAATGTTTTATTAACTTTAATATAAGTATAGTATTGATATATAAAAAATAATAATTAAAATTTTTTAAAAACTATACTAGATTCAGGTACATGTATTATATTTTTAAAATGTGTACTAGACTGTGTAGAAAATGTACCCTATTTTAATGCAATACAATAAATCAAAATACAATACTAAAAATACATTATAAAATAGAGTTTAGAAAAATTTAGCACAAAAACATATTATTAAAAATACAACATAACACATTAACATACTAGAATATATTTTTTAAAGTACATCAATACTATAATCAAATTAAAAAGAAAAAAGTGCTCAATCTACTACAGTTATAAACACTTAAAAAAATAGTGTTTTGAAAAATTATAAAAAAATAAAGAAATTATTTCTTTGTTATATGCCATTTCATATTTTTCTAATATTTGAAAATTTATTTTATTTTTCTTCTCGCGAAACAAAAAACGTTTTAGAAAACTTACCGCTCTAATTTCAAACAGTATGGCCTACAATTCTTTCTTCCACATATCTAATCTCCGATTTCTTTCATTCAAATGCTCCACTTTAGGGCATGTGTAGTGGTGTGTGAGTGAAGCGTGAGGAGGGCATGAGTCACGCCATCATTGCACCCTCTTCCACTATACATGGGTGTGAAAACAGGCGTGAGGGGTTGAGCGTGAGGGTGGTTACCGCGTGACAGGAGAAGGGAAAAAAGGAGGGGGTGATGGGGACTTGATGAGGGGTAATGATAATATATGTGATGATTACGTGAAGTGATAATGAACTGATGGTGTTAGTTGTTTATGTAGCGCTTACGTGACGACTACGTGAAGTGATCGGGACTTTTACCACGACACATGGCCTTATAAGCAAGAGTATAAAGATGTTGAATCGAGCCGATCTCAAGCTTTGTCGGCTAGAGGTCGGCTCTTTGAACTAACAAATGCTCGAGCTTGGATCGACTTAAGCATTATTTTTGAAACTCTAGTTGTACTTGTAACTATTTTTCAAGCTTGAGTTTGACTAATTATTATTTAATATATATTTAATTAATTGACTTATATATATTATAAATAATTTGGTTAGTAAGTTGAGATAGTTCTTGTAGTTTGCAAGTATTTCATTTTTAGTCCATATATTTCGTAAATTACTCATATTATCTCAAACTTTAAACATTTGTAACATATACACAAGTTTAATGTTGGGGGGTCATATGGGTTATATATGAAACTTAAGGAACACGAATGAGATACTAACAAATCACATTAACCATCTTGGAAATTTACTCTACTTTTTTATATGGATATTTATAACATTTATACACACCATAATATAATTATAAATAACATGCTTTTTCAATATTCCGAAATATGACTTATATGATTGATAATAATCTATGATAGCAGTTTGAACAAACTTCAAATATGGATTATCATCACCAATGTTATTAAAACCGAACTGAAA
Organism: Mikania micrantha; assembly: GCA_009363875.1. Classification (NCBI taxonomy): domain Eukaryota; kingdom Viridiplantae; phylum Streptophyta; class Magnoliopsida; order Asterales; family Asteraceae; genus Mikania; species Mikania micrantha. Next base: position 45,953,833 of record CM018698.1, read on the forward strand.
ATCCAACCGATCGTCTAATTGGTTATTGTCCAACTAGTCAGGTTTGTGGTTCAACTATGTTTACATGGATTAGAATTGTGATGGGTTTACTGTCCAACTAATCTAACCGGTTGGTTCGGTTCGGTTCTAAAAATATACATTATCACTTTAGGATTAAGTTAAACTAAATAACCATCTTAACCTAAAAAACCTAAGAAAGATCTTGAATCATTAAATCATTAATCAATGGCTATGATTAAATTAAGTTGTTGGAGGATATTTTAGCAATGACAAGTTTTGTTGACTTTTTATCAAGTTCTCTAATCTTGTTTAAGCGTTCATAACTTTTACATACGAAATTATTTTTTGAAAAATAATAAACCATAAAAACGAGTATTTTTTATCTTCAAAATTAGTATAGTGTTGCTATAATTTTTTTTTTGTTTTTTTAGTTCAATGTGTCTTTTGTACATGTCATTGTGTCTTTTGTACATAACATTGTGTATTTTGTACATGTCATTGTGTCTTTTGTGTATTTGCTAAAAGTTGTGTTTTCGTGAACAATTAAGACACAATAATGTTGCAGAATACATAGTGTCAAACATGGATGACACAATGAGGAGTTTAAATAACACAATTATATTTAACAAAGGCACAATTACCTGTAAAAAGACACAATGACGAGTTTAAATAAAACAATTATATTTAATAAATGCACAATTATCTGTAAAAAGACACAATGATGAGTATAACAATTTTATACTGCTCATTATGTCTTTTGTATAAACATTGTATCTTTTTGTACAAGTCATTGTGTCACACCCCGAGCCGGCGGGCTGGATCGACTTTCCCGCCGGGTGGAAGGTTCCCAGGGCGCGATATCGTTGTGATAATCGAAATGATCAGATTGTTTACATAGCACATGATAAATAAATGAGAAATGCTAACATGATAGTGAAATAGAATTACAAAGTTAAATTACATTGTGTCCTCATAATTTAACCAAGTAAATCTAATCAAAAGAATCAATGGGTTTATATCTTGTATCTGTACAAGATATACAAAAGATGATTCATGTTTTTGTCATCCAAAAGTATGCAACACAAAAATAGCTAGGCCTTCTTAAAGTCCACTAGCTATGTCCCTGTAATCCTGGTGACTAAACCTGTTCGTCACCTGAGAAAACATGCATTTAAACAAAGTCAACACTAGGTTGGTGAATTCATGAGTATAATAAATGAAAACCTTGATTTGTTCACATGCATAATCACAATGTCATTCCTGTTACTTGTATGTTGTTTGATTCACCCGCTCACCCAATGGCTTCTCCATAGTTATATTCACAAGTAATATATCATCCTAGTAGTTATGCTTATATATAGGGCATATGTAAGGGAACCAAGCCCCAGCCAACATCCCACCACATAACTACTAGAACTCCACACTACTTGCAATACAACTATCGATATCCATTTCCATTTCACCTGTTCATCTCGTTTGTTAATCACCTGTAGCATCATGTGTAGAATAATATAATAACAGGGTTTTAGTTATCAAACCGAAGTAGTGATAACCCTTTTATGTATTAAGGATATTAGATTAATTTAATCTGATCCTTGTATTATTCTACTACTTGTGGGGTTAACTGTTAATCACTTTTAAATATTAAGAGTGTTAGTTAACCAATTGTTATTTGTTCTCAACTTGAAGTGCATAGAGCCTAAAAGGAATCCATTGCAATCCTCACGTAATTAGATCGCAATGCATCCGATCTACCTCTACCACTTTGAGTATCCATAGACCTCATCGAAACAGTTACTAGTATTATGACCTGAGAGAATAAATTCCTCAGTCAACTAGTCAGCAGGTAACGATGGATTAATTACAATTATACCTGTAGATTTATATCACCATGTGTCGCTTTCCAGACCCTGACTTGAGTAGCCATGTCACCGGTCATACGTTACCGGCCAATAATTGTGTACGATCAACATACTAGCCCTACAAGCTAGAGCTACGTCAAACCTATGGTACCACTATGCTATCGTCGGTTTAGTCACATCAAACTAACTGGTCAACGATTTATGAAGGGACTTACAATGATCAAACTTGAGTACATGACACATGATTGAAATGATATAATGCAGACAGTTCAATAGTAATCAATTGTATTGTGTTCATTGATGTTGTTTGTTCTCAATGTTGTACGTTCTCGTTGTTAACAAAGTTAAATAAGATCTTGTCTTATTATATTATGTTAATTGTTGTGTGAATGATGTTTTTATCATGAAGTTATATTATCATGATTATCATTCCTTGTTGTTCCATATAATCACCATATTGTCACTAAGCTATAGCAAGAACTAGTCATACTACACTTAGTCGACTCATGTGGTGGATGATTCTTGTTCCCTGTTAACTTGTAATATGTGTTGAGTTGTAAGCTAAGTGTTATAAGCGCTTGTCTTATTACACTTAGTTAACTCTAGTGATGAATGATGTTATGAAGATGTGTTATTTTCATATCATTCATGTGTTTTGTTCTTGTCATCATGTTCACCTGTGATTACTTCAATGTTCATTCTTGTAAGAATAATTAAGTGTTGGAAGATAAAATCTTACAACTATGTTATTCTAATGTGTTGATGAATTATGAAATTACATTATCATATGCATCCTAGTTATTCCTGTCATAACATGATCATACAAGCATGCATACAATGATAAATGATAATAAGGCAAGCAATATTATCTAATCATAGTATAAGCAATATGTTAAACATAAACTTTTAAATAAATAAAAGTTAAGCATGTTTCTCAGCCCCGAGAGTTTAAAATCAGTTAAGATTAGAAAAGGGGCGTATGAACTCAACTTGTTGTTGAAGTGGTTGACTTAGCTTAAACAAGAAATGCACGCGCTCTTGATTGGACTCGAGATTGTTTTCACGATCCTGTATTAATTTCACGTTGTATGTAATCTTATAAGTACAAGTTCTAGATGAACTGAGTGCGTGTAGGTGTTAGCCCTAGAGTTGGCTAACCTGCTCCGTCTTGGTCATCATTCGGCCCCGTATACTTGTTAATAGGAATACTTATTCCACTTAGGTTAATGTTTAAAACACTCGCTTATTGATTAGAAGTTCAACTTGATTTAATGTCATGTTACCAAAGGTCCTAGGTATAAACTTAGGTTTTAGGCTGAAAATTAACAATCTTTTAGCCTACCATGTTTAGCCTTTTGACTTCCATTATGATCATAAATTGCCATCTTTGTAGTAAGTTTAGAATTGACATATGATGCTAGGTATGTTATCCCTTAATATTAACTCTTCTAAATTTATTTCTTATTTTCATGTAGATCAAGTTATCACTTGGGCCGAATGATGTGTCACACCCTCAATTTTCAACTAACGGAATCATACCGTTTGGGAACGTGACAAACCAGGATCTCAGATCATTAGACATAACGAAGACCTCTATATGAATTTCAAAACATACTTTGGTCTAAAAACATAACATCAAAGTTTTCAAAGTTTGCGGAAGCGTTTTAAAACAATAACCAAAGTAACACTTGTAACATGTAAATTACAAACAAAATCCCCAAATGTGTAATTCAAACAATATAAATGTAAAACATGCATGCGACTCAATCTCCTAGTCCATGCCTGCTTTCTTGTGCACCTTAGCGTCCTAAGAAAACATGTAAATCAAGTCAACACAAAGGTTGGTGCATAACACAGGTTTTAAGTATTCACAATGTTCAAAACAACAATTTGAATATCAAGTTTGCAGATAACATAATCACACATGCATAGTCATGATAGCTAGTCATATATACTATTTACATAAGTGGTCGACACCGAAGCTGACGATTGCCATGCTATAGCATGTTTTTGCCTTGCCACTATTGTCTAGCACAAACAATAGTAATGTGTGTTTGGTCAGTCAAACACCTGCGTAGATCCCATCTACCAGGTGAGATTTGTCAAACCTAATAGATCTATTTCCAACTACCACGCTTTGCGCTACGGCAAACTAAACGGTTCGAAGTGTGTAAGGACTTTTAAATGTTATGTTGTCACATAATGTAAACAATTAACTCATGCAAGTGATATGTGTCTAAAATGTTTTTGTTGCACATGTTTTCTCCCCCAAAACAGTTAAAATAAGAAAGAGGCCGTGTACGCACCTTTGATTATTGCAGAATGATCAAACGCACTTTAACTCGCGTAGAAAATCCTCTACGAAGAATCTGTGATTAAACAATAACCTAAAGTTATTCGGAATGTCGTTTTGTGCTTGGAATCACATACGTGTCAACACACGTATGTTAAAGTGTTAGAAATGTGCATACGTAAATACGCGTGCCTTTGAAATCGTTTAAATAAAATCACATATGATTTTATTTAAATAACTGTAATTGTACGCGATTACGTTTTCGTTCTAAAATATGAATTTTATTATTCAAATGTGTTAGGGATGAAATTCTGGTTCCAACGAAATTTGAACGAGTCGAATCGGAGTTAAAATGAAAAAGTTATTGTTAAAACATTAAAAATAGTTTTAAATGTCAAAAACCGACCAGGACCGGGTTCGAACCCGCGACCTCCCGGTCCACAAACTCAAGCCAAACCGGTTGATATACTTGTGATTTCGCAATGGGTTCCCGGTCGAATATCTTTTAACCACAAAGTGGTCGGTTCCCTTTTGTTCTTTCCTCGGCCGAACCTAAGAACACAAATCAACTTCGATTCAAACCCAATTGATCTTAGAACCATGGGCCATTGGTTCAACAGATTTATGTGAGTCTATCCCTGGTTTTGATTTTGATGATTAGTCGACTTAAATTAACAAAATGGCATGTACAAGGTTCGAACTTTCGTTCTAAACCCCCGATCCAATTCGGTTAAATTCGTTAATGTCAAGTCACTAATTCATAGGGTTTTCCTTTAAAAGTGTTTTTCGAACCCCTCTGTGATGATTAATTCGAATTTCGAGTTCATTATAATCAACTCCCCCAATTTCGTTCTTATTACAAGCCCTAGAACTTGAAATCACTCAATTCGATATCTATAAACAAAATACTCATATGAATTAGCTTAATAGAAACCTTCTGAACCTTCCTATGATCATTAATTTTATTTTTAAACTCCTTAGAATCAAAACCCCCAAATCGTCTCCTACTATGAACCCTAGAAATCGAAATGCTATAATTCGATGTTATTAGTCGAAATTGATTTGGGATTAACCTTAGTCGGCCCTTTCTGAAACTACCTACATACTTTAATTTGATTTTTAAACTCTTTAGGATCAAAACCCCCAAAACCGATTTGTTCTAAAACCCTAGTAATCGAACACTATCAATTTGAGATTTTCAGATGTAATTGAGTTAGGGATTCGCTTAATCGGCCCTTTTAGGTGATGTAGGATTGAAAACTTACCGAATTAATTGTCGAATTGATGAAGATCGACTTCTAGCCCTAGTTTCGGCCCCCCTCAAGATCAATTCTTCAAACCGAAACTTCCCCGATCGAATTGCTGCTTGAAACCACTTCTAAGGATACCGACTGATGTGAAGGAATGCTCAATTGTGCGAGATGTTGTCGAATTCTGAGAGTTTTATGACTAGGGGCTACGGTTTCAAGTTTTTGTATTCAATCTTGATTAATTCTGATGATTGATGCCCCCATAACGTCTAATAACTATTAATAATCATAATTGTGATGATTATGATGATTCAATTTCGGTTACAACTCGGTTTTGATGTGAATTCCGAATTTAATTGATATTTTTGGCCGAAATTTGACTTTAAAAAGTCAAAATTGATCATTCTAATCATTTACAAGTTAAAACCCTATAACCTAAGTGTTTTAGGCTTATTTCGACTAATTCAAACCCTTATAATTTGCTTTGGATCAATTACTTAACATTTCGGTTAACAAAGTTGAACCGAAAATCCCGAATTGTCACTAATCAAGCTACTTAGAACATTGTTGGGCTTGATTGACCCAATTGGGCCTCCTAAATACAACTGGGCCTATCCTGGACTCATTGGGCCTACCTTGGCCTCATTGGGCCTACCTTGGGCCTACTTTGGCCTTATTTGGCCTACTTGGGCCTCAGTGGGCCTTCCTTGTTTTCATTGGGCCTAACTTGGCCTTATTGGGCCTACCTAGACCCCATTGGGCCTACTCTTGTCTTGTTGGGCCTGTGATCTCACTATTTTCAGTTAACTAGGTTAATTCGAAAAGTCGGATTATCACATCATCCCCTTGTTGAAGGAATTTTCGTCCCGAAAATTAGCAGATGTTAGGAGTAGTTAGGAACTACTTACGAGTTTAAGTCATACGTGTTAGTGTGGTTTGATCATTCCATGTGCTTGTGTGTACTCACACACAAAATCTAATGCTTGCAACATCACAACTAAATGTGATCGTTCAATGTGACTGTTTGCGTGTACACTAGTTAGTTCACCTAACTGTGACTGTTTGTGTTTAATCATACTGTGCTGTGTAACCTCACACATAGTGAGTGTCTGTAACTGTTTGTACTATGCAACCCCGCACATAGCAAAATGTGTTTAACTAATCATGTATGTACTACCATAACATGTAACATATGGAATGTAGTACATAAAATGTATAAAATGTAATGTAGCACAGATGTTTATAACAAAACCAATTGAATAAAGTGTTTGTGCTTACAGTTTAAAATTTGCAGTGTTGATGTGTGAAGCATCACGTCATCCCCTTGTTGAAGGAAATTTCGTCCCGAAATTTAACGTGCGCTCTCAGTGTTTGTAGTTGTTGTCTTGAACAGATGAGGATACTTCTTCATCATTTGGTCTTCCCGTTCCCATGTGAATTCAGGACCACGTCTTGAATTCCATCGAACTTTGACTATCGGAATCTTGCTTTGTTTGAGCTGTTTGACCCTCTCGGTCCATGATTTCAGCTGGTTCTTCAATGAAGCGTAACTGTTCGTCTACTTGTATTTATTCCAGTGGTACAATCAATGTCTCATCAGAAAGACATTTCTTTAAGTTCGATACATGAAAGACATCATGAACCCCACTGAGTTCATCCGGTAGTTTGAGTTGATACGCAACCGGACCAATCCTTTTCAGAATTTCAAAAGGTCCTACGTAACGTGGACTAAGCTTCCCGCGCTTGCCAAATCGTATCACACCTTTCCAAGGTGATACCTTTAGAAGAACTCGGTCTCCTAATTGAAATTCCAATGGTTTACGATGCTTGTCAGCATAACTCTTCTGTCGATCCCGGGCCGCTGCCATACGGTTCCGGATTTGTACAATCTTCTCGGTCGTCTCGTGTACTAGTTCAGGACCTGTTATCTGACTGTCACCAATTTCAGCCCAACAAACTGGTGAACAACATTTGTGACCATACAAAGCCTCAAACGGTGCTGCTTGAATACTTGTATGATAACTATTATTGTAAGAGAATTCCACTAACGGTAAGTGATTTTCCCAACTATCACCAAAGTCAATTACACAAGCTCGTAACATATCCTCGAGCGTTTGAATCGTACGTTCACTTTGACCGTCGGTCTGTGGATGATAGGCGGTACTCATATCCAAGCGAGTCCCTAATGACTTATGAAGTGATTTCCAAAAGTTGGAAGTAAATCGAGCATCCCGATCTGATATGATAGAGATTGGCACGCCATGCCGTGCTACCACTTCCTTGATGTAAATGCGAGTCAGTTTCTCCATCTTGTCGGTTTCCTTGATTGCTAAGAAGTGTGCAGATTTCGTTAATCGATCAACAATTACCCATATCGTATCACAACCACTCGGTGTACGGGGTAACTTAGTAATGAAGTCCATTGAAATCTGTTCCCATTTCCACATCGGTATCTCTGGTTGTTGCAGTAAACCAGATGGCTTCTGGTATTCAACTTTGACTTTCGAACAAGTCAAACATTTGCTAACATATTTAGCAATATCAGCTTTCATGTGAGGCCACCAGTACAGTGCCTTCAAATCATGATACATCTTGTCTGATCCCGGATGGACTGAATACCTGGACTTGTGTGCTTCATCCATCACGAGTTCCCTTAAACCTCCATACAAAGGTATCCACAGTCGATCAATGAAATAACGAATTCCATCAGACTTGACATCCAACTGTGTTTCCATTCCTCGTAAAGATTCCTGTACTAAGTTTTCCGTTTTCAAAGCCTCGAGCTGAGCACTGCGTACCTTGTCAGGTAAGTCAGTATGTATCGTCATCATAAGTGCACGAACCCGTCTTGTTGAAGTATCTTTTCTGCTTAAAGCGTCAGCTACCACATTAGCTTTTCCCGGGTGATACTTAATCGCGCATTCGTAGTCGTTCAACAACTCAACCCATCGTCGTTGTCTCATATTAAGCTCGTTCTGATCAAAGATATGTTGTAAACTCTTATGATCAGTGTAAATAGTACACTTAGTTCCATACAGATAATGCCTCCAAATCTTCAAAGCAAAAACCACTGCTCCTAACTCCAAGTCATGAGTAGTGTAGTTCTTTTCGTGTGGTCGTAGTTGCCTTGAAGCATAAGCAATTAATTTATCCCGTTGCATTAACACACATCCCAAACCCTGTGCAGATGCATCGCAATACACCACAAAGTCTTCTGTCCCTTCCGGTAAGGACAGAATCGGTGCACTACAGAGTTTCTGTTTCAATAACTGGAATGCAGCTTCCTGTTTATCCGTCCAGTTATACTTTGTCCCCTTATGCGTAAGTGCTGTAAGTGGTTGAGCGATCTTTGAGAAACCTTCAATGAATCGTCGATAATAACCCGCCAAACCAAGGAATTGTCGTACCTCGGTAGGAGTCTTTGGCGCTTCCCAATTCTTAATCGCTTCTATCTTCGCTGGATCAACGTGTATACCCTTTTCATTGACTATATGACCAAAGAATTGAACTTCTCGCATCCAGAAATCACATTTCGAGAATTTCGCGTACAATTGTTCTTGTTTCAATAATTCCAACAGCAATCGAAGATGTTCAGCATGCTCCTCCTCGGTCTGAGAATAGATGAGAATGTCATCAATGAAAACAATGACAAACTTATCAAGATAAGGTTTACAAACACGATTCATGAGATCCATGAATACAGCTGGAGCGTTTGTCAATCCAAATGGCATGACCAAGAACTCATAATGGCCATAGCGCGTCCTGAATGCTGTCTTCGGAATATCCTCTTCTTGAACTCTTAGTTGATGATAACCCGACCTGAGATCAATTTTCGAGTAGTAACTCGAACCTTGCAACTGATCGAGCAGATCGTCAATTCTGGGTAACGGATACCGGTTCTTGATAGTGACTTTGTTCAATTCCCGGTAATCGATACACATACGGAAAGTCCCGCCCTTCTTCTTAACAAACAAAACTGGAGCTCCCCACGGTGAAAAACTAGGTCGTATGAAACCCTTATCCAACAACTCTTGCAGTTGTGTAGATAACTCTTGCATCTCTGACGGTGCAAGTCGATAAGGCGCTCTTGCTATCGGTGCTGCATCTGGTGTAAGGTCGATTCGGAATTCCACCTGTCTGATAGGCGGTAATCCTGGCAAATCTTCTGGAAATACCTCCGGAAATTCACAAACTACTGGTATATCTTCAATCTTCTTCTCAGCTACCGGCTTTTCAGTTATAAGTGCTATAACTGCCGTATGACCTTTCCGCAGACATTTGTGTGCTTTCATACAAGATATGAGACGCAGTGGTGTACTGCTCTTCTCACCTTGTACATACAATGTCTCTCCATGCGGAAGAGGTATGCGAACAATCTTTTCATGGCATACGATTTCAGCCTGGTGTTTGGACAACCAGTCCATGCCAATGACTACATCAAAACTACCTAAAGCAATAGGCATAAGGTCAATTTCCAATGTCTGACCCATCAAATCAAGTATACATCCCTTAAGGATTTGTTCAACTACAATTAGCTTACCATCAGCTAGTTCTACAGTGTATGGACTATCTAAAGCAGTGGGACTAACATTTAGCAACTTAGCAAGTGAACTAGATACAAAACTCCGATCGGCACCAGTGTCAAATAACATAGAGGCATAGTGATTATTTAAGAGGAACGTACCCGTAACAATGTTGGGATCCTCCCGTGCTTGACGTCCTCCAATCACAAACGCCCTGCCCCTAGCACCATTGTTGTTGTTGTTGTTATTGTTGTTATTGGTGCCATTACCGTTACCATTGCCGTTGCCATTGCCATTTGCATTAGTATCCCCACCTTTCTTGAGTTGTGGGCAATCCTTCTTAAAGTGCCCCATCTTGCCACATTCAAAACAACCCTTCTGTGCGTTGTTCTGATTGTTATTATGATTGTTGTGATTGTTTTGCAGCTCTCCCCGACAATCCTTAGCTGCATGCCCAACCTTACCACACCGTTGACACTTAGCTCTATCACATTGATTTCCCGTATGATGAAATCCACACCTGTTGCACTTTGGGTGTTTACCAATATAACCCCTTGACGATGATGATTGTTGACCACTATTTGAGTTGTGATAAGACTTGTTTGAGTCTTGTTTCCGGTTCTGCTGAAACGGTTGTTGGTTGAAATTCTTGGTGTTGCTGCTCTCCCACTTCCTTTTGTGGTCTCCCACCTTAGTAGCCGATGTTCTTTTAGGCAAAGTCCCCTGTAGCACTGCCTGATCAGTCAGTTGGTGCGCTAACCGAACAGCTTGTTGGATGGTCGTGGGATTTGCAGAAGTGACCAACCCCTGGATTTGAGGCACCAGTCCTCCGATGTACCTCTCTATCCATTTGCTTGCTGAAGTAGCCATATGAGGTAGAAGTCTGGCTAATTCATGAGATCGAGTAGTGTACTCCTCGATGTTTGATCCCTCCATCTTGAGGTGCCAATATTCTTCCTCTAGTTTTTGCATCTCACTACGAGGACAGTACTCCTCCTGCATTAAAGTTTTGAATCCATTCCAGGTCAAGGCATTAGCCTCACCCAATCCCAAGGTCTGAACATTTGAGTTCCACCAAGTCAAAGCTGGACCCTCCAATGTTCCCGTAGCATACTTCACCTTGTTCTCATCCGGACAATTGCACATCTCAAACACAGATTTAGCCTTCTCAATCCATCGTAGGAGTCCAATGGCTCCTTCCGATCCTTTGAAATTGTGTGGCTTACAGTCCAAGAACATCTTGAACGTGCATGCCTGTGGGTTAACCAGTCCCCCTGCCGGACCCTGTGGCCCTGTATTGTGTGTCTGAGCGTAGTTCGCGATAGCCTCCGCGACCCTGTTATTGATTAGCTCGTTGAGCTCAGCAACTGTCATGTGAACGTTCTCGTTGGCCATTATCTTCCTAGTTAAAAGAAATGTTAGAGCGTTATCAAGATCCAATGTGACATGTGTAAACAAAACAACAAACACCACATGTAATGTATAAATCAATACAACTGTTGGCAATAAATAGAAATTTTCAATAGATAATAATCTGGTTTGAGTACAATACTTTTGAAATCAAACATAAGTTTTCAAACTTCTAATGTAGGAACACAACCCGTTCCTAATAAGTTTAAACAAAACAAAACAAATCAATCATCCTCAACAGTGGATTCAGGATCAGAATCAACAGCTGGTGCTGGTTCTTCCCCTTCTTCCTCTTCATCCTCTTCCTCATTCTCCGAGGCCACCAAATCTTCCAAGGCTTCCAGTCTGCCTTCCAGAATCTCCGCTCGGACCTCTGAAGCTTCAAGACGGCCAATCAAATTAATCATCTCATCCCGCATATCGTTGACCAGATGGGCAAGATTATCCTGTCTTTCATTAGCATCCCATAATTCCCGAACATTATACTCGATCCTGTCATTCGCCCAGTACAAGTCCTCGCGCAGTTTGGCGATCTCTTCAGCATCAGTCCTTTGCCTCTTAGGCTCAGGAACATCCAATACCGGTGGTGGATGGGTAGAAGGTCCCTCAGCAGGGATCTCCTGAGTACCCTCCACTGGCTCCTCCTCCGGATCCTCATCCGGATCCTCCTCTGCGTCCTCATCTGGATCCTCCTCCGGATCCTCCTCCGGATCTGAATCATCCCTCTCATATGGTGGAGGAGATGGAATAGGTGGTGCTGGTGATGATGGTGGTGCTGGAACTATCGGCTCCTCATCCTCAGAATCATCAATGTAGATGTACGGTACTGATGATGAAGATGCCATGCCTGTTACATAATACCATATGTAAGTGCAGTGCCATGGAATGTGTAAGCAAGTCAATTACATAATGCCATATGTAATTTCTAAGTAATACGTGTAAGCATACGTGTCTAATGTCTAACAGTGATAGTCTAAGTCTACAAATGCAAACCTAGTTCGCTAGAACCAATGTCTCTGATACCAATCTGTCACACCCCCAATTTTCAACTAACGGAATCATACCGTTTGGGAACGTGACAAACCAGGATCTCAGGTCATTAGACATAACGAAGACCTCTATATGAATTTCAAAACATACTTTGGTCTAAAAACATAACATCAAAGTTTTCAAAGTTTGCGGAAGCGTTTTAAAACAATAACCAAAGTAACAGTTGTAACATGTAAATTACAAACAAAATCCCCAAATGTGTAATTCAAACAATATAAATGTAAAACATGCATGCGACTCAATCTCCTAGTCCATGCCTGCTTTCTTGTGCACCTTAGCGTCCTGAGAAAACATGTAAATCAAGTCAACACAAAGGTTGGTGCATAACACAGGTTTTAAGTATTCACAATGTTCAAAACAACAGTTTGAATATCAAGTTTGCAAATAACATAATCACACATGCATAGTCATGATAGCTAGTCATATATACTATTTACATAAGTGGTCGACACCGAAGCTGACGATTGCCATGCTATAGAATGTTTTTGCCTTGCCACTATTGTCTAGCACAAACAATAGTAATGTGTGTTTGGTCAGTCAAACACCTGCGTAGATCCCATCTACCAGGTGAGGTTTGTCAAACCTAATAGATCTATTTCCAACTACCACGCTTTGCGCTACGGCAAACTAAACGGTTCGAAGTGTGTAAGGACTTTTAAATGTTATGTTGTCACATAATGTAAACAGTTAACTCATGCAAGTGATATGTAACTAAAATGTTTTTGTTGCACATGTTTTCTCCCCCAAAACAGTTAAAATAAGAAAGGGGCCGTGTACGCACCTTTGATTATTGCAGAATGATCAAACGCACTTTAACTCGCGTAGAAAATCCTCTACGAAGAATCTGTGATTAAACAATAACCTAAAGTTATTCGGAATGTCATTTTGTGCTTGGAATCACATACGTGTCAACACACGTATGTTAAAGTGTTAGAAATGTGCATACGTAAATACGCGTGCCTTTGAAATCGTTTAAATAAAATCACATATGATTTTATTTAAATAACCGTAATTGTACGCGATTACGTTTTCGTTCTAAAATATGAATTTTATTATTCAAATGTGTTAGGGATGAAATTCTGGTTCCAACGAAATTTGAACGAGTCGAATCGGAGTTAAAATGAAAAAGTTATTGTTGAAACATTAAAAATAGTTTTAAATGTCAAAAACCGACCAGGACCGGGTTCGAACCCGCGACCTCCCGGTCCACAAACTCAAGCTAAACCGGTTGATCTACTTGTGATTTCGCAATGGGTTCCCGGTCGAATATCTTTTAACCACAAAGTGGTCGGTTCCCTTTTGTTCTTTCCTCGGCCGAACCTAAGAACACAAATCAACTTCGATTCAAACCCAATTGATCTTAGAACCATGGGCCATTGGTTCAACAGATTTATGTGAGTCTATCCCTGGTTTTGATTTTGATGATTAGTCGACTTAAATTAACAAAATGGCATGTACAAGGTTCGAACTTTCGTTCTAAACCCCCGATCCAATTCGGTTAAATTCGTTAATGTCAAGTCACTAATTCATAGGGTTTTCCTTTAAAAGTGTTTTTCGAACCCCTCTGTGATGATTAATTCGAATTTCGAGTTCATTATAATCAACTCCCCCAATTTCGTTCTTATTACAAGCCCTAGAACTTGAAATCACTCAATTCGATATCTATAAACAAAATACTCATATGAATTAGCTTAATAGAAACCTTCTGAAACTTCCTATGATCATTAATTTTATTTTTAAACTCCTTAGAATCAAAACCCCCAAATCGTCTCCTACTATGAACCCTAGAAATCGAAATGCTATAATTCGATGTTATTAGTCGAAATTGATTTGGGATTAACCTTAGTCGGCCCTTTCTGAAACTACCTACATACTTTAATTTGATTTTTAAACTCTTTAGGATCAAAACCCCCAAAACCGATTTGTTCTAAAACCCTAGTAATCGAACACTATCAATTTGAGATTTTCAGATGTAATTGAGTTAGGGATTCGCTTAATCGGCCCTTTTAGGTGATGTAGGATTGAAAACTTACCGAATTAATTGTCGAATTGATGAAGATCGACTTCTAGCCCTAGTTTCGGCCCCCCTCAAGATCAATTCTTCAAACCGAAACTTCCCCGATCGAATTGCTGCTTGAAACCACTTCTAAGGATACCGACTGATGTGAAGGAATGCTCAATTGTGCGAGATGTTGTCGAATTCTGAGAGTTTTATGACTAGGGGCTACGGTTTCAAGTTTTTGTATTCAATCTTGATTAATTCTGATGATTGATGCCCCCATAACGTCTAATAACTATTAATAATCATAATTGTGATGATTATGATGATTCAATTTCGGTTACAACTCGGTTTTGATGTGAATTCTGAATTTAATTGATATTTTTGGCCGAAATTTGACTTTAAAAAGTCAAAATTGATCATTCTAATCATTTACAAGTTAAAACCCTATAACCTAAGTGTTTTAGGCTTATTTCGACTAATTCAAACCCTTATAATTTGCTTTGGATCAATTACTTAACATTTTAGTTAACAAAGTTGAACCGAAAATCCCGAATTGTCACTAATCAGGCTACTTAGAACATTGTTGGGCTTGATTAACCCAATTGGGCCTCCTAAATACAACTGGGCCTATCCTGGACTCATTGGGCCTACCTTGGCCTCATTGGGCCTACCTTGGGCCTACTTTGGCCTTATTTGGCCTACTTGGGCCTCAGTGGGCCTTCCTTGTTTTCATTGGGCCTAACTTGGCCTTATTGGGCCTACCTAGACCCCATTGGGCCTACTCTTGTCTTGTTGGGCCTGTGATCTCACTATTTTCAGTTAACTAAGTTAATTCGAAAAGTCGGATTGTCACATGATGCCATCGTGGGCCTTATGAATTACACATGGGCCGATTGGGCCATGGTGATCCGACTCGATTCATTGGGCTAAGCCGAGTGTCATGGGCCAAAGTGGATGATGTTGGGACGAAGGTGGGTGTGTTGGGCTGCTGTTGGGCCGAATGTAAGTGGGCTGCACATGGGATGAGATGAGTTAACAAAGGTTAAGATCGATTGGTCCTTGATCAGCGAACCTTATTGCTTCCTCTAAGGTTCGTTCAACATATAGTTCGGCTGGTTATAGATCCTAGGTTCGGCCCTTTAGAATTTGTGATGGTTCGGCTGTGGGGCATTGGTTCGTGAACATTAGGGCTTAGCCATGCGGGTTCGTGACACCATCTACTGGTTCGGCAGCGTAGGTTCGCCGAAGAACATGTTAGCATAGGTTCGGCCAATGCATGCAGTTCACAGGTTCGTGGCTTTGCACCTGCACAAGGTTCGTGTCATCCTAGGTTCGTGGCTCCTACCCTGGTTCGGCAACAGATGGGTTCGGCTAGGGCGCATGCAGGTTCGTTGATGATGGTAGGTTCGTGTCATCCTAGGTTTGTGCCCTTAAAAAATTGGACCCTGAACGGAGGTCGGGTTTGCCCCTCCCCGGGCCTCCCATTGTTAGCAAAATTCATCTTCTATCGTTTCATGTTGCAGACATTACGAGTGAGCGAAAATGATTGTAATAGTAGTTTAGTTACCTCCCATGATTAGAGGTCTTCTACGAACTAGCATCTTTGTCTCTTTTTAAGGCTGGATACTGTTTGTTGTCATCTCTGATCATCTTACTTTTTTTTTCCTGAACGACAAACAAACTCATATTATTATAACTAGACTAACAAAATGTTAGTCAATCACCAAGAATTACAAAGATCCAAAACACCACCGTTACACAACCAAATTTGAAACATCAAAATCACACCATTGATCTCAAGATAAGGACCCTAATTTCGCCCTATTTTTCACCTATAAGAAACTTAGAGTACGAATCTCGTCCAACAAATTGTTATTTGATGATGATTGAGACTTAAACACAATCTTGTTTCGATGCCTCCATATACACCATAAAGTTGTTACACACACCGCGGGAACCATCTTCTTCCACTTCTTGGAACCACTACCCAATTTGCTAACATCAACCAAATCATTAATACTGAAAATGATCAAGGGCTCTAATCTACACCATTCTGAAATCTTTTCCCAAATAAATTGTGCCATACGACAGGTGACAAACAAATGTTCATTACATAAAAGTGAAAATTAATTGGGTATATTTGTTTGTTCTGTATAATCTATCTTTTTATAAGGGGTAATAATATTCGTACACCACCTTCATCATCTATACATTATATTTAATTTAAATCAATCATATAACACACATTACTTTTACTTATACATACTTTCTATATATTTTTTAATAATAAAAAAATACAAAAAATAATGTTACTAGTAAACCGGTGTACTAATAATCTAACTCTTTTTAAAGTTGCTTATCGGCTAACTATTTCTTAAATTCCTTTTTTCCCCTTCCAAATACAAATTTATATCAACTCGTTCTTTTATGGTTAATTCAAAATATAAACACAAAAGATCAAACATTTATATACACACACAAAACACAAAGGTAATGATTTAGAGGTGAATAGTAAAACGAATTTATTAACAATAGTTACTAAATAATTACTTAACTATGTATGTAAAAACAATTTTATTTATTTTCGTTCCGTGTTTTTTAGCACCGTTTTTTATGTTTATCATGATCCTGTTCTTTAGGATTATTACATACTTTTGCGATGATTTGATTTATTGTTTTAGGAAGGATTGACAGCCAACGTGATCCGTTTTGGGTCTATGTTTTGATTTTTTCGCCTTTTATGTTTGCATTCGTATTCTTTGGGAGTGTTGTATTTTTTGTGATAGCTCGATTTATTGTTTTAAAAATGACTGACAATCATTGTGACCGGTTTTGGGTCTACGTTTTTATTTTATTTTATTAACTAGGTGCGTTGTGTGTAGCACGTTTTAGGTCGTTTTTGATATTTTAATTTATTTAATGCTTACAAATGAACAACAATAATATTTAAAAAAAATAATATTTATTAATTTATCCTGTTTACTTGTTGATCATATATATGTTCGTGTTTGTTGATGCTAGTACATATTGTTAGCCATTGAGGCCGTTTTTTGTTTATGTTTTAATATTTGTGATATTATTATCACTATCGTAAGACTTTTAAAGAGATAAGTTTAGGTTTTTTTAATTTTTTGTTATTATTAAATGTCTATAAATGAAAAATAACAATAATATAATAAATACTAATTATTAATTTTTTCTGTTTTATTTGCCGATATTTTGTTTTTGTTTCCTAATGCTAGATTTTAGGACTATGCATGACCCTTTTTTTATATGACGTACATGTTTACGAGTACACTTTAAGACTTTATGTCAAAACAAGAATCATCTTGATGTATTTTATATATTTTGATATATAAGAGCATGTTTGCATTCTAATATTTGTAATTATAGCTGAATTCTTGTCGCAATATGCGTGGTAACCTTCTAGTAGTAATTGTAACCATAGTCTGGCATTTAACTAAGAAGTTGGGTGATCTACAAAATTTCAGTAGCAATTGTAACCATAGTCTGGCATTTAACTTTACAACTTGATGAGGGCATGATAAGTTGTTTTCTAACCGCAGGTAAAAAACCTAAGCAATTATAGGTTGATTGTCTAGTTTCAATGCGTCGAGCTCCATACTTTAATAGTCAAATTCAAAGTTCTACGATCATACCCTATTCAGAACACTTGTCACATTCAATAAGTTTACATTGTAGTAAGAAATATGATACGCAATAAAAACTTTGAATTACCTAACCAAACCTAATATGCTTCAAGCTTATATTTTCATGTTCAAACCCCACCCCCAAAAAAAAAAAAAAAAAACCACTCCTGTCGACTTTATATATGCATGTAATAGTAGTGATGTACTAGTGTTAATCACCCAAAGCTAGACCAAGCATGCAAGACAATCACACGTCCACCTTATTACCTTGACACTACACATGTCAAAGAACTTGTATATTTTATTAATTTCTGAAAGGTATATTATTAAATAATTTTTTTTACTATTTTTGGTTTAACTATAGGACTAATTGATATTTTAAATAAAGTTACATCTTTACACTATAATAGATTATGATATATATACTCTTGCGTGTAAAACTACTTATAATGTCTAATTTTAATATGCATCTAAAAATTATTTGTAATTTTTAACTAAATATTTTACAATCTAATTACCATATATTTTAACAAACTTATGTGTTAAAGGCTTTAATTATGAGACATAAAAGCATAAATTTCAAACATGCCATTGTCATGTAACACATTTTCATTTACTAACATAGTAACATACAGGTTGCTAATCCTACTAACCAAACTCGCCGTATTTTTTGAGTAATTCCAAAACACAGTCATTAATTTTATAAAATGCTACTTTAACATTTGAAGTTTCTAAAATTTAAAATTCATCCCTTTTATTATATATAAATTGATTTTCCTTAATAATTTTTTTTATTAATTTTAAAAAAAAATTCTTGGATTACATCAATTGTTGCTGACGTGCTTGTATCTTTAAGAAAGAGATTATCATGGGCATTAGTTTTGTTATATAACTATTTTTTTTTTATGTTTCGATTTATATAGCCAAGTCATCGTAACTAGGGCGAAGGATTAGATTTGCCGTATGTTGAATAACTTGAAGATACATTTGATCAAATAATTTCATTTTCATGGTTAATCTTTCTTTCGTTTGATTTGATAGCCTAGTTCAGAACTCATTGAATGCTAATCACAACAAGAAACGTGGTGAATGTCGGTTACAAGTGTACCTTTAACAAACGCTATGGTAAATTGGTAATTTGATTGGTGTTTGCATACATAACTTTTTTAAATCAACACCCCACCGGTCCTGTACGTGCCGTATATCTCTCTAAGACATGTACAACAAACTCCTGTACCTTGTTGTTGTGCGTGTTGTACGCCACGTACAGATATCTATGTGACGTACGACTTCTGGCATCTGCAACCTTAAATTCCATGACATGATTTATTAAATTCCGTGTTGTACGTCACGTAGAGATCTCTACGTGACGTATATATATTTTTGATTAAAATGAGCTATGTTCGTCCCAACATTAAAGACATATACGTGTAGTATAGACCTACACCACGCATAGTTTTAAAAAACTAAAACTATTTTTGAACTTTAAAATCACAAAAAATTATAAACGTTATAATGGTTAATAGTTTTAAATAGTAACGATTGTCAATATTAACATGTGTTGTATAAATTAATAACGTTTGCCATTTTTATTATTAAATTCATCAATGTTAATATTATTTTGTTTTTAATAAATACAAAATGATACAACACATATTTTACATACATAAACAAATAAACAAACAAGCAAACATAACACATAATATATATATATAGTAAGTGTCTCTACAATATAAAGAAATGAAATACAAATTACGGATCCTGTCAGGTGGTAATGGTGGATGGGGTTGAGGCTCAATGCCAGCCTACCTCGACCGATCAAGCTCTCGATCCATGAGCTAGTGCAACATGTCGTGCTGGTGAGCCAGCTGAAGATGATGCTCCCTAGATCGGGTGTCAGGCTCCCTGATCGACCGACAACCTCCTGCAGCAGGGTTTCGACACGTGCCGGAAACCTCACTGTTTAGTACAATCCCTGCGGATGCTGCGGTATGTAGTAAGGACCTCCTGCCGCACACTCCTCCTTCCCCTCACCCCTGACCCCCTCGCCTCCGCCTCCCTCACCTCCACTAGCCTCATCATTCTTGTCACCCTCTCCAGCCACACCAGTAGGGGTGTTCAAAATATCCGAATCTCGAAAAAATTCAAAATCCGAATCGTATGCGAAACTTGAGAAAACCTAATCCGAAATCTATTTCGGGTTATTCGGGTCGGATAAAATGTTTTTAGATTGGGGTCAGGTTAGGTCGGGTCGGGTTTCGGATATGCAAAAAGTAGTTTTTTCGGGTCGGATAATATATTTTGAGATTCGGGTCAGGTTTCAGATAGGCCACAAAAAATTTCAAATCCGAATAACCCGATTCGAAAAACCCGAATAACTCGTTATCCGACCCGATGAACACCCCTACACACCAGCTCCAGCTCCAGCTCCACCCGTCTCGTCTACATCCATCATCTGTAACGAGGGAGGGATACATATCTCCCCGTGTCGGAGGAAAAACCGCAACCCTACATCTAGGAAAATCCCAAATGATCTTCATGCCAAAGATTGTCCGACGACGAGACTGAACAGAAGGATATGGTCAACCAACTTGTCGATTGAGTCTTGGTTTAGGTGCCCGAATGCGGGCTATCGCCATGATGTAGGCCTCGCCATAAATGGCTCCGTGCTGCCGTCGGTGGATTTTGCTCGCAAAATGCTTGACAAGGCAACGCTGGAGCTATGTCACACCCCCAACTTACCACTTATGGTGTCAGGCCATTGGGTGTGACGTGGTAGGATCAGATAAGTTGGTCATATAGAACGACTCTATATGCTTTTAAAAACATGTGGATATATTACAAATATTCGAAAATAGTTTCGATAGTTCTATAGCGGAATTTAAAATAGTAATGCAGAAGCTTATACAAATAGTAAATTGTCTACATATCACAATAATATAAATTGTTTCCAAGAAATTTGACAATGCATGGAAGACTCTTGTGGTTGGTTCCTTATGTGCAGTCCTAGCTTTAAGCATAATGATTACCTGAGAATACATGCTAAAACGTGTCAACTTAAAGTTGGTGAGGTCGCAGGTTTAAATCAAAAGTAAGTAAGTAGGTAAATAGTTTGCCTTATGATATGTTGTTTATTATGTTTGCCAGGCCTGAAGCCCTAAGTGTTAGTTACGTCACTACCGAACTAGACTGTTTGTTCTTGCCTCCGCCATGTCTATCGCACAAACAATGGCGCGATGGGTCGAGTATACACACGTCCTGACCTCCCGTCAGTATTGGTTCCGTTTGGGTTTGTCAAACCCAATAGTACTATCTAAGCTCACCTTGTTGTGTTTACATTAACAGTATGACTGTGCCAGGACTTTATACGATATACAACACTTATGAGTTTCTTCCAATAAACCAGCAATCATATTAGATGTTTGTCCAAAAATAGTTTACATGAATTCTCCCTAGTTTAAGATTGAAAACATTTAAAGAGAAAAAGGGCCGTAAACTCACCCGTGTTTGCATGCCAAGTTTGGCTAGTTTCGTTATTGGTTACCTATATCACGTAGGATATATGAGTTCGTGTTCGAGTCCAAACAAATCCAAGTTATTGTGTTTAACCGTATACACACAATACAAAATACACATACGTATACACAAAATACAAAATAAATCTTCAAACTACAACAAAAACCCATAAAAGTTATAAGAAAAAACTTACCAAATGTAAAAGAAGGCCTCAATCGCTTGATTCGACAAAAAGTCTCTACAAATGCTAAGATATCGTTCCACTATATCAACTAAAAATAGCACACTCTTTATCCAAATATTAAACCCATATGTAAATATGAAAAAAGGAAATGATTGAATTTGCCCTATGTTAGCCCTATAGTGATAACATGTCATCTCTGTATGGTTAACCCATACAATATTGTTAAGTTTAATGCTTGGAAAAAGGGAAAAAAACTATATTTTTTTTAATAGCGACGACAAGTAGTCTCTAGTTGGAATTTTTTATATTTAGTAATAATTTCATTTTTATACATTAAAAAAAATCAATAAATAAATCATTTAGTCCATAGCAACAACATTTAGTCGCTATAGACATTTAAATGATCGCGAAAATTCCCTCAGTTCCTGCCAAATCTATTGCGACGATATTGCGTCGCTACATATTAAAAATAGTGAAAAACCCAGAGAACGCAATAGTGACGACATGTCGACGTATATCCTACTATATTGCGACGAGATTTATTGTGGTTAAAGCTTTAGATGTTTTAGGCTACTTTCTTGTAAATTTTATAATATAACTATCACTACAAGAATGACGGGCAGAAAGCACCAAAGCTATAGTGACGGCAGGAAGTCGTTTCTATAGGTTAACCTATAGCGACAACATGTCGTCGTTATAGCTTAAAGGTACTTTTTCTGACTTTTTAAGCTATAGCGACCACATGTCGTCACTAATGTCTTGGCGAAAAAGGCGGGCTTTAACCGAAATATTGGCGGTTTTGTAAAAATCTATAGCAACTAAGTGTCGTCCCTATAGGTACAAATTCTATAATTTTTATTTATTTTATTTCTTTTTACTAGAGAAAAGGAGAGAAAAAAATAAATTAATTTCTCATTTGCATCGAAAGGTCTTCTCTATAGACCTAATTAAAAGACACACGACTTTTCGGTGGGGCATTAATTACACGCAACGGTTTCGATGTGACCCTATAGCGAGGACATGTCGTCGCTATAAGGTTTATATACCCAAAAATTTCGTACTGACTCCATTTTCGCAGAAACCTCCATTTTTTGGTTCTTCACGACTCCAATGGGCAATTTCGAGTTCTTGTGAGTGTCTAGGGTCGATTTCACGGTTAAAGGGTGATTGGAACCTTCTCCTATTTATAGGTATGTGCTTTTTCTTTAATTTTCCATTTTCAGTGTTTTTGTAATTTAGAAGTGGTTTTCTCATTGATTTGCAAGGATTTATGGATTTTGTATGGTTATAGGTTTGATTTCCTATTTAAAGGTTGTTGGAGCCTTCTCAAATGCAGAAGACATGTGCAAATAGGATCCTGAGTCTTATGTTTCTCTACATGAGGGTCCCTAGGTTATAGTCTAGGCCAAACCATTTAAGTAATATGACCTATATTTCTCTATAACTATGGCTCTGATACAAATCTATCACACCCCGAGCCGGCGGGTTGGATCGACTTTCCCGTCGGGCGGAAGGTTCTTAGGGCGTGATATCGTTGTGATAATCAAGATGATCAGATTGTTTACATGGCACATGATGTATAATGAGAAATGCTGACATGATAATGATATATAATTACAAAGTTAAATTAGATTGTTATATTCATAATTTAACTAAGTAAATCTATCCAAAAGAATCATTGAGTTTCTATCTTGTATATGCACACGATTTACAAAAGATGATTCAATGTGTTGTCAATCAAAAGTATGCATAAGACAAAATGAAGCTAGGTCTTCTAAAAGTCTTCTAGCTTATGTCCTGGGTGCTTGGGGACTAAATATGTTCGTCACTTGAGAAAACATGCATTTAAATAAAGTCAACACTAGGTTGGTGAGTTCATAAGTTTGATAATTGAAAACAATTGATTTGTCGCTATTCATGTTCACAATGTTTCACACCCGTATTGTTGGTAGTGGTTTTAATATGTTTCACCTGAGGTCCGTCCCATAGTTATACTTACAAATGGTATTTCATCCAACCAAGCATGCTTATATATAGGGCATACGAAAGAGTCAAGCCTACGACCCGGCCAGACGCCATCGCACCACATGCTTGACAGGATTCAACACCACTTGCATTACAACTATGGATACCCATTTATCACATACAAATCCCCAAATGTTTAGATAAGAGACATAGTTATCTCTGTTAGCCAATCCTTACGGCGTAGGCCGGTATGTAGGTATCCCCCAACGATACCTATGGGATGGAGACTTAATAGTCTCTGTTGGCTAATCATTACTATTAGCCCGGAGTGTAAGATATCCTCTCCATGATATCTTGAGCAAGACTTAATAGTCCGAGTGACTGTCAGTACTAACCAGTCCGGCCTGTAAGATATCCTTCCCATAATATCTATAAGAGTGGGGCTTAATTGTCCCAATGCATGTTACTACTGATAATCTGGTGTGTAGATACCCTCTCCATGATACCTAGATTGAGACATAAAATGTCCCAGTGGCTGCCATTCCTGACCAGCCCGGAGTGTAAGATACCCTCTCCATGGTATCTATCGGAGTGAGACTTAAAGTCTCTGAACAGTACGGCGTGTAAGATACCCTCTCCATGGTATCTAGAATGATATGAATGTGTTCCCAAAACCTTTTGAGTGTCAATAATTAGAATGTTAGCACATACAATGCCCGGTATGTATGCACTAGTCAAGTCACATTAATATAGTTAAAATTTGTAGTATAAGTTTACTGATATGAAGGTTATCATAAATGATAGGAGCACAAATATTATAGCATGAGCTCAACCTAATGTCTCATGATCACTACAATAGAAGTTGTGTCATCCTATCCCAAGGATGTGGTCTCAATGAATACGCACAACCTGATAGTCTTTAACATTGTGTTATAAGGTCTTGTCTTAATAACAAGTTGTAGCATATGTGGGGAATGACATCCCGAAAGTATGTTATCATGATATCCTCCTCGATATCGCAAGTAATTGTCTCAACTGTGACCTCTATGTTGTGTGTTCTTAATGACTTTAACAAAGTGTTATAAGAACTTGTCTTATTACACGATGTTAGTAATGTGTGAATGATCTTGTTATCATGAAGTTACGTGATCATGATTATCATTCTTGTTGTTTGTAATTGTTATCAACATGTTACTTCTTGATTATCTCGTTGTTCATTCGTGTAAGAATAATAAGATGTTATAAGGTATAATCTTACAACTAGTATTATTCTATTGTGTTGATGAATCATGAAGCTATATTAACATGTTTCATCCTAGATATATCAGTTATGATGATGATCAGACAAGCAAGCATACAATGATAAACGATAATAAGGATAAACAATATTATCTGAATGATAGTAAAATCAGTATGTTGTATCAAAACTTTTAAGTAGATGAAAGCTTTAAGCATGTTTCTTAGCCTCGAGCTTTGAAATCAGTTAAGATTAGAAAAGGGGCATATGAACTCACCTTGTAGTTGTTGTGGTTGACTTAGTTCTAGCAAGAAATACACACGCTCTTTGTTGTACTGGATGTGGTTTTCACGATCCTGTATTGTTTTCACGTTGTTTGTAACTTATAAGTATAAGTTATAGGAATTTATGTGTGGGTTGTGTTAGCCCTAAAGTTGGCTAACACTCATCGGTCTTGGTTCGCTAGTTATGAATTATACCAACACTTAACCAAATTTGGTTAAGCTTAGTACACCTTGTCCTTGATTTTTATGTTTTAATTTTGACTTAAGAGCATAGTATGTTATAAAAGTTTGAACCTATTGTAGCTTTCTAAGCATACATCTAAGTTTTTGTATTAAATTTTGCATTTTACTTTTGTAATTGATTAGACTAGTTATCATGTCCGAATCCCTTTAGTATTTGTTTTAGGTGGTACTCACAATCCTTAAAGCCCATGAAAGGATCTTCAAGTGTTATGTTTAGATTTCTATAAAAATCTCACCACCTTTGTAGTAAATCATTGAATCCCCATGCATGTCATCATTAAAACTTGGTTCAATTGTTTATTGTAAGCCAATCCAAATGGCCGAAGGGTGTTAGGCCGAACAAGGGGCTCCAACCGAATGATCATGGACGAATGGGTAGTATGGTCGAATGAGGCTACCCAGGCCGAATGTAACATGGCCCGATCGAATGGCCTTGACCGAATGAAGACAGGCTGGTCCGAATGGATGGTTGCCGTATGAGAGTCTAGGCTGAATAAAGTAGTTTGGGCGAATGGGGAGTGTTGGCTGGCTGAAAGAGCTCACACAAATGAGGGTTTCCTTCGGCCTCAAGGCTCATTCGATCATCATCTTGCTGGTTCGGTCGCCCAACTCCCATTCGATCGTGAGAAGTCTCCTTCGGCTCTAGTTTCATTCGGTGGTCTCCTTCGGCCACCCCTTCATTCGGTGGGCTATGGGTGTCGAGCACCACATGGGGTTCATCCCAAGTTCCAGCCAAAATCAATGGGAGCCTCTGCTGGTGTAACGACCGGTTTTAATGGTCACGTATATGTAAATAAATAAATGTTATTATGTTTAAAAATTGTGTTGTGATAATAATATAATAACATTTGGTTATTATAGTTAACTAGTAACTAAGTTGATTAAGTTGGTTAAGTGGGTTAACTAGTTAAAATTCTGAGGGGCTAAACTTGCCAAATAGGAAAAATTGATTTAAAAGAGGGGTAAGGGCTTTGAATTAAGTCAAAGTCCAGAAATTTCATTTATGTGTGTGTGTTTCACATGAAGAGCAAGAGGAGAAGAAGAGAAGTTCAAGCCCTAGTTCTTGATCCATGATTCTCGTTGACTACATGGTCAAATTTCAAGATTTAAGCCTTTAATCTTAACCCTAACTGCTATCTAACATCTTTTAAGTGATTCTAATCTCATTCATGATGTTGGTTGAAAGTTCTTAAGATGAAAAAAAGTTAGGGTTTAGTTTAAATCTTGAAATTGGTTGTTTAAATGGGTTAGAAACCATAAGTAGATGGGTGATCAAGTAACTAAACATCTAAATTGATTAGAAATCAATGATTGTGAACATGGGTGTTCATGGGAGGTTTTATGATGGCTGAAATTTATTGAAAAACGAGGTAGTAAGTTATGTACATAAGGTGCTTGATGAAATTCTTGAACCAAAAGAGATTATATGCTGAATTGAAAGAAATTGTGTTGCTGCACTGTTATTGTAAAATCTGTATAAAATCATAGAAAAGTCATGAGAAAATGAGCCTTATATGCTTAGAAAGCTCTTTGAAAGGGCTACAATCAATCTTTTGACATGAAAAGATGAAAACAAACTTAAGGTGGGTTAAAAGGGAAATTACAGCAGCAACATGAAAAAATTCAGCAACCTGAATTGGGAAAATGAAGGTGCAGACCTGATTTTGTAAATTGTGTATAAAATCAACCGTGTATCCGTTTGAGGCGTATTTTATATGCCTGAAAAGGTCTAAGAGTCTACTACAACCCATCTTTGAACATGAAGAGATAAAACATATTGTAAATATGTCAAAAATGCTGATTACAGCAGCAACTCGAAAAGTTGCTGCACAAAAATGAGATTTTCCATAATGTGATAAAAATGGGAAATTGAGTATGTGTGATGTCGAACATAAATAGACGATACTAGTGGGTTATGTACATCTAAATAAATGTTTTTGAAGTATCTAAGATACTTGTTCATAGGTTTTGATGGGAATGATGGGTTTGGGTAGAACTCATGTAAGAAAGCGTTGTTGGATGGATATATATAGTAATCCATGGGTTAAATGTTAATATGCGATAAATTGATGTTACAATTGATAAAAGTTATGATCTTGGGTGAATCTTGACTAAAGTGGGTGATTATGGGTAATCATGGGATGATTAGGATCATAACTAGTGTAATGAACATCAATATTTGATGAAATGCCTAAGGGAGGCATATAATATGATTGATTGTGATAATTGGATAAAACTTGCTATATGTAGTAAGATAAAATCAATTGTGTGATAAATTGACTTTGAGAAAGTCAAACGGGTCAAGTGGGTTGAACTTGATTGTATGTATGTGTGTATGTTAAGATGATTGCAATGTGTGCATAGGTGATGAAAATAAAGTTCACAGGCAAGGAAATGAGCTTGCTTTGTAATTAGAGCTTTGGACCAAAGGTAAGTCACCTAATTGATTGAGTCACTTAATATGTTGTTAAATTCACAAGGTGTGTGATTAAGGTAAATTGACTCTAAGTGATGGTTAGTAAATTGAATTTACTATGTTGTTGACCCATTGGGGATATGGGCAACAATACACAATGAGTGTGTAAATCAAAATGAGTGTGCTGTGAATGTCTTGAGTGACAGGTGCTCAAAAGTAATTGTGTTTACTATGTGATTGACCCATTGGATATATGGGCATCTATACACGACGGGCGTGTAAGTCACACGGGTGTGACATTAGTGTCTTAGGTAACATGTGCTGCATAGTAATTATGTGGATTAAACACAATCTGTGTGGGTGTGTTGAATAATTGTACAAATAAGTGTACAATAAGATTGTGGTGGCAATCATATTATCTACTAGTGAGTAGACTAAACTTAATAACCATGAGGTTTAATATGTGTATGTGGTGCAATGAGTGCATAAACATACATGTAAACCATAATGTGTGTGGTTAGAGTTTACATTGAGGGTATGAAAGTGCTAGTAGACTATTGACTTATGATAGTAGCTACCAGTATGTTGACTTTTAAAGTCAAAGTTGTGTGTTCTATTTAATTATTGTTAGAATTGAAATGTTTGTGTGATTGTGTTAAGTGACTTTAGGTGTTCATTAGTAAATTGAGTTTATATATATGATTGACCTATTGGACATATGGGTATTTATACACAATGGTGTGTAAGTTACTCAACTTACTATAACATTACATATAAGTAGTAGAAAGAGTCTACTTGTTTTTTGGTGTTTATATATTGATTATGCATAACTTGACTAATGAAACTAATTGAGTTAAAAGACCTGTGAGAAGGCATTTTTAGTTTCTATATGAATGCTATGCTTGAGTTGTATGCGTAATACAAATGGCATAAAATTAGCCGGATGAGCCGGTAGATGAGTTCATGATACCACATGAGTGTGGATAGCCGGATGAGCCGGTGAAATTGATCAATTAAACCACTAGAGGGTGGACAAACCAAATGAGTTGGTAATAATGAGTCAAACCACTAGAGTGTGGATAACCGGATGAGCCGGGAGTTTAAATTGGTGAAACCACTAGTGTGTGGGTAAGTGGATGAGCCAATAGTTTGAGAATAGTGTTGTAATTAGCCAAACAGTTTCTGAATTCGTGTTTGGCTGTTCGGTTGGCATTCTAAGGCACTGTAACCCCTGGGAATGTTCCATAAACATGTTTTAAAGTTGTTTAGGTGTTCTTACTTAGTTCTAACGAACTAATAGTGAAAAAGCGTGTGTTATGCAGGTACTTAAGTAATAAAGGCGAATGTGATCGGGAAAGGATGATATTGGATCGAATGAAGCTTCGAGCGATACAAGTTAATATTGAGAAGACTTGTTTATTTAAATAATAGATGTGTTTGTATATATTAAACTATATAAGTGGTTTTTAAACAAGTTTGTGTGGTTTTTGAATGTGACAGGTTATAAAGGGTTATTTATTAAGTTTTCAAACAAACCCTTGCAAATTTTTTTATGGGACCAAATTCCGCAACGTTTTTATGTTTAAACAAGTGTTTTCTGATCCGTGTGGGATCAGGGTGTCACAGTTGGTGGTGCATGCAAGAACCCCGATCGAGAGTTTAAGGTTACAGGAAGAGGGTTTGGAGACGGTTTAGGGTTAATAGTCGAAATAGGGTTTGAAAACCCTATTTTTCGTGACTTTTGAGACTGATTTTACCTCGATTCAGATAGTTTTGAGAGTGGATCCTTTGTAGTTTTCTAGTAGAGGGTGATGAGAGCTTCGATTTGGTCCAAAGATGGAGTGATTTGGTGGAGTTTTGAGAGAGATATGGGTGTTTGAAGATGAAGAAAACCCTAGAGAGAGAAAGTGCCGGATTTGAGGTTTAGAGAGAGAGAGAGTGTGGAGGTGATTCATGTGGTAGATGAGTTCATTTAGGGTATTTATACCCCGAGTGTGTTCGGGTTCATTTCGTTTGCTCGGTTCTCGTTTTCGTCGCGTTTCCGGCACGTAAACGCATGTTTTACGAATTTTTAGATAGATAGTTCTCTCGGACTGTTTTGATGAGTTTCAAAATTATAAAACATAAAATATTATGTTTCTCTTATTTTTACCATTTCGTTTGGGATTAAATCGTTAATCTTCGTTATTTTGTTACTTAATGTTAGTTACGTTAAATTTCACAAAAATTGTTTTATAAATTCTTTCAGGTGGACATTTCTAAAATATATTATGTTTATTTTATTTTCAATATTTTTTCAGTTCGAATCTTTAAAATTCAATCGTTCGTCAGAAAGCTTTGACTTACGCGCGTTTTCGTACAGAGCGCTAACTGTACGAACACGATCGTACGTTTCACTTTCTAATTTGGTTTTTCTACTTTCAGTTTCGTTCAGAACGTTAAACTCGCAAATATGTTTGTGTGAATCGTCATCCACGCAAACACACTTGTCAGTTTATTATTAGTACGTATACGATACCGAGTTGTTGTTTTGCATTGGACATTCTCACA